>OZ010796.1:550199820-550752867 GCA_963932465.1 Maratus speciosus
CCCGCTGTTAGAACAAGTGACGTTCATAAAACATCTTTTGGGGAATACTCCCGCTATAAGCAACAGAATAATTGGGGATAAGACCCGCTATAGCATAATGTGCCACAATGGCAGCTCAAGAACAACATACTATACTTGGGGATAACACCCGCTCGAATACACAATGTGCCGAAATGGCAGCTAAAGAACAACTATATACTTGGGGATAAGACCCGCTCGAATACACAACGTGCCGCAATGGCAGCTAAGCCACAACTGAACTGGGTCACATGACCGCAAAGCTACGGAGCTCGTTCGGCATGCGCACAAGGTCCGAACATGCCGCCCCGCGTTGCAATGTGCGTAGCACATTCAAAATATTAAAAATACACTATAAATACAAGAACTAAATAAAATACCAATACCATAAAATAATATTACAATACAAATACAATAATAATAAGTTGCAATAACAAGGACTATACAATACAATAAAATTAAATTCTTTGTTACAAAATTTAAGCTATTTTCTAAAAATAGTTCTATATTGTTCTTAAGAAAAGTTGAATGTAAAATAACATGTAAATCTTAGCACCTTAAAATACATAAACAATGAGAAATAAGTATATACATTAGATTTCATTAAATTTCTGAAGAAATATTTTGTTACTAAGCTAACGAAAATCGCGATATAAACCTTATGAAAAATCCCTTTTCTTTGATTTTTATATTTAATCTCAAAAGGGCCGCAAAAATCGGCTCCTGTATGGTTAAACGTAAAATTTGGAGTTACTCTTTCCGATGGGAGGTCACCCATGATTTGTTTAGCAGTAACTGGGTTGTTCCTAAAACAGACAACGCAATCATGCACTACTTTTCGCGCTAAATTTTTTCCACTTACGGGCCAAAACCGCATACGTACGTAATGGATTAAAGTTTGGGGACCAATATGAAAATACTTCCTGTGAAAATGCTCAAATATGAGTTTTGTGAGCTTATGGCCCTTCGGCAAAATGATTTGATGCTTCTTATCAAAGTTTAAATCTGAATTTCCCAACCTACCGCCAACTCTTAAGATATTATCTTGATCCAAAAAGGGGGATAAACATTTAATTTTACTGGAAGGGGGAACCCTTGATTCCCGTTTTAAACCCTTAATCTCTTCCTGAAATTCTGCATTTTGTACTAATCTAATTAGAGAAACTTCTGAATTTTTTATTTCTGGGGTTGTGAGGCTGCCTCTGCGCCGGTCTGCTAACTTGCATTTGCAATTGTGAAAAAACCTATAAACATATGCCAGTATGCGAAGAATACTATAGTATTTACCACTTATGTTGAGAAAAAAATATACTTCTTCAGGATTCCTGAAAAGAGAAAGAGAAATATTAGAATTGAAATCATTACAGTTATTTTTATATTTTGATTTAGTCTCTGGAATGTAATCTGTCTCTGGCACAGAAATAGTTTCTTGCTCAGTCACCAAGTCATCAGCTGCTAGGAATTTTGGTCCCCTAAACCACATTGGATTCTCTACAAGGGAATTAACACTCGCACCTCTGGTCAAGAGATCGGCAGGATTGTCCTTGCTAGAGCAGTGATACCAAGAATTCGAATCTGAAAGTGCATTAATCTCTATGACACGGTTAGCCACAAACTGCTTCCATCGCTTTGATGATCCTTTGATCCAGAATAAGGTTATTTTGGAATCTGTCCAATAGTACACCTTCGATGTGATTTTTTGATCTAGGATGGGTTTTACTTTATTGGTCAGTCTTGCACTTAGTAAGGCTCCGAGAAGTTCTAGCCGAGGCAGAGTTATCTCCTTTATCGGTGCAACACGACTCTTTGAAGTCACGAGATTGACTTCCACACCACTCTCTCTTTTTATTCTCAGATAAATTGCAGATCCATACGCTATTTTACTAGCATCAGAAAAGGCGTGTATTTCTACAGCTATTACTTGATTCAAGCAACCAAGAATTTTCCTCGGAATTTTTAATTCTGCTAAATTTGGGAGTTCTTCGAGCCACTTTAACCATTTTTCGTGCACATTAGTTGGTAACTGTTCATCCCATGCTGTGTTCTTTAGCCATAGTTCTTGGAACAGGCATTTTATATCATACCACAGAAAACGGACAGAATCCCGATCTTTTTCAGCTAGTGAGATTTGAAGGAACGCCTTCTCGATATCAGAAGAAAAGGCAATTTCGTATAATCTGAAGTGGATTAAAATATCAAATAGAAGTGGATTTAAGTTGGTGCCGGGCCATAAACAATCATTAAGGGACAAATCATTGTTATCATGAGAGCTGGCATCGAAGACGATTCGGACCTTTGTAGTAAGTTTATCTTCTTTACAGACCGCATGATGGGGCAAATAATAAACTGCCCTGTCTAAAACAGGTTCATTTTCTTGCACCTGCTCTATAATTCCTTGCTTTAAATATTCCGTGATTATTTCAGAATATTGTCGAAAAAGCTCTGGGTTTCGATAAAATTTTCTTTTTAGACCTTCCAAACGCTGTTTCGCAACATTAAAATTATCATTTAAATCCTTCCAGTCTCTTTTCCAGGGTAACTGAACTTCATAACGATCGCCTACAAATTTGACAGTTTTATCGAATATTTGTTGTGCTTGATCAGTTTCCGATATTTTCGGATCTCCATGTTTAATGCCTATAGACTCAAGCTCCCAAAATTGTTTTAAATTATCATTTATTTCATCGAAATCTCTAACGAAATTGCACATAGTAATATTGTTTGTTTGCGTGTTCTCCTCTAGCGCCCCAGTTGGGATCCATCCAAAAACAGTGTCTTGCAGAAAAAGTTTATCATTTATCTTAATTGAATTATGCTTTAAAATTCTATAAAATAATTCAGCGCCAACCAATGCGTGAACTTTTCCCGGTTTGAAAAATGTGGGGTCTGCCAATTCCACAATATTCGGTAAATTAATGTCCGATACATTTAATTGCTTTGATGGAATTACATCCGTGATTTTGGGAACAATTAAGAAATCTATATTCTCCCTGAAAGAGCCATCTTCGTTTGTAATTACACTCGAAATTTTATTTTTTACATTATAAGTATAACCGTTTAATCCTGTAACGGGTACATTAATTATCCTTTTTTTAAATTTCAGCATGTCAGCGCAATCCTTAGTTAAAATATTGACATTGCTAGCATTATCCAAAATGACTCTAAACCTTCGTTTATTTCCGAAATTATCTTCTATAAAAACAAAGCATGTACTCAATAAAATTGATTTTCTTTCTTTACTTATATTATTCAAGGTCTTTAAAGATTCGTCATTATTTACCGAAATGTTTTTCATTTCTCTATTTACCGCACCTGCAAGAGGGGAGGAAATTTGGGGGGAAGCCAATTCATTTTTGGATTTATTTTCTTTTTCTCGATGAAGCGATGAGCTGTGTCGCAATCCACAGGTATTACAATTATATTTTGAAATGCAAGAATTTATGAAATGAGAATTATTCAAACAATTAATACACAGTTTATTTTTCTTCACAAAATCGTATCGTTCAGAAACATTCATTTTTAGAAACTGAGAACATTTGTTCAAATTATGAAAAGCCAATTTACACAGAATACAAGTTTTTCCATTCGATTTATCATTCGAATTTAGCATGAAATTTTTTTGTTTGTTCGAAAGAGGAATGTTTTTGTTTAAGGGTTTTGAAGCAGAGTATCTATTTACGCTTTCTAACGTAGAACTGCGGTTTTCCAAAAATGACATTAATTCATTAAATTGCTGGTATTCTGATTTTTTAATCGAATATTCAAATAATTTTCGAGATTCCTTATCTACCTTTTGCAATATAATATTGATAAGGATAGCATCAGACAGATTGTTTTGTTCATATTGTAATACTTTTAGGGCCCTCAAATTTTTATTTACACAATCAATAAAGGATCTCAATTCTTTAGAAGACTCGTAATGTATTTTTTCATAATTAATTATAGCTGATAAATGAGTGTCAATGAGCAAACGTTGATTTTCGAATCTTTCAGTAAGTGCTGTAAACAATGACTCTAAGGAATCGTCTGGGCTCTCTAGTTGTTTTGCTTCATTTTTTAGCGATGCTCGCAAATAAAACAGCTTCTGAGCGTCATTTAACTGAGCATTATTTATAATTAAATTTGTAAATTGTACTTTAAAGATTGACCACTCTTCGTATTTACCATTGAATGTTGGTAGTGGGATTTCAGGTAACTTAACTTTAATATTATTCAAACTTATAGATTCAATACTATCCGCATGCACATTTATTTCAGAAACTTTAAGATTTTTAAGAAATATGTTGAGACTTACCTCAAGTTTCTCGAGACGATCTTCGAGTTCATCTAACTCGTTTTCGATTTCTGGTAAGTCCTTAATCTCAGGGATATCATAATATTTATCCCGTATTTCCGATACTTTTGCTTGAAGCTCGGGTAATTTTCGAATCTTTATTTCGAGCTCGGTACTCGAGTAATTAATTTCGTCTGTATTATCTTTTACGAAATTTTCTAATTTCGTTATAGCACCTTTTAGAGCACCTTTTGTTCTATTTAATTTTTCCATAGCAGCTATTTCGCTGCGAAATCGACGGACCACAACAATGTATATGAATACTGTGTGTAACTTTAAGATTGAAGACAAATAGTTTTCTTTTTCACATTTTTATATCACACAGCACACAAATGTTACAAACAATCACAAACACTGAAAAACATGTAGAATGATGAGGTGACTTTGGGGTAATAACCCGCTGTTAGAACAAGTGACGTTCATAAAACATCTTTTGGGGAATACTCCCGCTATAAGCAACAGAATAATTGGGGATAAGACCCGCTATAGCATAATGTGCCACAATGGCAGCTCAAGAACAACATACTATACTTGGGGATAACACCCGCTCGAATACACAATGTGCCGAAATGGCAGCTAAAGAACAACTATATACTTGGGGATAAGACCCGCTCGAATACACAACGTGCCGCAATGGCAGCTAAGCCACAACTGAACTGGGTCACATGACCGCAAAGCTACGGAGCTCGTTCGGCATGCGCACAAGGTCCGAACACAATGGATTACCCATGGCGAGACCCTCAGTTTGAGAATAGAAAGAATTGTTAAACTGAAAAGCAGTTTGCCTGACACAAATACTAACTAAATGCAGGATTTCATCAATCTCAATGGAAGAGTAATGAAATTCGCGCAACCTTCTTTCCAAACAATCAATTGCCCCTTGAACAGGCACGTTAGTGAAAAGGGATTTAACATCTAAGGAAACCATTATATAATTGCAAGGAGAAAGGCGTTTAATTTTATCAACAAAGTCAAAAGAGTTTTTCACGGTATGAAAGTTAGTGGAAGATAAAGGAGCGAGTAACTTAGAAAGGAACTTGGCAAGTTTATAAGAAGCAGTACCAATATTGGAAACGATAGGGCGAAAGGAAAGAGTAGGTTTATGGACCTTAGGAAGAGCATAGAAACGAGCACAATTAGCGATAGTAGGGGTGACCAAACGTTTAGTGTTATCATTAAGAAAGACAGAATTTTTAATGACATGCTTGATGTCAGATAAATGCTTAGTAGAAGGATCCTTTTTTAATTTGGAATATGGGCCAGAGTTTAACATAGATTCAACGTGGGAAATATAATCAGATTTATTGAGAAGAACTGTTTGACCGCCTTAATAAAAATAATAATAATAATAATAATAATAATAATAATTTGGATTTTTTTCTTGTTCTTTTATAGTTCTTTATTTATTATTTTTATTTATATTTTTAATTTACTTCTTTTATTTTTATTTTTTCTTTTATTTCCATTTCATTTTCTCTTCTATATTTATTCCACACATTTCCCTTTTGCATATCCCTATATCAGGTAGCGCCATCTGTCGCATTCTTCGCAACATTCTTTATCTTCAGTTCATTTTTGAACTTGTTCGTTTACGGACACGTGTATGCTGTAGCTGATGACGAACTGTTATGTTTTTAGCTCGAAACGCGTCCTGTGTTTTGTTTTAATTTTATGGTGATTTTTTACAAAGTTTTATTATTTTAATTGCTTCATATCGCCAGTTTTTGGTGCTGTTTCGCTAATGAAAACATTATTGTAAACAATCGTAAAATTCAAAGTTATTATAAACTGCTAAACATTTTCTCTAAAATCTTTAATTATCCTTATTTAATTCTCATACCCAAATTCCACAAGAAACCACTTAAATTTAGAACTGTCACTATTGGATGCAATATACAGGGTGGTCATAAAAAAACTTTGCCAATATATGGAACTCTAGCGGCCGTTCCGTTTAACCGATCGAGATGAGATTTCAGGTATAGTTATTCAAAGGTATGAGCTCGGGATTCTGTGAACGGCAGCAAATTGGCGCTCACGGTTACGGTTATCGGTACATAAACTCGAAATTTTCGAATGACAACGCCCATTTTTTTTTGTCGCAAAATGCTCAGCGCATGCGAAAACCCTAAAGAGCGCTGGAACGGTACGTGTATCGCAATAAACGGACGCGTTATGCACGCACAAAAACCAGCTCAGCGAACGGCCAAAAACAACACAACCGGAGCGCACGGGGGAAATTTGCATATGAGAGAGG
The DNA here is from genome assembly GCA_963932465.1 of Maratus speciosus. Classification (NCBI taxonomy): domain Eukaryota; kingdom Metazoa; phylum Arthropoda; class Arachnida; order Araneae; family Salticidae; genus Maratus; species Maratus speciosus. The sequence goes on from OZ010796.1 coordinate 550,206,426, forward strand.
TAAGAATCCGTTTTCTACGCTGATTATCTGTCGTACGGCAATCTGTGATTGTTGTATTGCCTCTGTTATATGCAAATTTCCTCCGTGTGCCGCGATAGTGTTGTTTTTGGCCGTTCGCTGAGCTGTTTTTTGCTGTGTGTGCATAACGCGTCCATTCATTGCGATACACGTGCCGTCCGAGCGCTATTTAGAGTTTTCGCATGTGCTGAGCATTTTGCGACACAAAAAAATGGGTGTTGCCATTCGAAAATTTCGAGTTTCTGTACCTATAACCGTAACCGTGAGCGCGAATTTGATGCCGTTCACAGAATCCCGAGCTCATACCTCTGAATAACTATATCTGAAATCTCATCTCGATCGGTTAAACGGGCCGGCCGCTAGAGTTCCATATATCGGCAAAGTTTTTTTTTATGACCACCCTGTATATAATAATAAAGCTTACAAATGTCTATTAAAAATCCTTAATCTAATATATACACTTACAAAAACAATAGATACTACACATTGTATAAAAAATACCTATCGCACTATTCTGATCTATTAGTAAAAATACGTACTTTTACTCTTTCAACCTGCTTACACTGTATATTTTTGCTCCTTGGTTATATTCTTCGTTTTCACTTAACGTTTTCAAGAGCGGTGATTCATTTTTGTACCACTTAATTTTAATTCCTTAATGCCACAATGACACCAGACTTTTTGTATCAAAATTTCCATTTACGAAGTATGTGAACTATAGCTTTTTCTTATTTAAAAATAATTTTTTTCGTGACTTCTGGTGTCATTCATACATATCAACATTTTAGTAATGGAAGTGCTTTACCCCTTAACACTAGATAGACCGAGAGTTTTACTCAAATTTTAGAAAAATATTTCACACCAGAATTTTTATTTAAAAATATTAACCTATCCATTTAACTAGTTTTTTTTTTTGTATCTTTTAAACTAGTTTTATAAAAAAAATCTGGTTCGAACCGAGATATATGCATTTGGTAGCACTCAAAATGACTGCTCGCGGGCTTTCTACTCTTAAAGTTCTAAATAATTTTGGCAACATGCGCAAATCATTTCTTATACCTTTACTGCTGTATCATTTATGCCATCGATTGATCTTCCACTAGTAATATGCTTCTTTTATATATATATATATATATATATATATATATATATATACAGGGTGCATAGGAAAGTCCCTTCAACCTGAAAATACTTGCGAACGGAAAGAGCTATAGCTATGCAACTGAGGTAACAGTATAGTAAAGCAACTACGCCAGACCTAATGCAAACGACAGCAGCGCCCCTAGTGGCGAAATTTGGAAGATAGCCACTGCAAATCGAAAACGAAAAGACATAGAGCAAAATTTTCAGTTAGAAAGATTTAGAGCATCAATTAATTAGTACGAAACGACATGTGGTTCACTCGGATAAGATAAATCGGCGCTTGAATACCTAAAAATGTCCGAAATCGATGAGAGACGCTTCTACTTTACATATTCATATTTCGGAAATGTAGCAGTGCCCAATTGTAGATTGTGAAGTTCTACTGTACTATAATGTCTGTAAAAATTTAATTTCCAATGCATTTAAAATTTTAGTTTAACCCTTTCAGGGTGAGAAGAATTCTGTTCGTAAAGTGATGAAATAATTGACTGACACCTGAACATTCAAACGAATTTCTTAGAAAATAAAACCCCGCTAATTTGCACTTTCATTGCAAAAGCAAAATTTTATTAAAATACTCTTGGTGCCATTTGTCAGTTTTGGAATTCAAATTAGGTGGTTAGAAGTCTAGCCACCGCCCTTGGAAGTGTTAAATCTATGTCGTTGTATTGAAGAGGCTTGTAATAGATGTTCCATACCGAGAAATGTGCATGCAGAATTACTCTCACGAATACAAGCGTGTACCGTTAGCAATGGAGAACTCTTCGAACATACTGAATATTAACTTTTCATCACTGTGAGACAGTTTGTCTTTTTTTTGTGTGTGTGTGCGTGTGTGATGTTATCAAAATGTATTGAGATAAGTACTTATTTACACAATAAATTGTGTATATTTTTTCATACTTCTGGCTATTCCATTCAAACGTTTATACAAAACGGAGTGCATCGATTTCGGACATTTTTGGGCATATAGGCGAAGGTTTATCTTATTCATGTAAACCAAACGTCGTTTCATACTAAATACTTGATGATCTAAAACTTTCTAACTGGAAATTTTGCTCTATCTCTTTTCGCTTTCTGTTTGCAATGGCTATCTTCCAAATTTCGCCACTAGGGGCGCTGCTGTCGTTTGCAGTAATTCGGGCGTAGTCGCTTTACTATACCGTTACCTCACTTGCATAGCTGTAGTTATCTCCGTTCGCAAGTATTTTTAGGTTAAAGGGACTTTCCTATGCACCCTGTATATATATATATATATATATATATATATGTATTCAGATATATAGATAGATAACGAAATAAACTATTGAAATATTTATCGCAATTTACAGTGACTGAATATATATCATATTTACTATAGTTTTAAATTGAGAAATGAAACGAATTCTTTTATAATAAATATCTTCCATATGAATTTCATATGGCAGTCAACAAGAAACCCGAATCTGAAATAAGAATGTGTATATTTCTTCATAGTAAAAATTTTGATACATAGTATCACTATACGTTGCTACTTTTCATATTGAAATGTATGAAAGGATGAGTTATTTCAGTTGGCTGTGGAGTCATAAATTTTTGTATTCCACTGTGACCGTAAGTTTAGAGAAAGGTCGCATTTGTCAAAAATGTTACAAAAATAACTATACGAAAGGTTTTGAAAAATGCTTACTGTATATAATCGCAGCAGTCTTTTATAACAGTGTTTACCTATATATTTCCTGTATATTTATCCTGAATAGTTTAACTTATGCGTTAGTTTATAACGGCATTTAATAGTTTTAAAGTTTATTTTCTTACTTATAAAATATAATTTTAAAATTATAACTTTATTAAAACGTATTTGTGGATAATTAATATACAAAAATATATAATAATTTAGATTTATTTTTAAAAAAATAATAAACCCTTTCAGGGTCAAGTTAATTCAATTTCGGTATTTTTCAAAACTAACAAGCATTTACGAACAAATTAATCTTAACACTAGAACGCCCGGAAGGAGTTGATTCGACCAGGACCACATGATTAGATGTCAATTCGAACCAGAAATTCTTTCACAAAATAAGTTACATTTTAAAAACGCAGATCTACGTTAAATAAATCAGTCAAGTAATTTTAAATAAAAATTCTGGTGTAAAATATTTTTATGAAACTTGAGTAAAATTTCCGGGTGGTCTAGTGCTAATTTAAGTAAAACAATTTAAAAGTTTATTTTAACGTAAATAATAATAAAAAAATTAATTGAATATTTTGCTACAGATTTTGTTCAAAATTAAATGATATATTATATGAAGCATATAATTTCAACACACATTTTTAACAGAATTTCTCATCTTATTTAATATATATATATATATATATAAACTTTATCTGAGATGTTTTCGAGTTCCCACGATTCCTGAACTAAAATAATGTTGTCGACTCCTTGGAAATTCAAAGGAGTGTATGTACCTCAATCGCGTATATCACTCAATCCATGGTGTGCGTTTTTCAATTTTTTTCACATATATTAGCTATGTACTAAAATAATTTAAGGCTCAATCTTTTAAATGAGCTAATTTTATATTGAATCAACATTTATCTATCTTAACACGGCAATATCGGTATTTAAAACATCATTTTTATACCTAAAAAGGAAAAAAATATATATATGCAGCAGAAAATAAATGAAAAAATTCTTTAGCAACAGAAAATAAACGAAAAATTCTATATGCAACAGAAAATGAACATTGTTTTATAGTATGACTTATTGTTTTAGAAAACATTAATTCATACTGTTTTATCCACCCTCTAATGCCCATGGCAGCATATATGCTACCACCAGAGTTTCAAACTTAGTGTTTTTTTTAATTCGGATATTCCAAACTCACACCAGAAATTTAAAAGAGCAATATTTACCATATTTAATAATACACATTTCGTATTTAAATGAAGCGAAATTTATTACTGAAATTTTCTGGAATGAATTCATATTCTCCGAATAACGGAAATTCTATAACGTATTTTACTATAGGAAATTAGAGGGCTAAGGCAAACGAATGTTGCTTAGTATTTTATAAAATATTTATTGTAAAAGTTTGGGCTTTATACATTCAAAATAAAGCTATTGTACATGTAAAAATGTGAGACACGTCGGCACCCTTACGCATGGATTTGGCTGTATGTTTCAAACCAGCGCCCTACAAAGTGTTAAGGGGTATACAAAGCTGCCAACATCTTACGCTTTTTTGTACCAGAAAAATGTTGTAGTAAATTTTACCTTTTTAAATCGTCGTAATTTGCCGATAACATAAGGCAAAAATTTCTATTAAAGTTTTTGTGGTGCAAAAAAAGCGGAAGAGTTGGCAGCTATGGGGTATACTTTTACTTTCAACCTTCTGTTGTCCCTCGTACAATGTATGCTAGAAATTTCAAAATTTCCAATTCATGCCTGAAATTTCGAATGGTATTTTCGTTTAATTTAATCGTGTAATGTCATTAACCCCTTAACCCTTTCGAGAAGGAATCACTTACAGAAATTTTATTTGGTTGGCACAGTTTTTTTTAAGCAATTCCCTTTACTGGTGAAATACCAAATAATGCTCTAATTAAAACAGACAAATATTACATTTATTTTCTAATGGTGCCAAAAAAATTTCCAGATGAACCTTTTGACGATGCATATACACTATATGCATAGCTGCCAACCTGCCGCTAATCTTCCGTAATGTATCGATTAATTTAACCCAGGTTAACCACATGTCGAACCAGAAAATTTATTTCATGAATGCTTATTTATTTAATTCCAGGGTTCTACTTGGAACATATTTATTTTCATTTCTTAAAAAGTTTTCTGGTTTGAAACGTATTAAACCAGGGTCAAATTAACGCAAGTGTTACGGAAGATTAGTTTGAGGTTGGCAGCTATGTATATGGCCAAAGGTGACCGGTCACTTGCAATTTTAGACGTTTTCTTAAATATATAGAAAAATACATGAGGAGTTAAACTGAAACTCCAGGTGTGTAAACAGTATAGCAGGCCATATATTTCCGCGAAGATTTTTTTTCCCAAAACCCCATAGGGGACCGTCAACAAACTGAACAAGTAAGAAAAATCATGCGTTAAGCATAGATTAAGAAAAACTTTCCAACACTCCCTGAATGCTTTAACAAAACTTCGTCATTTAAGAAAATAAGGTATATAAGAGAACTAAGTAAACATTTTAGAAAACGCATAAAACATTTGAAAAACTGATTTCAGCAGTTACCGTCTATAGCAAATATGTATTCCAATTCATTTGAACAGCCCTGTATTGGATCTGTAGGTTGATATATATACTAATTAATGGGGAAAATTAGTTTAGCAAGAAAACACATACCAGGTTGAAATTTCTTTTTCAGCAATTTATACTAATAGATGGAAACATACTAGTATACTCTTGTACAACCCTGTAGTTTACCTAGTAACTTTATTACACGCCACTATTTAGCTAAAGTTTAATTCAAAGTAAAACACTCTTTAAACTACTAGAATAAATTTTCCTGTATTGGATAACAATTCCAAAAGTTATCATTTATAGACAGACGGCCATGTATCCAATTCCTTGTATGTATATACTTAACCAACTATTAACCATGTATATCTTTTATCTATGTTCTACAAACTTTTCTTGGTAAAGTAAATGCAGTTCATGTAAAAATACATAACTCATTTAAAAACCACATTTAAGCAATTTGCAATCATACCCCGTAACCATTTCGAATTCTTTTGTGTAGTCCTGTATATTAATTACAGCATTTATACACATCATATACAATTTACAAATATAGTGAAACATAAAAGCACATAACATAATTAAAAATGCATTACCAATAATCATCGCTACTGTACAGTACTTCGGATACAATATAGTATCTGAAATCTATTGTGTGTCCCTGTAAATGCTATGCACTTCGTATTACACATGAAATAAGTTATAGTAAACCTCATCGACGTATATAATTTTGATTATACATGAAATAATTTAACATAATTAAAATACGACGGAAAAAATTCAATCCACCCTATATCATTATCTAACGAAATTCTCTTGTGTGAACCTGTAAATGAATAACAACTATTCTTTGCACCGCATATTCTATAGAATACATATTTTCGTGCCCTTGATAAATGCATATCAATTTTATTATGTTTGAAAGCATGTAACACCATTAAAAATAAGTTTAAACGATTTTTTTCCCATAGGCCATAATGTAAAGGAAAACATTTGACCGTCCCTGTAAATAAACTAAGCATACTACACACTTCATTTGAAATAGGGTTCGTACTATGGTAGAGGTCACTAACATATAAAAATTTCAGAACGATCCGAGTATATTTAAGGGAGTTAGAGCGCGGAAAGACGGACAGACGGCCAGACAAACCGAAGTCATAAACACTTTTCAAGTTTGTTAAAAAGTGTTAAAAGAACGAATATCTTTAGGATAACCTGTCAAAACAAATGAAACAAAAATGTTCAAAGTGTAGATTATGATTAAAGTCTAAGAGCAACGTCAAAAAACACGTCATTTTATCAAGGCTCATTTTTCTATATGTTTCTCCGATTTATGGTGTAGTACGTTTGCGGACAGTCTGGCAGTCGGGAGACGTTGCGTTTACCAGCGGGAGAAGGGTTATGCAGGTCAAATATCTTCAAAATTACGTCTTTTTAGCACGATTTTTGTTTATAACATCTGTTTCTACTAACTATTTTTGATATTAATCCATTAATACCAGACTTTACCAATGTCGCTAAGACCCTGCCAGACCCTTATTTGTAGGTAACATATTACTCTTTGGTTAACAGACAACCTACAATTAATTTTCCAGACACAAATTATGTTGCAAAGTCAATGCCAGGCGGCTTTAAATATGGCAACGAAAGTGCCTGTTTGAGAAGTGTTTTAAAGTTTAAAAATTATAAGTCATCTTTACGTCATTTTATCAAGTTTACAAATAACAAGATATTAAATTTAGGCTAGCAGACAACCTATAATTAATTTACCGGACACAAATTCGGTTGCAAAGTTAATGCCAGACGGCTTTAAATATGGCAACGAAAGTGCCTGTTTCAAGAGTGTTTTATAGTTTAAAAATTATAAGTCATCTTTACGTCATTTTATCAAGCTTAAAAATTACAAGGTATTACTCTTTGGCTAGCAGTCAACCTATAATTAATTTTCTGGACACAAATTCGGTTGCAAAGTTAATGACAGACGGCTTTAAATATGGCAACAAAAGTGCCTGTTTCAAGAGTGTTTTATAGTTTAAAAATTATAGGTCATCGTTACGTTATTTCATCAAGCTTAAAAATTACAAAATATTACGCTTTGGCTTGCAGACAACCTATAATTATATTGCCAGACACAAATTCGGTTGCAAAGTTAATGCCAGACGGCTTTAAATATGGCAACGAAAATGCCTGTTTCAAGTGCGTTTTATAGTTTAAAAATTATAAGTCGTTTCTTCGTCATTTTATGAAGCTTAAAAATTACAAGATATTACTCTTTGTCTATCAGATAACCTATAATTAATTTGACGGACACAAATTCGGTTGCAAAGTTAATGCCAGACGGCTTAAAATATGGCAACGAAAATGCCTGCTTCCAGAGTGTTTTATAGTTTAAAAATTATAAGTCATATTTACGTCATTTTATCAAGCTTAAAAATTACAAGATATTACTCTTTGGCTTGCAGACAACCTATAATTATATTGCCAGACACAAATTCGGTTGCACAGTTAATGCCAGAAGGCTTTAAATATGGCAACGAAAATGCCTGCTGCCATGGTGTTTTATAGTTTAAAAATTATAAGTCATCTTTACGTCATTTTATCAAGCTTAAAAATTACAAGATATTACTCTTTGGCCAGCAGTCAACCTATAATTAATTTTCTGGACACAAATTCGGTTGCAAAGTTAATGACAGACGGCTTTAAATATGGCAACGAAAGTGCCTCTTTCAAAAATGTTTTATAGTTTAAAAATTATAAGTCATCTTTACGTCATTTTATCAAGCTTAAAAATTTTAAGATATTACTCTTTGGCTAGCAGACAACCTATAATTAATTTGACGGACACAAATTCGGTTGCAAAGTTAATGCCAGACGGCTTTAAATATGGCAACAAAAGTGCCTGTTTCAAGAGTGTTTTATAGTTTAAAATTATAAGTCATCTTTACGTTATTTCATCAAGCTTAAAAATTACAAGATATTACTCTTTGGCTTGCAGACAACCTATAATTATATTGCCAGACACAAATTCGGTTGCACAGTTAATGCCAGACGGCTTTAAATATGGCAACGAAAATGCCTGTTTCAAGTGCCTTTTATAGTTTAAAAATTATAAGTCATTTCTTCGTCATTTTATGAAGCTTAAAAATTACAAGATATTACTCTTTGTCTAGCAGATAACCTATAATTAATTTGACGGACACAAATTCGGTTGCAAAGTTAATGCCAGGCGGCTTTAAATATGGCAACGAAAATGCCTGCTTCCAGAGTGTTTTATAGTTTAAAAATTATAAGTCATCTTTACGTCATTTTATCAAGCTTAAAAATTACAAGATATTGCTCTTTGGCTAGCAGTCAACCTATAATTAATTTGCTGGACACAAATTTGGTTGCAAAGTTAATGACAGGCGGCTTTTAAATATGGCAACGAAAGTGCCTCTTTCAAGAATGTTTTATAGTTTAAAAATTATAAGTCATCTTTACGTCATTTTATCAAGCTTAAAAATTTTAAGATATTACTCTTTGGCTAGCAGACAACCTATAATTAATTTGCCGGACACAAAGTCGGTTGCAAAGTTAATGGCAGACGGCTTCAAATATGGCAACGAAAGTGCCTGTTAAAAGAGTTTTTTATAGTTTAAATATTATAAGTCATCTTTACGTTATTTTATCAAGCTTAAAAATTACAAGATATTACTCTTTGGCTAGCAGATAACCTATAATAAATTTTCCGAACACAAATTCGGTTGCAAAGTTAATGCCAGACGGCTTTAAATATGGCAACGAATGTACCTGTTTCAAGAGTGTTTTGCAGTTTAAAAATTACAATAACATAAATTTACATTAATTACACAAAATTAAACATTTTCTTCAACATACACTATATATATATATATATATATATATATTTACAAAGAAACGATTGTTGCTATGCTAACAATTAATTGTTGACTGTCATTAAATGAAGCCAAATCCCTACAAAAGATGCCATTTCCTGAAACAGGCACTTTCGTTGAGATATTTAAAGCCGCCTGGCATTAACTTAGCAAATAAATTTGTGTCTGGAAAATTAATTATAGGTTTACTGCTAGCCAAAGAGTAATATCTTGTTATTTTTAAGCTTGATAAAATGACGTAAAGATGGCTTATTATTTTTAAACTATAAAACACTCTTGAAACAGGCAAGTTCGTTGCCATATTTAAAGTCGTATGGCATTAACTTTGCAAAAGATTTTGTGTTTGGCAATTTAATTATAGGTTCTCTGCTAGCCAAAGAGTAATATCTTGTAATTTTTAAGCTTGATAAAATGGCGTAAGGATGACTTATAATTTTTAAACTATAAAACACTCTTGAAACAGGCACTATCGTTGCCATATTTAAAGTCGTCTGGCACTAACTTTGCAACCGAATTTGTATCTGGCAAATTAATTATAGCTTTTCTGCTAGACAATGTTTAATATCTTGTTCTTTTTAAACTTGATAAAATGAAGAAGTTGTGACTTATAATTTTTAAACTATAAAAAACTCTTGAAACAGGCATTTTCGTTGCCATATTTAAATCCGTCTGGCATTAACTTTGCAACCAATTTTGTGTCTGGCAAATTAATTATAGGTTGTCTGCTAGCCAAAGAGTAATATCTTGTAATTTTTAAGCTTGATCAAATGACGTAAAGATGGATTATAATTTTTAACTATAAAAAACTCTTGAATCAGGCACTTTCATTGCCATATTTAAAGCCGTCTGGTATTAACTTTGCAATCGATTTTGTGTCTGGCAAATTAATTATAGGTTGTCTGCTAGCCAAAGAGTAAATCTTGTAATTTTTAAGCTTGATCAAATGACGTAAAGATGACTTATAATTTTAAACTATAAAACACTCTTGAAACAGGTACTTTCGTTGCCATATTTAAATCCGTCTGGCATTAACTTTGCAACCGATTTTGTGTCTGGCAAATTAATTATAGGTTGTCTGCTAGCCAAAGAGTAATATATTGTAATTTTTAAGCTTGATCAAATGACGTAAAGATGACTTATAATTTTAAACTATAAAACACTCTTGAAACAGACACTTTCGTTGCCATATTTAAAGCCGTCTGGCATTAACTTTGCAACCGATTTTGTGTCTGGAAAATTAATTATAGGTTGTCTTCTAGCCAAAGCGTAATATCTTGTCATTTTTAAGCTTGATAAAATGACGTAAAGATGACTTATACTTTTTAAACTATAAAACACTCTTGAAACAGGCACTTTCGTTGCCATATTTCAAGCCGTCTGGCATTAACTTTGCATCCGAATTTGTGTGTGAAAAATTAATTATTTTCTCTGTTAACCAAAGCGTAATATGTTACCTATAAATGTGGATCTGGCAGGGTCTTAGCGACATTGGTAACGTCTGGTAATAATGGATTAATATGACAAATAGTTAGTAGAAACAGATGTTATGAACAACAATCATGCTAAAAGGACTTAATTTTGAAGTTTTTTGACTTGCATAACTCCTTCTCCCGCAGGTAAATGCAACGTCTCCCGACTGCCAGACCGCCCGCAAACGTACTACACCATAAAACGGAATAACTTATAGAAAATTGAGCCTTGATAAAATGACGTAATTTTGAAGTTTTTTGACCTGCATAACCCCTCTTCCCGCTGGTAAATGCAACGTCCCTGACTGCCAGAGTTCCCGAAAACGTTCTACACCATAAATCGGAAAAAGCATATAGAAAAATGATCCTTCATAAAATGACGTAATTTTGAATTTTTTTGACCTCCATAACCCCTCTTCCCGCAGGTAAACACAACGTCTCCTTACTGCCAGACCGCCCGCAAACGTACTACACAAAAAATCGGAAGAACATATAGAAATATTAGCCTTGATAAAATCAGGTGACGAAGACGTTGCTAGCTCTCAGACTATTAAGTGGCTTATTGTAATAATTTATTTTCATTTTTAAGAGGAAAGCATGTATACTCGAAGACAAATTCTGGTGTTCATAAAAACAGTTTCAAATTTTGCCAAGTGTTTTGCTTATAATTAAAACAGTTCCTAATATAAAAAAAAAGTTCTTTAAAAAAAAAAATATTACAAACAACTTTGTACACAATACCCTGCAATCAGAATTAAAATATAGTAAAAATTGTATGAAAAATGAGCAGGTTAATAAATAATGTTTTACTGCGCGTGCCCGAACGCAATCCATATATAATGTGAATAATGTGTTAGCTAAATGTATAGAGTAACTTTTGTAAGTGTCTCAAAAACATAGCATGAAAATTCTGAAAATTATCGTTGATAGATGATGAATAAACTTGCTCTCGAGGTAAAAGATAATGTTAGAGTGTTTACATATATATTTCTTGGGATGAACTTTTTTATGACTTTAAAACTCAATCTCATCATAAAATACAGTGAAACCTCGATCTATCGTTCCCGCATCCATCGTTTTTCCGCATTGATCGTATTATTTCTATGGTCCCTGCACAGATTATATTTAAATAATATTAACGAAACCCGCATGCATCGTTCTTCAAAAAGTCGTTTTCCCGCATTCACCGTTGTAAAATCTTTCTCATCTCTGAAGTGAAATTGAAGGTCAAGCAGATCCATACGACATACAAACTAGACAGGGAAGCGGCATAACAGACAATCAAATCATCGAGGTCAAAGCTGAAATTCCAGAATTAGTCAAAACTGAATTCGCATATTAAAACGCAATCGGTCTTTCAAATTATATATTGTTGGAAACCACCTGAAAACCCAATTTTAGCGGTTCACTCGTAGGTTTACCATTGTGTTTTCCTGCACCAAAAAGTATGAAAATATGGAGGACTGGGAGCAGGAAACACGATGGTAAACCTACGAGTCAACCACTAAAATCGGGTTTTCAGGTGGTTTCCACCAAGATATAACTTGGCAGACCGATTGCGTTTTTATATGTAAATTGCGTTTTAAGTAATTCTGGAATTTCAGCCGTGAACTCGATGAGGTGATTGTTTATGCTGCCGCCTCCCGGTCTAAACTGGATTTACTTCTTTTATTTAAAATGACTCATTTGTGCTGTTTTAGGGGGGAGGTCAGGAATTAGCGCAGATATTATGACATGTATGTACGTCTAAATAACTGAATGCGGAACAGGTGTTCTTGTTTGGAGAATGGGTTATTCTATTCCGTGTAAAGGGGAGGATGGATGAACCCACTTTGGTCACCTGCCACATTCCTGGCTAATCTTTTGTGTGCGGTGCACGTGTTTAATTTCAAGAGTGTCAGTTTTCAATTAAATGCCTTCTGTGCTAAATTGTATGCATTCTGTGAATTTAAGAATGGCAAAACAAATCCGAGCCTTAGAAGAAAGGCTTCACATCATAGATGAGGAGGAAAAGAATACTTTTTTAAGAAAAAAATTAGTGTCGCTGAACTGTTAGTTTTGTCGCCGTCAACCCTGAATGCGATAATTTCGAAAAAGAAAGAAATTATTGAGCAGGCTGGTAAGTAAGGAACTTCTGAAAAAAAGAGAAAAACTAGCAAAATGTCTACTTACAGTGAGTTGGGAAGTCTTGGTACGCTTGGTACGAGCAGGCTCGTGCGTCAAATATTCCTGTGGATGGGAATATTCTTCGAGAGAAGGCACTTGAAATAGCTGCCTCATATGGCATGAATACATTTATGCATCATTTGGGTATATTGCACGTTTTTAAATTCGCCATGGATTGGTATCCAGGAAATTATGCGGCGGAAGTGCCACAGTAGTAAATACTGATGGAATAGAAATGTTGTTTTAAAAACTTCCGCAGTTACTAGAAGGATGCAAGGATTGTGACTTGTACAATAAAGACGAAACAACCCTGTTTCATAAATGCTTGCCAGAGAGAACGCTAGCGTTCAAAGTAGAGTATTGTCATGGTGGTAAACAGTCCACAGAAAGACTTACAGTTTTACTATGCACAAATAATTACGGTTCGGATAAACGAGTACCCCTCGTTATAACTAAATCTGCTATAACTCGATACTTCAAGAATGAAAGAAACTGCCAGTAGTCTACCATTCAAATGCCAAAGCATGGATGAAAAATGATATTTTTACAAAAAAATTTCACGACTTTCGTAGATCAATCGGCGCTCAAAAAGGGAAAATCATTCTATTTATTGACAATTGTTCAGTTCATTCATCAGATACGTCGTCTTTGAAAAATATAGAAGTCAGTTTTTCCCCAGCTAATTGTACATATGTCGTACAATCTCTTGTTGCCGGGATAATCAACTGTTGTAAACAATATTCGAGGATGGAGTAACACAGTTGACGTTTATTCCAACAGAGCGAAAAATGTCCAAACCAGGAATCGAACCTGGATACTTGGCGTGCCGGGCCAATGCCTTACATGTTAGGCTATCAGGATTATAACTGGCTGACATAATTCACTCTTATTTGTTGGACTTGGCTGCGAGCTGCAGCACTAGTTTCATTCAGCCGAGATATAACTATAGCATATAGATGATGAAAGTGTGTTTTAACACGGAAACTCCAGGTTCGGAGTATCCAGGTTCGATTCCTGGTTTGGACATTTTTCGCTCTGTTGCAATAAACGTCAACTGTGCTACTCCATCCTCGAATATGATTTAATCCAGTTGGAAAAAACATTCGTTCCCTTCATTATGTTGTAAACAATTTTGCAGGGAAATGCTAGTGAAAAGATCTTTATGTTTCACGGAACAAGCAAAAGAACCTACTTCAAAAATAGATATTTAGCAGGCTATTCATTTTGTACTTTCAGCATGGCATGAAGTAACCTCGTCAGCCATCCATAATTGAACCACCAATTGGAAGAAGGGAATAAATCCAAAAAATAAGAATGGAGATAATTAAAAAAAAAAAAATTATAACTTTTTACCTTCAACTTATAGGCTCATGTGATATCAATGATAATGAAAAAAATATAAGTTCTGATTTATTTACTAATAGAGCTGGCTGAAATATATAATATTCATTTATATATGTATATGTGAATGTGTTGGACTTAATCCCTTCTTCCAATTTATCATATACTATACGCAAAATAATTTGAAATAATAAACAATACAATGACAAAAACTATTTATTTATTAGAAAAGACGTAAGGACACTCTATTATTCATCTATTTCTTCACTTTCGGATCTTGTAGTTGACCAGGTCAGAATAATATCGTAAAAATCTTTGAATTCGTCAGGAATATATTATATTATTTTTTGTATATGTTGTTCATTTTTTCTCATTTATGGGTATTTTAGTAACATATGCCGGAGTTTCTGGTATTTTCGGGTTTGTAGAAGGTTTTTGGAGCAAAAATGTAGATTTAATGAAACCATCGATAAATTCGGAATATGTCAAAGAATCTTTATGACTTGAACTATACTCAAAGCTTCTATATTGCGAAATCTTGAATGTTGTTGCCTTGTCTAATGACTTAAAGCTTTTCTTGAAACATCGTGGCCATGAGTTTTTAAAATTAAGTATGTTGTTAGAAGTAATGAGTTTAACTGAAAAAACCCTCATTTTTGCTGCCAAATTATTATATTCATTTGGAACGTAAATTCTGTCCTTTCTCCTAATGAGTCTTTTAGCGGTCCCGAAATTTCTGTCACACTGTGAAAACGAATGGCCACGCACAGAAAAGTATTGATATATTTTCTCAAAACGATTCATTGCAACAAGAGTGAGAAAGAATCTTGTAAGGTTCTTATAAGGTAATCTTATAAGGTGTTATTTCTATTTTGTCCCTCGCAAGTATCGATAAAAGCATGTGGTTCTTTGACAGAAGGATCCATGTTCTGTATAGTTTTCCACAATAAACTGCATACTTCATCCCTGCCCCGTTTAGCTTCACCCTCATGGTAAGTGTAGAAATCAGCTGAGTTTGTCTTTAAGTCGTGAACACAAAACACATACAGACATAGTTTTCTTAAATAAAACATCTCTTGAACTGGGATTTTAGGAATGGGCAGATTTTGCATGTAATCAAATACAATGGCTCCTACATCTTCTCATAAAACTTTTTAGCATGTTTAAGATGAATCATTTTTTCCGCAACCGCCACTCTCTTCGGATTCTCATTGAGAGATGGACTTTTTATTTTTCATCGAGCTCTTCGCAAGTCGAGCAAACGTCTACTTGTGGCCGACCGAATCTGTAGCCATGATTATAATTAAAATATTTTCTGTAATAGTCGTATTTTACGCATTGGTGTTGGGGGCATTATTTTGACGTTTAGGTTCGCTTCTAAATATTGTATATTTTTGCTGCTGTAATGTGATTGTTTAAGGGGAAATGACAGGGTATGTTCATCAATAGCCGTAATTGCTTCGATTGCTCATTACTTCGATAAGACATTACCTCGATTACGATGCTGCCCTCGTTTATCTTCAGGTAGTTTTCCCACCGATTTAAGGGGGATAAGGCAAAAATGGCCTTATTTTTTATAGCGTATAAAATGGAGATAGCTTGTCGACATACTTGAATTATTTCATTTCCTTCCATAGCAAAATACATGAACGTATTGTTACGTTTTTTTCGGATTTTCGTGTTTTGAATGGCGGCTATTAACCTTCGCGTATTCGATGAGACTAATCATATATATGTTTTGTTCATTTTTCGGTCGTCCATTGTAAACGAATTCAAGCAACTGCTGTTTTTCTTCACTACAAAACTGCTGAGTGCAGTTTTTTATAGACGCAGTCACTATTACTGTCAGATTTAGCTGATACTAACCTCCCAGTACTCGTACTCACATAATATTAACCAAGTAGACGCTGTGACTTCTGTTTTTCTTTTTTGTACAAATGGACATTTCTAACATCTCTTCTCTTTTTTTCGGAGTCTCAGATATTGGCACATTATCAGGTGAATCGTTACAGCTACTTTCACTGGTCATATTCAAACTTTAATAATGAAAGAATCAAATTTATAGGTTAATAATCTCCTTTACGCGACGCTAAACAAATGCAGTCTCAAACACAGCAAAGAGCGCGTTCAGCAGACCTTACCAAAGCTATCAAAGTTACCGACAAATTGTAACGCAGTATGAAATAAATATCAAGGCGAATTATGACGTCAGCTACAGTTCAACAGGATAGCTTTCTTTGGTGCCATTGTTGAATTGTAGCTGACGTCACAATTCGCCTTGATTTTTATTTCACACTGCCCTACAATTGGTCAGCAACTTTGGTAAGGTCTTTAGAATGGGCTCTAAAATGGCGGCTATTAGATCGCTAGTATCGCGTCCCTCACCAATAGCGATGCGTTTTTGTTTATCGAAAAAAAAAAACAGGCAAAAAGAAATACTATTTCTATACTCGTACAGTTGATAGTTGGCAGAAGGGAATAAAGGAAGGATTTGTTTCCTTCTTCCAACTAACTATTTTTATGGCCGCAGAATCTATACGAAGCGAATGGTTTTTGATCTTTTCTTCGAACTCACAATGAAGCGCTACGTCTAAAGAATGTAAAAGTGTAAAAAAAAAGAATATGTCAAAAAGTGGCGTTTATTCCCTTTCTTCCAATTAGTGGTTCAATTG
The DNA here is from genome assembly GCA_963932465.1 of Maratus speciosus. Classification (NCBI taxonomy): domain Eukaryota; kingdom Metazoa; phylum Arthropoda; class Arachnida; order Araneae; family Salticidae; genus Maratus; species Maratus speciosus. The sequence goes on from OZ010796.1 coordinate 550,223,378, forward strand.
TTTCGTGAAATGCAGTTTTGTGCGAAAAATTGATTTAGAATGCTCAACAGAAGGAAAATAATATAATGAGGATGGTGACGATAATGGGGTTGAATAGTGGTTGCGTGTAACAGAGGATGTATCTGGTGTGACATTTAGCGATTATATTTTCATTGATCAAGATGATGTGACACGTGATGTCCTAAGCATAGAAGAAATGTGTGATGATGCAAAAAATGAAAATAATGGCGAAGAAACACAGGATAATGTTCATGCCGATGAAGCTGAGCCTTCACCAGTGCCAAGTCTGTCTGATGCAAATACGACATTTGAAACTGTGCGGACTTTTATATATGCACACGAAATTACAGAAAAGGACAAGAAAAAGGTTGTGCATCTTGAAAATTTGTTGTTTAATTTTAAAAATGAACGAAAAATCCAACCTAAAATTACTGATTTTTTAAATAAATATCAATCTTCTACAACTTCGATTTATTTCTTTTACAGTTTGGTAAGTAACAAGTTAGTATTTATTAGTATACTGTATACATTGCATGTATTACTAATGTGTAAACATTGCTTTTTTTCGTGTTTTGACGTTAACACGCATTCATCGTTTTTTTCGCGCACCCCTTGAAAAACGATGGATCGAGGTTGTACTGTATAATGTTGCAGTGTTTACATTTATATTCCTTGGGATGAACTTTTTTATGTTTAGTTAAAGCACACTTTGTTCAAAACGAGTTGGAACATTTATCACAATCATAAAACTTCTTATGAGATCTCTTGTGAATTCTTAACAGAAACATTTGTAAATAGTCTTTCCGACATTGATCGCATTCATATGTAGTAGATGTCCTGAAATGAGTTACACTATGTCGTTTTAAATCAGTACTTTGAATGAATGTCTTTGAGCATATTTCACATTCAAAGGGTTTTTTCTCCAAATGGGATATTTGATGTCTGTTTAGTGCATTCTTTTTGATATAGGATTTCTCGTATTGATTGCAAGAAAAATGTGATTTTAGTTGTTCTGCTGAAGAGGGTATTATTTAAATGTTCGAATCATGTGATTCTTGGCTGGGTATAACTGATTTCATATCATTTAAGTAAGATTGACTTGAATCCTCCTCTGATAAAGAAATTTATTGCATATTACTCAATTTAGTTAAACTAGAGATTATAAGCTGACGTATTCATATAACGAAAACAGTAAACAGTATGAAAAATTCGATTCGTTTCACTCAAAGCTCTAAAATTATAGGAGGCGCTGATATTTTTTAACTCGTAGTATTAGATTAAAAAGTGAAAAATCCCTGAATTTCGTTAAACCTGAAAACACTGGATTTGGTTAAATAATGCTCTGTGTATGAAATATTAAGCTTGAATGCAGAAAAATCCAGTTAAATGTAATAAAAATTAGGATATTAGTTTGTAAACACGTATTTTATATGTACATACATGAAAATATTTTTAAAATGTGAAATTTTCATCTAAATATATGACATATAAAGTGTATAAGCACAGGTATAGTTAATTCATCAGTTAATAAAATTGGGTTTGTAATAATAATTAAATAATTATTCATTAAACTGTAAAAAATTATACTTGTAATGTAAAAATATTAATACTTTCAATCACTTTCCTTTATAAACTTTGAAAAAAAGATCAAACAGTCAACATATCGGCATTCTTGAAAACAAGTGACATCAAGCTATTGTATCCTTCATCCTTCAAGGGGGAGGGATGCAGGATTGAGAATGTAGATGTATTTCAAGAAAGAAAAAAATATCTGGTCATATTTACTTTTATAAGAGCTGTGATGCTGAATCATAATCCTATAGTGAAACATGTCTAAACCTGGTAAAATTATAACATTGTAAATGTGGCTATTCCAGGTAAATAACCAATGTGGTAAAATTAAGGAATTCTTTTGAAAACTCGAAATTTTATATGAAAATGATAAAATTTAAAGACAAAATTAATAAAAGCGTTGAATTGGTTTGAAGTATTAGTGTTGAATCTGCTCGAAGTATTATATAAAGATAAAAAAGTCATTATTGGATTAACCACTTCACCGCAACAGGTATGGGGAAACAGTACTTTTCCCCCGACTTATCTCGGGGCAAACGGTGAAGTGGTTAATAAAATTCTTCTTTTTTCTTTAAAAAATCATATTAACCTTTGTTATTTGTCCAATTATTAAAATTCATTAAGGTAATGATTGCTCAAAAACTAAATTATATGTTTAAATTTTCTTTTTAAGATGATATCCCTATCTTATAATTGAAAAAAAATCTAAAGTATTCAGCTTTTTTCCTTAAAATTGTTATTTTCTATTATTTCGCTTAATTAATGATACTCATTAAGGTGTTGATCATTTAAAATTCAAATATATGCTTAACTTTCCCCATATAAATTGTTATTCTTATCTTGTAGTTGAAAAAAAATCTACAGAGATCAGCTTTTTTCCTTAAAAATTGACAATTTCCATTGTTTTGCTTAATTAATAATACTCATTAAGGTGATAACTGTTCAAAAACTAAAATGTATGTTTAACATTCCTCTTTTAAGTTGACATTCTGATATTATAGTTGAAAAAGTTTTAAAAAATCTGCTTTTTCCTTAGAAATTGATATTTTTTGTTATTTTGATTAATTAATCCCTCTTTAAGGTGCTGATTATTCGAAATTCAAATAAAAATTTAATTCTGGTCTTATAATTGAAAACAAAATCTAAAGAAAACCAGTTTTTCATTAAATTTGATATTTTTTCATTATTTTTCTTAATTAATAATACTCATAAAGATGTTAATCATTCAGAATTCAAATATATGGTTAACTTTCCCCATTGAAGTTGATATTCTGATCTTGTATGTGAAAAAAATCTACAGAAATCATCTTTTTTCCTTAAAAATTGTTATTTTCAATATTTTTTTGCTTAACACTAGAACGCCTGGAAATTTTACTCAGGTTTCATAAAAATATTTTACACCAGAGTTTTTATTTAAGATTATTTGACTGATTTATGTAACGCAAATCTGCGTTTTTAGAATTCAACTTATTTTGTGAAAGAATTTCTGATTCAAATTAACATTTAATCATATGGTCGGAGTCGAATCGACTCCTTCCGGGCATTCTAGTGTTAATTAACCTCTTGACCTGAAAAAATGTGCTATGTACGTCACCTTGGATTAACACGAGAAAGCCCGCGAGCAGTCATTTTGACTGCTAGCAAATGAATACGAACCAGAATTTTTTTTTTTATATAAAACTAGTTTAAAAGATACAAAGAAAAAAAAAACTAGATAAATGGATAAGTTAATAATTTTAAATAAAAATTCTCGTGTGAAATATTTTTCTAAAATATGGACGAGATAGTCACGGGCTTCTGCCAATTAATTTCCAGCGCAAGAGGTTAATAATGCTCATTAAGATAATGATTGTTCAAGTTCAAATATATGTTTAACTTTCCTCATTTAAGTTGATGCTCTGGTCTTGTAACAGTGTCGCCAGATGGGCTACTTTTTTTTTAAATCAGATTCTTGATTGGAAACACTTTTTTGAAATGGTAAAATATGCCTTATTTAATGACATATTACTTAAGGCAAAAACAAAGTTCGTTTTACTGTTTCAAAAAAATGGTGTCAATCAAGAAATCTGAATTTAAAAAAAAAGTAGCCTACTGGCAACACTGTCTTGTAGTTGAAAAAAAAATTACAGAAATCAGCTTTTTTCCTTAAAAATTGATATTTTCCATTATTTTGCTTAATTAATAATACTCAGGGTAAAGGTTGTTCAAAATTCAAATATAAACTTAATCTTCATCTTATAGTATGACAATCTAGTTGATTTAACGTTCTACCCTCATGTTATAGTGGGGAAAAAACTCTAAAAATATCATTTTTCTCGCTAAGGGGGCGGTTAAATCGGTTTCCAGGGGTGCGGAGAGATAGCCGAAGAGGAACGGGAGGGTGGACGAGAGGAGGGACTTGTGTTCTGCGGGAAGGTGGACGGTCCACCTGTCCACCCTGCTCTCCCAGAAGCCCCGTTTCCTTACTACTCACGGGCTGTGTCTTTTATTCAGTTTGTTTGAATTCCACGAGTCTTATAGAAAAGTGTAATTGACTTTATTATGCTACCATTTTACTTGTAATTCAATAAGGTGAATATTTCTTTTTTAAAAAAGTGGTGCCCATAAGCAATTGGAATTTTTAAACCGTAATTTAATGCGACCGTCAAAGGGTTAAAGGCAGCTGGAGAGAAAATTGACGCTAGCAAGCGCTAACAAATTTAACACGTATTGTGCACGATCTAAGTATATTCAAACAGATATTTTATATTTCATCAATCTGTAACCTTTCGTGTTATTTGCAAGTAGAAGTGTATTTTCTATTTATAGAAATAAATAAAATTTTCTATTTCTAGATTTCTACTAAAAATTCTCCTCAAAGGGAATTGTTTAGATAAAGTTATAGAATTATCAACTGATGAAAATTTGTTTCCAATCACAACGCTGATACAGCATAGCTGCCAGCTGTTACACATTTCTTGTCATCACTATTTTCGAATAATAATTTTCACGTTAATTTATCTACGAAATTCTGTGATTAAATAAGTTGAAGATTATTTTACGGTATTAATGGTAACAAACAAAATTAAACCTGAAAAGCTATGATATGGTCTTTTTAAAATTGAAAAGTAGCAGTAATGTTGACAGTAACAATTGTTCAATTACACATGATATGGTAAAAATAAAATTGTTTGAAAGATATTTATTATTCTTCATATTCATGTTCTGGCGTATAATTATAAATTCTGCATTTATAGAAAATGCTGTTCTGATTTATTATGATATTCTTTCAGCACAAACACATTTATTATTGAAAAAAATACTCGATTTGTTTCAAAAAAGTTTGTTTAGGGAAATCAAACACCAAATAAAAGAAAAATACACACTCATTGACTTTATGTAAATACATAAAGAATGTTGTGTTAAAACGCTAGGAAATTCCTGGGAAAATAAAGATTTCTTTATTAGCTTCAAAACATTCCTGGAGGAATAACTTGCGTTCTTGTGGTGAAACGTGACTTGAAACTTACATAAAGGAAGTTAAACATAAAAGAAAATAATATATTTATTATAGGAGTATAGTATAGTTTTATGATGTAATATATTTTTATATGATATAAATATAATATTAGAACCTATTACATTATGCTCTTTGAGAAATTAAAACCTTGTGCAGAATTAATTCATTTATTGCTGGATTGAATGAATGGCACCAAAATTAAAAAACAAATTTATTTGAAAATAAGTAAAAGCATTTCTTTACGTACTTAATAAAATGAAAAAATTCATTCCAAAATCATGGTGCCAGTGTGGCATTTAGGGATGAAAATTAAGCATAGCTGCCAGCCTCAAACGAATCTTCCGTAATACCTGCGTTAATTTGACCCTGCTTTAATAAGTTTCAAACCGGAATTTTTTTTAAGAAATGAAAATAAATATGTTCCACTTAGAAACCTGGAATTAAATAAATAAGCATTCATGAAATAAATTTTCTGGTTCGAAATGTGGTTAACCTGGGTTAAATTAATCCAGACATTACGTAAGATTAGTGGAAGGTTGGAAGCTATGATTAGGTGATCCAATAATGAACCAGCGCTCTTCAAGGAGTTAAATTACGATTAATGCAACAGCTACTTTCTTGAAATATATTATTGATAAAAATATTATATAATATATTATTGATATAAAAGTGTATTCATATTTATTAGTTTCTATTAATATTGAATAATCTTCGCATATACTGTGTAACTATCTAGTCTCTTATGTTGAATACCACTATTTCAAAAATATAATATTTGCTTTATTTAATGACAGACATTTATGATTAAGTACGGCCAAAATTAATATTTGGAAATGATGGTGCACATAATACTGTAGGCTAGATAGCTTTGTTGGCTATGTAACCTTATTTTTGTTTAAAAAAAATTACTATAGTGGTGGAATGTCTCCATGGTAATTTTGTTTTATTTAATCATGGAATGTCCGTCATTAAGTAAACCAAAACTTACTATAGAGAAATTCATTTTTTTACTTAAATGATTTTTAAGTTTCCGACACTGCTAGGTCTCAGGATTACCAGTATGGCCTTCTTTTGTATTCAGAAATTATGAATTCATGCTGAAAATTCTGAATAATAATTTTCGCTTTATTTAATGACAGACATTTCGTGATTACTTAAAGTTAATATTATTCTACTATAATTTTAGGTATGAATTCGACATTTCAAATGAGAAAGTATGTTACCCTACTAGGTAGGAACGATATAGTTAAGTTAAAAAATGAATGCTATAAAAAGTGATAAAATATCTTTGTTAAGATTGACGATCGTTTCATTGCACAAACGGCGACATTTTCAAAATCATTCACGATAGAAAATATTTTCACATAATTAAAAAAACAATAACATAGTAAACTAAGTGAACAAAGTTGTGAACATGTCTGCGATATGTTCTTTGACCAAAGAAGGTGGAACAAAGCAGTTTTATATAGATATGACAAACAGAAAACTTAAAACTAGAATCAAAGAACATATAGCGGACAACAAATACAACAAAAGAACCACAGCTTTGGCCAGATTATGCAGCGAAGAACCTTTACAGACCGATTTTAAATTGCAAGTTAATTTATCCATCAAGATTTTATTTACAATCCATAATCCGGGAATCAATAGAGATATTTTTACTCAACGAGAATATTTGCAATGATTCAGTGTCCCTTGATTTACCTAAAATTTGGAAAGAGATGCTATGTAATTTTAGTAACAATAGTAAAAATTAATCCACTCTCGCAAATATCTAAATTAATTTATTTTTAAGTTTTGCAATGCTTTTCATTATGCATCATGTCTCGTGACATTATTTATTATGTTATTGTTTTTAAATAATGAGAAAATATTTTTTTTCGTGAATGATTTTGAAAATGTCGCCGTTTGTGCGATGAAACGATCGTCAACCTTAATAAAGATATTTTATCACTTTTTATAGTATTATTTAACTTAATCTGTTTTTAAGTGAAGCAGTTTGAATTTTTAAACCATAATTTAATGCGACCGTTAAGGGATTAAAGGAAATCCACTTCCATGCCAGAATGTATACGGAAACAATATCAGACAATTTTTGTAACGCTATCATTTTCAAATATCGGGCCAACAAAAAAATTGAGTTTACGTTATGCGGTCATGTAATGGAGTTCTGAATAAAGAGGAGGAGGCATATAGTTTATTGTCTACAACTTGCGAGTGAAGTAACTGGGGAGGTTGTCACAAGATGGCGGCTGTTTTTGTTTTCTCGCAGAAAACCAAATTCTCACTTCCCGTCCAGTGTTGCAGGTGACCTATCTTTTTACATTCAGTATGTTTGATTGGCACCACTTTTTTTAAAAAATGAAATCCATCTTATATTATCCTTGTTTAATCTGTTCTTAAATAAGGTGAATTTCATTATTTCAAAAAACTGGTGGCAATCAAGAAAATTGAAAAAAAAAATAGCGAACCGACAACACTGTTCCCATCCTTAATTTTAAATAAAACTTAGATGTACAATTTTCAGATTATGATTTAAAATACTGAAAATAGTAACACTAAACATACCGGGAATTTTACTCTAGCTTTATAAAAATGGACACCAGAATTTTTTATTTAAAACTATATAAATTTTTATTTAACTTATTTCCGTGTGAAATATATTTTATTAATTTTATGGCGAAATTTTTGGTTAGAGTCGAAATCTTTTCATTTAGTGCCGGTGAAATTACAGGTTTCGGTATATTTAGAGTTAAATATTAGTTTCAATTATTTAAATTATTGTATAAATATATCTATCTATCTATCTATATATATATATATAATAAATTTGAAAATTTGAAATCACAAATATATGAAGAAATTGATAAAGTTCTAAAGATGATTTAGAAATGAACATATGAAACCAGTGTGTAAAATAAGAAACTATGAATGACTCACAGAATGAGAGGAGCTCGTGAGTTCATTCATAGAAGATGCGTTAATGTCACCACTTTTAAAAAAATAGTATAATTCGCTTGTTTTTCAGAATTTTTAATCTATTTTTTAACAGGTCGAATAATTCAATTTAAAAAAAGCGGTGACAATCAACCATCTGGGGACAAAAAATTCCCCAATCTGGCAACACTGCATGATACATACCTCGTGTTTCGTGTGATAATTTAAAATTTTTTTTCCTTTTTTGTATAGGTAAATTGTTGTTTTAAAAATAATGACACAGGGTGTCCCAGCTAAGATGTTACAACCGTCGAGGGGAGGTAGGGTACACCTAGACGACTCGGAATTACATCGGAAAGCCGGGTCGGAAACGCCTTCCTGACACAGTAAGAGTATTGACAGTGTTGCCAGTGGGCTACCTTTTTAAAATTCAGATTTCTTGATTGGCAACAATTTTCTGAAATGGTAAAATTCCCCTTTTTTTCGGCATAATTAATATGTGATTGAATAGGGCGAATTTTACTATTTCAAAAATCTGGTGGCAATAAACAAATCTGAATTTTAAAAAAGTAGTTTGAATCACACAAAGCTGATCTTTGGCCAGTGTGTCCAGATAATGGAGTTATGAATAAAGAGGAGGAGACATATAGTGTACTGTCTACCAGTTCGTGTGAAGTAACTGAGGGGGTTGTCACAAGATGGCGGCTGTGTTTTTAAATCGGCTCTGATTACCACCGGGGCAAATTTCCCACCAGTAAATTTCAATAGAAAATTTCGTCTAATTTAAGCGGTTTATTCATGAAAATATTTTCCCATAAAAGTGATAAAATTTTCAACTTATTTTTCTGGTGTTATTTTGACCAGGTATTATAGTCTTTTTAGCTGACACTGACAGGAGGTTGTCTAGGTTGTCACAATATGGCGGAAACGCAGAGCCTGACTACCGCCAAAGTAACCTTTCAGCAGTAAAAGTGAATAGCTGTCTTAATCTCTATTTAAATTTACTGGTGAAAGTTTCCCCCGCCTGTAATCAAACCCCTGCGAAAACGGTCACAGTTGAAACTTCACCATTTTAAGGATATGTCAGTTCCTTTTTTTTTAATACTTCCAAGGTCCTGATTGAGGACTTTTTTGTCCCCAGATTGTTGATTGTCACTCTTTTTTGAAATAGAAATATTCGTTCTATTTAAAATCAGATTAAAATTCTCAAAAATATGCGAATTATACCATTTTTAAAAAGTGGTGACAATCAAATATTTTGAATTAAAAAAAATCCCCAATCTGGCAGCACTGTCTTTGGCCGTGGCAGTTTTGCCAGTGGGCTACCTTTTAGGTAGATTTCGTATGAAATACTACCTATTGGGATCGTTCCTATGTTGGAATTTCTGAAATTTTTTGAAGATCTACACCGATCATGACCCCTAGAACCCCAAAACCACCCTCAGTAAAAAACTTTATATATCTATCTATCTAACTATATATATATATATATCACTTTCTTCTGGACACGGTAACTTCCACAATTCTGCACGAATCTCTTCCAAACAGATACATAAAATCAATGGGCATAAAATCTCGGTCAAGTTCGTTAATGGGCAAAATCGGGCCAAGGGGATGGAAATAGGGAGGGGTTTTGTGAAAACCGAAAAACCCCCATAACTCCTTAATTTTTATACATATCACATCAGTTTAAAGTTTTTATAACTTCTAAAAATAGGGCCGAAAATTTATGCATCACAGAATTTTCATAAAATTAAAAATGGGCTGAAGGGGCGCAAAAATAGGGTTTTTGGGAGGAAAAAATTCATAACTTCGTCAATTATCAAGATATCAAATCCAATTAATTTTATTATAAATTTCCTTAATATTATCTACAACTTTTATATTCACAATTTTTTGATAGGACCAATTCGTACCGCAAAAAAAAATTAAAAACGAAAACAAAAAGTGGGGTTGAAGAAGAAAAAAATCCATAACTCCGTCAATTCACAAGATATAAAATCTTCATGAATTTATCATATATCTTCTTAATATTGTCTATAACATTTATACAGACAAGTTTTAATAGGACCAATTCTTACAGCAAAAATAAATTAAAACTACGTAGCGGTTGAAGAAAAAAATTCATCTTATTAAGGGTGTATTCAAATCCAAACTGCTTATTTTCTGACTCATTTTTAAATTCATCTTTGCTCTCAAACTCATCCAATTGGTAGAATCTCTTATTCAAAAACTATATAACGTACCTTAATGTTCGATTTTTTGATAGAGGCAGAATATATTTCAAAAAAGGATGTCAAAATGGGCATTTTGAACAGAATTTTCCGAAGCGATTATTTTAGGAACGAAAAATATTGTCCAAACTGCTTATTTTCTGACTGATTTTTAAATTCATTTTTGCTCTCAAACGCATCCAATTGGTAGATTCTCTTATTCAGAAACTATATAATGTACCGTAATGATCGATTTTTAGATAGAGGCAGAATATATTTCAAAAAATTATGTCAAAGTGAACATTTTGAACAGAATTTACCGAAGCGATTGTGTTAGAAACCAAAAATACTGTTCTACTGAGAAAATAATTGTTTATAAATCAAGTTTTAATTAATAGAACGAAAAATAAAAACACAGGTCGCTTATAAATCTCTTCAAAAATCACGTCAGCGAGTTTCATATTTTTCTATTAAAAAGGAAAATTTCAAGTTGTTCAGCATGGAAATGTATTTTTTTAATACCGCCTTAACACAATTCTGATAAAACCAGCTATTATATAAAAAGGAAATAAAAACTCGTCAAAAGTGGTAAGATAAAATTATTAAAGTGGGTTTATCTCTAATCATGATTTAGTTTTTATTGGTGAAAGTAGTATTCTTAACTTCGAAATCTACCTCTGCCTGTAGGCCGGGCCGGCAGGGATTTTTTTTTTTTTTTTATTCCGATTTATTGATTGGCACCACCATTTTGAAATGATAAAATTTCTCTTGTTTCATGACTTATTTATTAACTTGAAAACAAATTGAATTTTACCATTTCAGAAAAGTGGTGCTAATTAATAAATCGGAATTTTAAAATATAGCCTACTGGCAACACTGAGTCAATGCCCTCTACCGCGTCAATAATGCGTTTCGGACCCGACATTCCTGTGTTATTCCGAGTCGTCTATTTGAACCCTACTTTTCCTCGAAGTTTGTATTATCTTAGCTGGGACACCCTACAAGTTGTGACATAAGACGGATTTTCAAACAGTAATTTATCCACCTTTCAAAAAAGACAAATCATTTCAAAATGTTTACTAACGCCTTTATTTAAAATAAACTTAGCTGCTAGAACTTTGTGAAACCTTCCCCAATTATAACTGCTGTTGGCTGCTTTTATAAAGTAAATCTTTTTAAATTATCAGAAAACAAAACTTATTAGAATACATGTTTTGAATTTAAAAGATTTTATAATGCATTTTTGACAAAAATATATTTTTAGTTTTAGAATTCTTTCAACTGAACAAGTGTTTAACAACAACAGAAAAAGAAATGTAAATGGTATTCCTAATTTAAAATTTTAATATGAGTTTTAACACTAGAACGGCGGCGAGGGGTCATTTTGACCCTTTCTGAATGAATACATGTCGATTCGAACCAGAAATGTCTTTGTAATATAAGATTAATATATGCTGTACAAAAATAACTTAAATAAATAAGTTAAATAGTTTTAAGAAAAAATTCTGATGTGAAATATTTTTTTTTAAACTTGAGTAAAAATTCCCGCCGTTCTAGTGTTAAGGAAAAAATGTTAATCATAAATTAATGATAATTTCTAATCTATAATTACCTAAATTTATTTGTTCATTATATAAAAATTAAGCATATTTTTTATATATGGTCGCTTTTCATATACATTTCATCTCAAAATCTAAATAAACCAAATTTAAATTTTACCCATCTTCAACGCATGTTTTTCATTTTATATAATGTGCATAAAATTTTGAAAGTTCTTGATGTAGTTAACAATTACGAAAAGTTTTCCCATTCTCTGTAACATACTATGCATCTGTTCATCATAATACATATTCATGCTCACTTAATTTCACAAACTTCAAGATCAATGTTTAATTTCTTCATTATAATAATTCTTATCAAGAACTTCATAACAAGGCAGCTTCAATAAAGTTACAATAGTGCAGAGTCACTCTGACTAAGAACTGTAGAATCTGAATAATTTTTCGTGTTTATGGAAATTAAGGAAACATGTTTATTTCTACCTCCACGAACATGAAAACGACTGTGTATTACATACTTCAGTTCGTATTAAAACATGTAATATATATTTCAATTCAAACGGTCCGAAACATTGTTTTGAAGAGTGAATTAAACTTCAAATGAATGCTCGAGTAATTAAAAGTGTAATTAAAAGTATTTCATATTCTCTAGTATATATAAATTTCATTCACATGTTACTCTGAGATCATATGACTGACAAAATTAATTACAAAAATATTTTTATAAGCACTGAGCGTGCCATACTAGGCTTACATACGGACATTTGTGTTCACTATTTCAAAATTATAATCTTGAATAATTAAAAGTGTAATTAAAAGTATTTAATATTTTCTAGTGTATATAAATTTCATTTACATGTTATACTTTTGACATCAAATGGTTGACAAAATTATTTACAAAATTATTTTTAAAAGCACTGAGCGTGCCGAACTAAGCGTACGTACGGGAATTTGTGACCAATATTACCAAATTATATTCTATGGGATTTTTTAATTTCATGAAATTGTTTTAAATGTTGTGATAGATTAAGGAGAATATTACTATTCGGAAACAGGAGAGAAATAGAAAAAGGCCTTAGGCATTCTTGGTATGTTACATTCTGCGAGTTTGTTAACGACTTAAAACACCAGAAGTAAGCATTATATGGCCAAAAGGTCACCTAAAAACTTCAATTTTCGACATTTTCGCAAATATCTAGAGGAATACATGATGAATTCTTCAGAAAATTCAACAATCGAAAGAACAAGCTTGACATCATATTTTTCAGCGAAGATTTAATCACGAGAGAAATTAGGGGACCCTAAAAGCATTAAATAAAAAAAAATAACATTTGAGATCACCTTATAAAATAAAATGCTCGAAATGATCTATAGCGGTAGAATAGGGTTGTCAAACTGCGACCCACCGGATACCACTCATTGTTTAAAGAAATATCGACTTGTTGGATTGCAGAGATTCGATAATAGGATAAGAGAATGATTACAATAAATTTTAGTGGTATGCGGCGGGCCACAGTATGATACACCTGTGGTAGAAAATAGATAAGGTCATTGTGCCTAAAAGTGACGACTCCCTAAATACGAGAATGTTCTTGTACTCAAAATTTTACTGCGAGAATTACATATAAATGGTATATAGTGAGACGTCTGAACATCAGTAAAAATCACGAAAAATTTCTCGACAATTAAAACGATTTCTATAAAAAAAAATTCCCATTACAATGGGTATCGTTAATTTTAAAGCGCCCTGACATTTCCTAAATGCGACGAAAAGTCCTGAAATTGGTTAAAGTTATTTTTTTAACTTTGAAGGTCAAATAAAATTACGGACGTCAAGGGCTACAATGTGCCTTTCATTTACCAGAAAAGTAAACACTACCCCAAGCAACCATAATTCGCGATGCAAAATGAGAGAGCACGGACTACGGGAATATATTTTTAAATCCGTTACCAGCTTATGCTGAAATCACAGGATATATATTCAGTGTGTCCACGTATAACCTGACCGACCTTTATTTTCGCAACATTTGATTCTAGATGAATACTCCCAGTTACAAAAATGGTCTAAATAAGGTAAAGAATTATTTTTAAAGCGATTTGGGTCAATAAAAACTTTTTTAAAAAATTACGAAATATAAATTTTTATACGGTTCCCCGGTCCTATAAGTGATATTTACTAAAAATTTACTGTGACACTAACAAGTAAGACACAAAAAAGTCCCATTCATTTAACATTAAAATTGACCGAGTTATGAAATTTTGAAATGCATGACTTATACCCCTTTTTTGCATATCAAAACAGATGATTTCGACCATACTTTCAGGGGTCGTGTATAAAGTACTCAAACTTATTTCAAGGTATCTGCGCTTTGAAAGAAATCGTACAGATATTACGATTAACTTTTATTAGTTAAGTTTCAGATTAGTTAAAATAATTGTATTTTAACATATGTTTTATTTTGTAAGGATTTGAGGTTATGACTTCTTTTAAGTAAAATTATGTTATTTTCATAAGGTTTTATTGAACTTGCAATGGTCGTCTTACCAGTTTAAAATCCGTACTCGAACTTTAACTCACTTTCAAATGTCCGATCGAAGTTAAATTTTACGTACTGACTTAAAACCGATGACAATGCAATATTATTATGATTTTCGACTCTTACCATCTTATACATACTTATATTAGAGGATAACACAAAAAAATTCGGATATTATTACCGTCAAGAAGTTTAAGAAAGAGTTTTACATTAGATAACATAAACCTGCGATGGTTGTGTTTTTTAACTTTTATAATTACATTTTATGTATTTTTTAACGCTGAATAAAAAAAATTATCTTCACTTTTAACCATCATGTCAAGATTTTTCGCAAATCGTAAATTTCAAGGTTAAAAAATAGCGAAAAATCCGATACTATAAAATAGATGTAAGACTTTTTTATTCAGTTTAATTTTATTTAATTGAATAATTTATTAGATTTTTTGGCTTATACTGGGTTTCTTACAGCTAAACAGCTCTGGGGTCTGATGAGGTTGGGAGGAGAGGGGAGGATCAATTTTAACTTTTATCTTTTTAACTTTGAAATTTGCGATTTGAAAACATCCCTGACATGATGGTTTAAAATTAATGTCATTTTCGGATTCAGTGCAAAAAAATACATAAGAATCAACTTTCAAAAGCTAAAAAACATGCAACAACACAAAATTTGAAAGACAGAGTAATCTAACAGCATTTTAAAGTATGTATCATTTTGTAAAGAATTGAGGCTGTTGTTTTTCATCCTTTTATTTAACAAAAAATCTGTTATTTTGATCCTCTTATAATGTTCAGTACAATTTTACATTTTTCAGTAATACGTCAGAATGATTAAATATTTCAATTTTACAGTACAACCTCTTTTATCCGAAACTCTTTTAACCGAAACTGTCAGTTAACCGAAATCCATTTTTGATATATATTTTTTTTTAAATCACATTCCTTGTGTGCAAAATCTATTTTGAAAGCTTTTTTTTTCCTTAAGTATCATATTCCTTGTGTGCAAGCGGTCCTTTCTGTCCTTTCCGAACTACTATAACATATAAATATTTGCGATCCCCTTTTCTTAAAGTCCCTTTGAATTTAACTTGAGCTCCCGTAAGCTGCAGAGTGGAAAGAAGAAAACGAACAAATTAGGAATTCTGAAGCTTTTGAATGCTTTGCAAAAGGTTTGGCACGGCTGGAGCAGCAGAAAGACTGTGATACTGGTGAACTAATGATATTAAAAATTCCGTGATAGAGCTTCAAGGCAAAGGCAATCGAAAGTGCGACAAAAAAAAAACATTTTTTCAAACCCTTGTGATATATATAAAAGGTACTTGATTTCAAAATTAAAATTTAGATAATTTATTTTTCTTTCTATTTTGCTATTACTTTAATTTTATCAAGTACTTGTTACCATAATAAGAAATATTGCACATATTTCTCCTTAAATTTAAAATTGAAGCATTCTCGATTATCCGAACATTTCGATTTTCCTAAAGATGATCGGTCCCAATTACTTCGGATAATCGAGGTTCTACTGTATATTGCTTTGCTAATTTTACTCTCACCCATTTCTTTAATATATCTGACGAAATTATATTTCTTCTCATTTTGTGAATGGCCCCTAATACGCAGTAAAAAATATACTCCAACTTTAAACAGCTATTGGTATTTAATGGTACCAATGCCAATATACCAAATAAATACCATTTAAGTGTCTTATTCATGGAAATATTTTCTCGAAAAAATTTTACGGTGTCAGTTTGATAGCTAAAACAGTCATATTGCACCACCGGTTGTCACAATATGGCAGAAACGAAGGATCTGACTACCGCAAAAGTAAACTGACAATAGTTAAAATTAAAATCTTTTTCTGTCATTATTTATGACTGAAATTGTGCATTAACAACGCCTTTATATACGGAGAAAATTTCAATATAAATTTACTGGGGGAAGCTTCGACCGCAGGTAAACAGTCCTTGCGAAAGCGGTTACAGTTGAAGCTTCACAAATTTAAGGTTATGTCACTTCCTTTTTATTAATAGTTCCATGGTTTTAGGAAAGAACTAACATTCCAACAGATTCACTAAATGATTTACTACATTTCTAGCATTTTCCTTTTCTCACAAACAAGTGAGATTCTCTTGAAAAATTCATCGAATACTTTCATACATTAATATTAAACTTATTAAAATTTTCTGTGTTCGGATGAGCGTGATATTTCGAATATTTTTAGCAGCGTAAATGGATTTTGAAGCTTGCTTGTAAAATTTACTTGTTATATGCTCCACCTTCTATCAAAGTCTGTACGTGGAGTTCCAGGACAATCTGCAGAAACATATGTGTTCGGTTACTTTAACAATTGATGTGTCTGGGTTTGAAACGACGTAGTATTCTTGAATTTCAGTACCACTACTTGAGAGTAGTATTATATGGTTTATTTCAAGACAGGAATTTCGTAAATAAAATGACAAAAAATATTATTCCAAAAAAATGGTATTTAAAAATAAAAACCGTAAATCCTTACCGTCATACGGCTTGCGAGACTGAAACTTATATTTTGATATGATAATTAACCCAAATAAATAATATTTCTGTATAATATCCCTCACGAATATTGTTACTTACTTTTATTTGAAGATGAGAGCGAACATTTCATACTTGAAATATTTTCATTATAACTTAGGCTGTTGAATGTTCAACTTTCAGGTCTTACCTCAGCGCAGTTGCCAGATTGGGGACTTTTTTAATTTAGATTATTTGACTGTCACCACTTTTTTTTTAAATAGTATAATTCGCCGTATCTTTCAGAATTTTTAATCCATTGCTAAATAGGCCGAATCTTTCTATTTAAAAAAAAAACGGTGACAATCAGTAATCTGGGGACAAAAAAGTCCCCAATCTGGCAACACTGCCTCAGCGTTTGATTTCTTTTAGGAAATGCATTTCGAAGGAACTTTCGAAAACGCCTTATTAATAGCGAGGCAAACGTCTACCAATAAAAATACTTAGAACTTTTTAAAATTCATGACAGTTATTTTGCATGAATAGTACGTTTAAGCTTTTCTCACATTCAGAGAGACGCGTGCAGCCGCTACTATCGAAATACCCAAGGCCAGAGGACACGAGTTGTGACGTTATCACTAATCGACCGACTTCTCACGAGTGTTAGAATTCACACCGGAAATTTTTGAATAACAATTCTGTTTATTGTATTTGTGGAATATCTATCAACTTATAAAACAATAATAACAATTTAAACTTACTGGTGAGAATTCGGAATCCCTACATAAAAATTCAATCAGATGCGGTATACCACAATGTTGCCGCATCTGGATGAATTTGTATTAGGGGATTCCAAATTATCACCAGAAATTTTAAATAGTTATTATTGTTTTATAAGGTGATAGATAATCCACAGAAAAAAAAAATTGTATTCAAAATTTTCCGGTGTGAATTCCAATACTAGTGATAAGTCGGTCGATTAGTGATGATGTTACAACTCGTGTCCTCTGGCCTGGAGTATTTCTATGGCAGCGGTGCAGCGCATTCATAACGTCGAGGGATAGACTCAGATGGACGAGCAGAGCCGCTGCCATCGAAATACTCAAGGCCAGAGGGCACGAGTTGTGACGTCGTCACTAATCGACCGGCTTCTCAATAGTGTTGGAATTCACATCGGAAATTTTTGATAGCAATTTTCTTTTATTTTAGTTGTGTAATATCGATCATCTTATAAAACAATATTAACTGGAAATTAGCTTACTGGTGAGAATTTGGAATCCCCCAATAAAAAAATCAGTCAGATGCGGCAACACTGTAGCATTCCGCATCTGGCTGAATTTTTATTTAGGAATTCCGAATTCAAACCAATACGTTTAATTCGTTATTATTGTTTTATACGATGATTGATATTCCACAAATAAAATAAAAGAAAATGGCTATTTAAAATTTTCCGGTGTGAATTCCAAATGTATTGAGAAGTCGGTCGATTAGTGATGACGTCACAACTCGTGTCCTCTGGCCTTGAGTATTTCGATGGCAGTGGCAGAGCACGTTTGTAAAGGCCTGAGGTACAGCGCTTAAAAAAGCGCTAAAATATTCTTTCCCTTAAATGTGCAACGATGCTGTTGAAATATAAAGATTGCAGTAACATCTGCAGGATGTTTTCTAAAACTACAAGAATATTGCTAGTCTATAGAATGTAATACGAATATCCCGCGGATGTCACTGCTATCGACTCTTTGGATTTCAGCAGTATCGTCGCACATTAAAGGGATACAAATTTTTAGCATTGTTCGGATAGCATATTTCCACACTATGTATTCTAGGCGCTGCAGCACAAGTACAGCGCCTAGAAGATACAGTGTGGAAAACGGCTACAAAATAGTGCTAAAAATTTGAATCCCATAAATGTACAACGATGCTGAATAACAAGAAGTCGATCGTAGCGCCATCGTAGTGATTTAAAAACGATAGTCATTCTAAAAGAGACTCTTTAATCTATTTCACGTCATTCCTTAACTAAATTAGCTTATAACAGACCAAAATATCTCATATTTACAGTTTCCGATATTTAACATTCTATAATTTTTGAAAACACGGTGTTTATATTGAAAAGAGTTACGAGATGGCGCTCGTATCAGCATATTGCCATGTGCATTGTTGGAGGGTTTGCCATGTGCATTGAGCATTGTTGGAGATTTATGGGATACAAGTTTTAACACTTTTTAAAGCATTATAGGAATAGCCGTTTTCCACACTGTATCTTCTAGGCGCTGTACCTAAGGCTTAAGAACATCAGGTTATCTAGAGACCTGATTACCGAAAAGATTATTTAAAAACTTCCAACGTATCTTATTTGATACGCTAGAAAATTATCTCCTGTGCCTGGTGTATTTTATTTCTAACATGCGGTGAACTGTCTTCACGAACCAGCGTATCTTTGTCGTTAAGCTGGGAAAAAACGCTGTATAAAATTTTAAAATGTCAGAAGATGACGTTAGCAATTAAAGAAACTGGCATGGATAGAACGTTTGAAGCCTTTCATTTTATGAAATAAAATTTCTCTTCTGAAAACTTGAGAGGGGAAATACTTTATCCCATTCAGGGGCAAAGCAGTTATGTTGCCAAAAGGTTGAAAGGATTGAATGAACATGATTTACGAACAAATTTATTTGTAAAAATATAAAGGCTTTTCTTCACGTATATTATAAAAGACAAATTTTCATTCCACAGTTAGGGTGCAAATGCGGCATTTAGAATTAAAACTAAGAGGAATATATTATACCCCACGTCTCCTCAATGGATTACATCAGGGGTGGCCAACAGTGGCACGCCTGATGCCACTAAAATTTTACAGAAAACTTCGACTTCTCGAATCGCAGAGATTCGATGATTAGATAAGGCAATGATTACTGTAAAATTTTAGTGGTGTGGCGCGTGCCACAGTTGGCCACCCCTGGATTACATAAATAAATTCACATGTTTTGGGCTCTTTAAAAATGCAGAGTTATTTAAATGTATATCTTTAGAAGGCGCCTTTTTCGTTCTTTTATTTTTTTCCAGCAGTATGGCTGAAAATTAACGATTGTTTCTTGAAAGCGAGTCTCTCATAGGAGGTGATTTTGTGTATTAGCTTTACTCTTCCACATTGGATTTTTAGTTTCTTGGAGAAAGTCGTGGCTAAAAGAAAAATGTATTTAACTGAAACTGATATCCGTGAATTAATGAATCAGTCCGAAAGGGAATTGCGTGAAATTAGAACGGTATTTATTGATCCTGAATTATCGAATAAAGATCTGTATGGCAGAGAATATAAAACCCATAACGTTAGATTATGTATTGTGTTTTTTGAAAATTATCGCAAATCGGAATAATTCATTTTTTTTACCACCATGCTATGATTATAATTTAACAATTTCAAATGAGTTTTTGAAATGTAAGTATAAGGCATGGTTTTATATGTATTTACTAATAAAATTAAATTATAATTTTTGTAATGTTATTTATAGTGAGGAAAATGTAATTTAAATAACGTAGGCCAAATGTGCAGAATTTATATGGACAGTTGATTATATATGAATTTTCATTTAAATCGAGGCCTTAATAGGGAAAAGCGCCAAAGCAGAGCTTGACGCTCTATGGTAACTGGCCGTGGGCATAGCGGTCGCGTCCGTTCTCTCTCCATATCAGAGAAAATGTTAATTACGTGTTTTCATTAAGTTTCTGAAAACTAAACTCCTAACATCCCGGTAACGAAATATGTTACTACGTTCTTTTCAACAACCTTGAGAGAGGTGAAATAATTAATTTGAATATTTGCATGCTTACATTATGTTACACATGTTCCGAAATGTGTACATTAAGTAAAAGAGCGACTATTTATTCACTGCAGGTTAATTTTAAATTAATGGCTTCTTAACCCCTTAACGGTCGCATTAAATTACGGTTTAAAAATTCAAATTGCTTATGGATACCACTTTTATGAAAAAGAAATATTCACCTTATTCAATGATAGGTAAAATGATTCCATAATAAAGCCAATTACACTATTTTATAAAACTGGTGGGAATCAAACAATCTGAATAAAAGACACAGCCGATTATTATCACGGGAGCGAGAATTAAGGGGTTAAAACGAAAAAGTTTATTTTCTATTAAACCAATCTTTTTCAGTTTACTACATTTTTATTCGATTATGTTAAAAACAGGGTGCATACTGTTTTTTCACAATTTTAGAACAGAATTTTTCCCCTTATTTAATTGCAGAAAAATAGTAAAAGTTCTGAGAATACATTAGGTGATTGCAAATTGTTTGAATTAAATATTAAATAGAAAATTTTTAATCTGAAATAGTTGTGCCAGACACCTGATAATTTCCAAGGACTGGACATACTTTGAAATAAATGTTTATGTAAAAATTATTGACAGTAATTTTCAGCTTTACCGTTTCCGGCATGGTGGGATAAATTCTGTCCCACTTAATTTTATTTCCCAAATGCAACAACGACACCAGTATTTTGAAATGAATTTTTGTATTTTAGATTGTACGTGAAGAAAAGATTTTACTTATTTTCAAATAAATTTGTTCGCGAGTCCCGATGTTATTCAATTATTGAAACATTTAAGCAACAGAAGTAGTTTGAGCAGGAAAGGATTAATAATTAATTTCATCTACCGATTTTTAATTGTAATGCATAAATGCATGTATTTGCATCGGAAGTTAGCACAAAATTGCATAGATTGAATAGCGCATTAAAATACACTAGCCTCCAGAAATTAATTGAACATCTATTTGTGATTTCCCAGTTCTCTCAGTAAAGTAAATGCATAGCTGGCAACTTGTACGGAATTTTCATACCACTAAAATTTTAGTAATAATTTAAACAATTTTAACTTTTAAATAAGTCAAAAAATTCTATTAAATTTTAGTGGTAAGAAAAATCCATGCAAGTTGGCAGCTATGCAAATGCTCTGTACCACTATTTCCTCTGGAAAAATCTTCGTTGAATTTTTCTATTGCACGTGCTAGAGGCATGTAGACCGGGAGCCGGCAGCACAGACAACCACCTCATCAAATTGGAGGCTGAAATTCCAGAATTAGTTAAAACTTGATTCCCATATTAAAACGCAATCGGTCTGCCAAGTCATATCTTGGTGGAAAACACCTAAAAACCCTTCTTTAGCGGTCGACTCGTAGGATTATCATTGCGTTTTTCTGCACCCAAAGGTATGAAAACATGGCGGACTGGGAGCAGGAAAACACAATGGTAAATCTACAAGTCAACCGGTATAATCGGGTTTTTATGTGTTTTCCACCAAGATATGACTAGTCTCGAAGACAAAACACCACAGTTGGAGTAATTCTTCACTCGCATTCCAGAGCTGTTCAAATTTTTCGTGTTGTCAGTACGCTTTCTCTGTTTTCCAGCAGACGGCAAAAGTCCTTTTAGATAAGAAATTTTATGTTTTCGAATTCGAATTTCACTTGCAAAACAAAAGGTAAGCAAAGTAATTATTCCTCATAGATGCAAGAGACGGGAATAAATAATGTTTGTAATAAAGTATTTCTATTTGAAGCCAACATATGTGATTGCGTATATAAGAGATAGAGAGCTCAGGACTATTTTTTCATGTTTCGCTTTCCTCTCGTAAATCAGGTTTTCCGATTAATTGTGTCTCAGCATTACTGGCAATTTTATTACTTTTTAATAATACATAAAGCTAAATCTCTGTTCAATTATCAATAAGGATACTCTAAGATTTATTTTGAGACTTTAATTGATAATATATTGCAATATTTTCCCTTGGCAATATTAATTTTACTAGGTTATATCGGTTTGTTTACACATTCTGTTTCTTTAATTCCGGGCTCTCAGCATACTTTTAATAAAATTTTAGTATGCAAATTCTCTGATTTTTTCATAAGGTTATTAATATGAGTGTCCTTTTGAGAATTAGTATGTTTTATATAGTAATTAGTGTATTTTGAATTTTTTACATAGTTTTAATAGATTGCAAAACCCTCATGTCCGAGACGGTACCGTATTTTAGCAGATTGTTTATCTCTGCAGTTCGATTTATTTCACGTGTACTTAGAATTCTCAGTGTCAGATATATTCCTTTGTTTAATTTGTATGAGTACCATATTCTAGGCCGTGCCTGGATCATTTGGCCTAATTTCTTCAAAGTTTCATTTATAAATTTATTATCCCCCTCCTCCCGTAAAAATTTCATGCAATTTCATAACTAATTCTCCAAGTTATTGCAATAATTTAATTCAAATAGCTCGTCTTATCTCATAAAAAGTTATGTCAGCACAGAAAGTTATATCACGGCTTTCTTTACTTTCGCTTTCACAATCATATCAGTGATACGTTTTTCGGTTCGTCCGTGTCGAGTTTTACAATTTTTATAGGTCCGTTCAAAAGATTCAAGTTTTAAAATGTAAAGAAGTGGTTTACTCCAATTTTATTTGCTCTGTATTAATTTTTTTTGTGTTTTTTTAAGAGTAACATTTGAAAATTGTTATTTCATTTAAAATGAGAAACGTTTTCCTTAAGATATTTTTTCCCTCAAAAACTTAAGAAATTTATAAAGTATAGTAGAGTAGGGACAGATGCCGCAGTTTTACTTTTCTTCTTTTAAAATGTACAATAAAGCAAAAAACAATAAACTAAGTACCAGAAATCATTAATCAAACCATTTAGAATCAAATTTCTGTGTTAAACAAGTTAAAGCTCTCTTAATAAAGTAGGCATAATTATTTTCCCAAACGTCCTTTTTTAACATCGTTTTTTATGTTTGAGTAAGATGCTGCATCGAGAAAAAAGCTATGCTGTTTATTTTTTTTTTCAAGTAAATCACATTTTTATTTCCTCAAACTACTTAAAATGATAATAAATAACAGTAAACTTGCATAAATTATATATATCACTAAATTGTGAAAAGTTTAACAAAATTGCAGAAGTGTAAGCTCGAAAAATAAAACTTAAGACAAAAAATTAAAATGAAACAAAAAACATTTGAATTTACGTGAATGGATAGCATAATTACTAGAAACAACAGACAGTATAATTGCAAAAAGATATAAATCACTGGTTTACATCCAGGCGAACATTGCCGTTTGCTCTTACTGTAAGTATTAGTTATATTCTATTTATGCCCTAGTCTATTTTTTTTTTGCCTTTCCTTCCATTCTTTAACACTAGAACGCCCGGAAATTTTACTCAAGTTTCATAAAAATATTTGACACCAGAATTTGTATTTCAAATAATTTGACTGATTTGTTTATCGTAAATCTGCGTATTTCAAATTTAACTTATTTTATGAAAGAATTTCTGGTTCCAGTTGACATTTAATCATGTGGTTGGAGTCGGATCGACTCCTTCGGGCGTTCTAGTGTTAATTTTGTATTTCCATTCGCCCACAGTCACATCACACGTCCCGTTGCAAAAGTTAAGTGAGCCTTTGTCATGTAGCTATCGATTGAATTTGATGCACCGAACCCTGTTCGCTTTAGACTTTGTTTCTTGATAAGACTCCAGACACTCAGTACATTCAGAGTCATCAAATTCTAACCCAATACTGCCATCAGAATCTATAAAAGGAACAATTTCGCGATTATCGGAAAATGACTCCTATTTTTGGTTCTTCCTCAAGTAAGGTGTGTTCAAGTTGATATTTCCTTTCCGTTTTTTAAACATTTTACTTCCACCAAGCTGTCGGTCTTTGACGCTTTCTAGTTTCTTTTGCTTTTTATTTTCTTGTTCTTTTTTATTGTTTATAAACTCTCTGCTTGTAATATTTGCATCCTTTTGTTTTCTCTTACTTGGCTGTATGGGCCTTTTGATCATTGGGATGGGAGATATTTTGTTTAACAGTTTAGATGGTGAGAATTGCAAAGGGCCTATGTTTTTCTTATTCACACATGGGGAACCAGCATTGTTGCTGAGAATATTTTGATAAATAGCAGAATGCGCTAATATACCTTCATTTAAATGTTAATTATACTTAAATCGCAGTGATGAATTGCAATTGGTTTTGGGATGAAATCTCTGCTTATTTGGCTTAAAATATGCAATAAAACTTTATTAGAATAATTTTAGCAACTTACCACGCAGTTTTGAAGCATAAAAGCTGGCAGAAATATTTAAATACTAATAGTTAAGCAGTGGAAACGCATACAACACATCACACAGCACTTAGGCACACAACGAAATTCTTAATTTGTCCTAGGGAGCGCTAGTGTTGCCAATACAATCTCTGCGGCATCTGTCCCACCGCGGCGTCTGTCCTCACTTTACTATATGCATGAAATCAGTGGTGGTGTAATTTTACACCAGAAATGGTGGCAATGAAGTTGCCATGAAAAGTGGTGTTTTTTATACACTAGTTAATTATCGGTGTTTCATTACATCATTTTACCTGGGTTGTTTCTTTACATCGCTTTTGGTGTAAAGTTACACCAATATTTCTTACAGTGTAGATGTAAAATATGAATATTATATTTGCATTCGATAAAAATTTCTTTTTCTTTTTTGAGTAGAATCGATTTTTTCACTTTAATATTTAAATTAAAATATTTTTTAAATGTGTTCATTTAAAATATATTTTAAATGCGAATATTTTTTTAAACAACTTTATAAATTCAACTTTATTTAACTTTATTTAACTTTATTTAACTTTCAACCTATTCAACTTATTAAAAAAATCTGGAGTATTTTTGAATGAATGAGAAAAGTATTTGTTAATCATTTTTAAATTCGAAATTTTTTTCATTTTTAATTAAATTAGAAATCTTAATGTATAGAACTTTTGGTTTTTCATTTAAAAAATAAATTTGGATTTCAGTATTAATAGAGTGCATGCGTGCTAGGAATGAACGGATTTCTTCATCTTTTTCAGACTTTTGGGGAAAATTCATGGATAAAATATGTTTTCTTGGGGTACGGAAATTATTTGCGAAAAAATTAAGAATAATTTAGAATAAATTGGCGATATTTCTGACTGTGTGGCATTAGAGTACAAGCTTTACTGAAGTCAATTAGTAACAGTTTTGAGTCAGACAACAATGGAATAAATATAGTCATGTCTGGAGAATGAAATCCTCATTCCACCTCCATCTCAGTTTAGATCTATTAACATACCTAGCTTG
Source organism: Maratus speciosus (assembly GCA_963932465.1). Lineage (NCBI taxonomy): Eukaryota > Metazoa > Arthropoda > Arachnida > Araneae > Salticidae > Maratus > Maratus speciosus. The sequence goes on from OZ010796.1 coordinate 550,249,335, forward strand.
TTTAGGTTAAACATAATCATCTGTTAGATTCAAGCTGTCACCAATAGCGCCAGTATACGGTAATAGATATTAATCACATATCTCATTCTAATATGTTCCAGCATTCAGACTTTGAGATGTAAGGTTAAAACAGTGAGATCACACAGGGTATTTAAACAAAACGATGATTATGTTTCATTGATCTCTAAAAAAACGGACGAGCAGCAGACCAATTCCCCCCTCTTTTCGAATAGCAACTTGTATCATTTTAGTCACAGTATTTCTGTCCTTAAATAAGGTGAAGATTACTATCCGAAAATAGTGTTAACAGTTGAACTACTTTATACGCGAATTCGCCACACCTGACAAACTCAAAGCGTACCCCTGTGTTTACAAAGTCTAATAAATAAGGATTGACTGAGACAGGTTTTTGAGACCGAAACCGAATTTCGGTAATATTCCTATTTTTGGCTGAAAACGAAAACAAAAATGTCCAAAAAATATTTTAAGTTATCAATATATATAAATATACATAAATATTAATTAATTATACGTGCATAGAAACACATTTCTAACAAACACACATACATACATATGCATGTGTGTGTGTAAGTTTCAAACAAAAACAAAACAAAACGACTAATACAACTTTTGTACTTTATTACTTTATGACAGCCAATAACCATAGGCATTTATCAGTAATTAATTAACAATATTGTTAAATAATGGAAAACAAATTCAATAATGGGTGTTTAATTTTTAATTATGATTAAATTAATTTTTAAATGTACACATCTTTTCGGTTATTTAAAATTTTGCATTTAAATTACTTTTAAGGGGGCACAGGACCTTGGCGTTTGTCGAAACAATCAGAAAAATCACCTTCTTCAAAGTACCAAAACACAAACAATATGCAATTAAGATCTTTTTCCCCTTCCTGCTTAAAATATATATCCTTAACTACACTGTTAAAAATTTTGCAGCATTCTGGCAGGTCATTCGACCGATTTTTGAAAAAACGGTTTCAAAACCATAATTTAACTGTATTCTGACCATAAAATGGCCAATAATATGGTCGGAATTGTGTTAAAATTACGGTTGTGTAACCGTTTTCGGAAAAAAAACGGTCAAATGACCTGCCAGAAGGCTGCAAATTTTTAACAGTGTACATTATCCAGAAAAATAAATGTTGTATGTACAAAATTAATATTTAAATTTTAAATTTAAAAATTCATCTCACTATTGCGTGATTAAATGCTGCGTGCATGATAAAACTCTAAATTGTGCATAGAGAAAACAATTTTTGAACAAAAGAGAATCATAACATACGTACTTCTAACTTAAAACCAAAATATACGCAAAAAGTTTTGTTTAAAATTTAATTTTAGCACAAAATAAAAAAAAAGTTCAAAAATCTCAAAAATTTTTACAAGTTTTTCAAATGAAATATATATATATATATATATATATGTGTGTGTGTGTGTGTGTGAACCTTTTTGGTTTTAGCCTGTAGACTATAAAGAAACGCATATTTGGTTAATTTTTTAAAGCTGTAGCTTACATAGTTTAAATGTAACACTGCGCGCAAACCACAAATTTGCTAATTTGAGAAAACGCTTTTTAAAGTTTCAATATTTACGGACCTTCCATTATACTCACCATCTAGAAATGATTATAACTCAAGAAATAATGCGGATTTTTGAATGCGGTTTTTTGCATATTGTTAAACGTTTTAAAAACATTCAGAATTAAACAAAAACCGAAAACTGGTTTTTTGAAAATTTAAAGGTCCTGTGACCCCTTAATAAACTACCTAAAAGTTTTTTTAGGAAATAACATTGAATATGTTTTAATAAAAAATATAACCATATTATAATTTATAATTATTATTAGTTTAGTAGAGATTTTAATATACATAAGATCTATACTTAAATAAATATTTGGTTACTCACTCCCAAAAAACTTTGCCATCACCCTGCCTCCCTAAGAAAATTTTGAAATGGCGCCCCTGTTTGAAAATTTTTATCTCCGAGGCCGAAGTTGGATCTTTGTGCCCCTGATCAAAACGTTTTATTTTCACATAAAATAAAATGTCCTTAATTCATCAACGACACAGGATGATAGAACTTTCTCAAGGAGCATTCAAAACACTTCAGCAGTTTCAAAATATAATTTTTTATTACTGTCAAGTCTGCAGCTTTTAATGAGCACGTGAAAAGCGCCTTCAAAGTTTAGTCATATATACTTTGCTTGCTTTATAATTTGCACTCCGTCTTGAGTCAGTCATGACTAATAATTATGAACAGTGAAGTTCGTAGCATAAAGAATGTCTGATTTGAGCAGATATAGCTCAGATCAATGTGTAATGTTGAAAATTTCCGAATTAAGAAACGAGATTTTTGGAAAACAGATAGTTTCGGTCGAGGCAGCATTTTCGCCCAAAACGAATTTTCGGCGAAACTCAGATTTTGGGCCGAAAACGAAACTGAATTTTTGGTCAATCTGTACTAATAAATGAAGGTTTCGCAGCCTAAGGAGATTTTTCCACAAATTAGAAATTTTCAGAGAAAGGTAAAGAGAGTTTGTACAAACTTTTTTATCGAAAAACGAAAGCTTTTTCGCTTCATAAACGGCGATATAATTTGATTTTAGCGGAACGATTTGAGAAAATTGTGAGTAATCACTGAGAAAAGAATTTATTTTCTTCATTTATAGACGCTGTTTTCCTTAACACTTCATTTTTACCTTTCTTTAACCCTTTAGTGCGCAAAATTGCATATATGCAAACAACAGTGTTTTCAACTTAATAGATTTCTTCTATTCGTATATACCTAATTCACACCAGAAAATTAAAATAGCAATATTTGCTTTAATTAATAACAGACATTCCGTATTTAAATAAAGCGAAATTAACATTGAAACTTTCTGGTGTAAAGTCAGATTCTCTGAACTACGTAATTTCTAGAACGTATTCTAGCATGGGAATTAAAGGGTTAAAGGTTAGGTTTTATAAAATAAATAATTATATAAAATACGGTATTTGGAGACATACTTATTAAAATATTTACTAATTGCAATATTTTATCGTAAAATAGCCACACGACAGTAGTTTTTACTTAAATTGCTGATCTGCAACAGAAGAAAAGATTGACGTATTATATGAAAAATGTATCTCTGATTTTTTTCATTATTTTTCCTGTGTAATAAACCTTTCAGAGAATCATATATAATCTTTTCGAAACAAAATAAAAAATCGCGCATTTAAGGGTAAATGCATATCTCCTTGCCGTGCCTAGTATTTTGTTATCTGTACATTTAAATCAATTATCTTCAGAAATTTAGAAAATAAAAAGAACTTTTACATTATTACAGGTATCTTAATTTAATTCTAGTTAAAATAAGAAAAAAAAAAGATATAAAATTTTTAGTAGAAATTGAATTTTAAAAAAAAGTTGGCAATTATGCTTTTGCGCAAGCTTGAATGATTCATTCGAATAGTAAAATCATTCTCTCTGTCCATCACTACCGTCACTTGAAAGAAAATGCATATAAAATATCTTTAAATTCAAGTATACACTCCAAAGGCTAATGTCAGATGAACGTCTTCTTGCGCGCTTTTTTCCCTACATACAATCCCTACACAATGCTAGCGGCATTGTGTAGGGATGATATGTAGGGGAAAAAAGCGTGCAAAAAGACGTTCGTCTGATATTAGCCTTAAATTGCCGAATAACACTGACACCACTATTTTAGATTGTATATTACTATTTAATATTTAAATAAAGAAATTTTCAGTCATCTTGTTTAATCGCACAGATTCTAATTTTTTACTATAATTAGAGTAAAATCACCTATCATGGCCCATATACCAGTAATGGCCCATTTAATATTCCTGCGACGCTAGACGCGAAACGCCCAACATTTAAACTTAGCGCAAATGAGAAGTGATAAAATAGTCTTTCGACTGTCACATTATGCCTTTGTTTTGGCAAATCAACGCAGGTCCAAGTGAACCGTGGCTTCTCCTACCGAAGCTTCTTTTTTTCCCCATTTCAGCTGTGGTTTCTTAGCAATATTTTTTTGAGCAAAGTTGGATTTCGTACTGTGTACGAAATTTTCAAGAAGGATAAGCGAAAAAAAGTAAGTTTTAATAACTTATATAAAGTTTAAAGAATATGTAAACATATTGATGTTATCAAAAGAAGCTTATTAAGTCAACTGTTGGGGTGGGCCTCTACTGATTCTGTTTTTTCATGATCCCAGTTGTGATGGCCCACACTTACATTATATATTTTGTTGTCATTAATTAAAGTTTTTATTACATATATTTCTTTCAAACATTTAAAGAAAAGTGTTTGATAACAAATCTATATTAGCATATTCCTCTTATTTATGTCCACTTTATTCTATACTTTTTGTACTTGCGACATTCCTTTGTTAATGGCATACTACTCTTTTAGGCTAGAATCTACACCCTAACTGCCTAACTTTGGTATCAAAACTAGCGTCTATAGTAAAAATAGCAATTATCTATAGCCAGCAATGAATAATTAAAATTTAGCTCTAAGATTTCTAGAGTGCAAGGTAGGTCAGTTGTAAGGCGTTTGCTCAAGAGAAATTCATATCTAGACCGGGCTTCGTATCTAGTAAGCAAAAATCTTGAAAAAAAGAAACTTTTTATTTTTCAGTATGTTTAATTAAGTCATGAAAATAATTTGAAACAATTTTAAATTTAAATATTTTTAAATATTAGTTTTATACTAATATTATAATGAAGAAACGTTTGTTTGTAGGGGTTAATCTATGGAACTAATAATGCATTTCAAAAGTAATGATGGGAAAATGATTGTGACAGTCTGTATACAGGTTACATTTTATGTTGGTATCATAATCCCAACTGAATGTAGGAGTAAAATCTTTCTAAAATGCATATTTTTGTGATTTTCAAGCGTATAAAAATTAGAAATTTGACTTGATGGTAACTTGCAAGATGTAAATGCTCTCTACAAACAGTTTCAAAATCCAAAAAGGATTTAAATGCGCAGAAAACTTTTTCTATAAAATTACGATTTCTATGGAATTGTTAAGGATATAAAATTTAAACTTGCCATGGCTGTTATTTTTAAATCGCAAATGTACGCTCAAGCTGGTTTTTTTAAGGGGACGAGGGACCTTAAAAATAATTTTTTTTTATTTTTGTAAATTTCACCTTAAATATTACTCAAAGTTACATTATATGCATTATGGCATGCATTTATTACAAAAAAAAAAAAAAATTAAGTCATTTTTGAGAAAAAAGTGGAATTTTACGCGTTGTTTTAGAAATCTCCGAAATGCCCCATGCGCGTTCCATATCAATGAAAATCCCCAATATTTTTTTATAAAAGTTTGGTTTATATATATAAAAAATCTGTGCATCGAATTTTATATATTTGAATATAAAGGTTAAAAAAATTTTTTTTTTGAAAAATTTTGAAATTTTTCGAAAAAATTTCAACATTTCAGAATTTTTCATTTTTTTTCTTTTTTTTGCAAATTTAACTTTAAATATTACTAAAGGGTACATTATATGCATTACGGCATGCATTTATCACAAAAAAAAATTAAAAAAAATTATTTTTGAGAAAAAAATTGCATTTTACGTGTCGTCGTAGAAATCTTCGAAATGCCCCCTGCGCATTCCATATCAATGAAAATCCCCAATATTTTTTATAAAAGTTTGGTTTATATATAAAAATAAAACTGTGCATCGAATTTTATATATTTGAATATAAAGGTAAAAAAAAAAAAAAAAAAAAAAAAAAAAATTGAAAAATTTTGAAAAAATTTCAAAATTTCAAATTTTTTTAATTTTTTTCTTTTTTTTTGTAAATTTCAATTTAAATATTACTCAAGGGTACATTATATGCATTGTGGCATGCATTTATCACAAAAAAAAATAAAAAAAAATTTATTTTTGAGAAAAAAATGGCATTTTACGCGTTGTTGTAGAAATCTTCGAAATGCCCCCTGCGCATTCCATATCAATGAAAATCCCCAATATTTTTTATAAAAGTTTGGATTATATATATAAATAATTCTGTGCATCGAATTTTATATATTTGAATATGAAGGTGTAAAAAAAAAATCAAAATTTTTGAAATTTTTTCAAAAAAATTTTGAAATTTTTATTTTTTTTTTAACCTTTATATTCAAATATATAAAATTCGATGCACAGCGCATTTATATATATCGCATTTATATATATAAACCAAACTTTTATAAAAAATATTGGGGATTTTCATTGATTTGGAATGCGCATGGGGCATTTCGAAGATTTCTAAGACGACGCGTAAAACTCCATTTTTTTCTCAAAAATAATTTTTTTTAATTTTTTTTTTGATAAATGCTTGTCATAATGCATATAATGTACCCCTGAATAATATTTAAAGGGAAAATTTCAAAAAATAAAGAATTGATTTTTAAGGATTTTTTAAGGTCCCTCGTCCCCTTAAAGAGAAATATGTCTGCTGAAATAGTTCTAAAATTCCAATTTCCGTGATACTGAAGGGGCTAGAAACTTGACATGCGTTAGTGTAATGGTGGTTAAGATGCAAATGCTCGTCAAGAATTTTTCCTAATTTTTTTTTTTTTTTTTTTTTTTTTTTTTTTTAATTTAAAAGGGTCAAATGAGCAGCAGACATTCTAAATTACGATTTCTACGGTCTTGTTTGGAATATAAACTTGGAATTTGACGTGGCTGTTACATTTAAGACACAAATTCTCGCACAAAAGTTTTTTAAAAATCGTAATTTAAAAGGATGCAAGAGAAAAAAAAAATTCTAAAGTTTCTATATCTTCGATATTGTTGGAGCTAGAAATTAAAAATCCGCATGGTGGTTATTTATAAGATATAAATCCTCATTAAGAACGGTATCTAAAATATATCGAAATTTAAAAAGCTTAAATGAACTGAAAATACTCTAAATTACTAATTACTTGGAATTGTTTAGAGAAATTGAAATTTTGATTTGCATGTTACTTTTACTATGTACACGCTAGTGTGTATGGATCTAATAACTAATTCGTGGCATGGAATGATACAGTTCCATTATTTTTCCTATTGGCATCAAGCTAAGCAAACAATAAAACTTTAATTCTGCGATTCGGCTGTGTTAGTACAGTTATCACTTTTTTGTTTTAGAATAGAGATAATGGCTCCAAAGAAATTGAGTAAAGAGTAGGAGGATCGAGTTGAGAAGGCAGTTGATGCTGTTGAACATGGAATTATTGTAAGAACTGCAGCATCCTGGTTGAAAATACCAAGGTCTACACTGAAGCAAAGATTGAGTGAAAAAAATCACAAAGAAGACCTCCCTCAATTTTGAAAACCGAAGAAGAAATTCTCCTAAATAATTGGATTATTCACGGTGCAAAAAAAAAGATTCCCCTGACGCAAGTGAGATGTTATAGAGAGCGTGAAGGCATTTTTAGAGAAACGACCCGAAGTAAAAACAAGTTTTACGAAAGGTAAGTGTTTCATCATTTCTGTTTATATTTTTAGTTTCTGAATGCTTCACACGTTAAAAGAAGCTATTATTATGAATGAAGCTATTATTACGTTTTATGAATGGGTAGGAAATGTCTTCGCCCTTTTTCTAGCAAAGAATGATGTTAAACTGCCGGTAATTTTATTTGTGTATGGGCACAACACGCATCTTACGCATGAAACCAGTGAATATTGGAAATCTCTACAGGTAATTTTGATAGCTTTATACCCGAATGCAACCCATATACTTCATCCTTGCAATGTAGCTGCTTTTAGTGCTTTTCGTCCGCTAAAAGCTCAGTGGAACAAGGATCTTCATCGCTGGCACAGAATTCATTCACATGAAGCTTTGACTAAAGTGCACATCGCTTCAATCCTGAAAATCGCGTTAAAAAACCAAATGGCGATAACGATGGCGATAACGATGGCAATAAAAAATGTTTTGTGGGCAAAAGGACTATCCATTTAGTACAGACGCTGTAAACTATTCACAGTGCGAGGGTCACATCAATGATGTGATTAATTATGTGATGATGGTGGGTGATGTTTCAACTGAAACCGCTTGTAAGTAGGCTCCAAACAGTACACTGATAAATATATCTATTGAGGACTTCCATCAAGTCGTTGGTGAGAATGTAATGAAGAAGTCGAAAATAATAAACAGCAACCAAGTGAAGAATCGAAGCTTTAAGCCGTTTGTATAATATTCTGGAGAAAAATACCAAACATTCAAACCAGGCTTACAGAAACGGCAGCGGATCCTGCTGAAGAAGATTACGCATACAAAGTAGACATCATGGTACTCAAGCCAAGTACCAGCTTTAGTAACAGCAACACCTTCGAAAAAATTCCTATGAATCTCAGAATTGTTCAGCAGGAGCCGAAGAGTTTCTACGAAGACAGTTTTTCAGAGTCGGAAAATAAAGACAATACTACTTCCACAGGTGAATACCGCTCTCAACGGTTAAAAGAAATCCTTGAATGGCCGCACAGTCCAGAAAGGAAAGGGAAGAGGAGATCGGAGAAAATGCTTTTCATCTTGACATCGCAAAGATGGAACGAGCTGCAAAAATACAAGATACAGAAAAAGAAGAATTGCAACAAAAAAGTAAAACAGAGAGAAAGAGCTCTAAAACGAAAAAAAAAAATGAAGCAGAGATGGCCAACAGAAGAGTTAAGATGACCAACAAAGCAGCCACCAAAATATCAGTGCCAAATCATGCAAAAATAATCAGTAAAAGAAGATCCGACTTCGGCGGGCCATCACTTATGCAGTGATGGGTCATTACGGATGCAAAGCAAGCCATTACTGATGTTTTTGTACTTTTTAGTAAAACAAATCTTGTAAAGGAATAAATTTTAATTTTGTTGATTTTCTTGACACGAAAGTCTTCTTCCATCCTTTCTTGTTATATTTTGATCATCGGCATGAAAAAAATTTGCACGGCACAGTAATTATTAGATAAAAGCCGAAAATTAATCCTTAACCGGGTAATAACTGGTGGTTTTACCCTATATAAGGCGAAAAATTCTATTAAAAAGCTGTTGTAAAACTGCACTCATCATGTGAATTCAAGCCTTCAAAATAAAAACTCTGAACACCATCGTACTAAAACGGCGCTTTAGGGATAGCAGAATTTTTCTTCTTTAATCGCAGAATTCTGCCATTAAATTACGCAAAAATTTATATTTGGGAATAGCGATATCCGTACACTCCACTCAGTGTACGCCAATGTATCCATTATAGGTGCAGATTCCCAAAATCCGAAAGCAGGCTCCTAAACCCAAAAAATCCAGTAGTCACATTGTAAAACAGACGCATAAAAACAATAGCGTTTATATTGAAAAAAAAACTCAGGAATTCAAAATGAAAAATAATTTATTTCACATAAACACATGTACAACAAAACACAGACTATTAGCATCAGATGTGTATATTTAATTTAATCATAAATTTCTCTTGAAATTTGAATATTATGTATAATGTATACCTTTATGTACAGTCAAAAGTAAGTTAATTTGGGCAAGATACAGTTTAAAAAAGATGCTAGCAATCATCATAGTGGGGAATATTAGGAAAACAATATTTCTTATTTTAATTTTGTCATACAAAAGTACATATAAAAAAATGTGAATGTTTGAGATTATTTTGCACTATAAAAATCAAAAAACACTTCAAACATTTGTTTTTCTATAAGAAAAATTATCTAAAAAAACAGAAAAACATGGCGACATAGATTCGAAAGTTAGAGGCCACAGTAAACAATTTAGTTTAGTTGCCGCGTGGCGACTGCTGACTGTAAATCTGTACCTATAGTATCCATACACCGAAATAGATAATATTCTTGAAAACGATGTTTGGAATGTTTTGGACAAAGTAAGGTTCTTGTTTTTTGATTATTACGCAGAGTTAAAATCCAATATTGAAATATGTAGCTGTATTTGATTAATTTATTCCGACTTGCAAAAATCATTTGTCTTAATATAGTATATTTCACTTTATTTATTAATTGATTATTTTTTTCATTTAGTTTCAATCTTAATTATTTATTACAGATTATACTTCAAAGTATATTAATATAAATTGCGATTTCATTTACGAAAATAATGTCATCATATTTCTTGATCTCTTTAAAACCATTCATAATATGATCAACTATGCTAAATAAAAAAATAGACATTTAAAAAGGGTCGAACATCCAGAAGCGTAGCGGCAAGGGAAAATGAAGAATTTTACTATGAGTGTTGTTATACTCTCAGGCCTCCCACTGGTCCGTTTTTTGAAAACCAATAATTTTTTAGAAAGAAATTCGTGGAGAGTGTCTGCAACAGTTGCAAGAAAAGTGCGCTTCCCGGTAGGTTGCTGCGAAATGTATAAACACGATTTTTCTTTGAATAAAAGTGGTGTTCAAAAAACGGACCGCGTGGGAGCCCTGTACTCTAAATTGGGACTTATTGAATCGTATAACGTTCAAAGATTTAGTAAAGCCAAATTTAGTTCATAATAATACTCATAGTAAAATGCTGTAGCAATCCGTGACACTTCGCCACTGCAAACATACAATAACTTTATTTCAAAATAGGTAAATGCATGAAATTTTATTTTGTGAAAAAATTATGTATGATTCTCAGAAAAGTTTATTACACAGGAAAAATAATGAAAAAAATCAGAGATATATTTTTCGTATAATACGTCAACCTTTTCTTATGTTGCACATCTGCAATACAAGTAAAAACTACTGTCATAAATAAGATATTGCAAATGAGTAAATATTTTATTAAGTATGAATCTAAATACCTTATTTTAGTGTTTTTCATAAAAGATGGACAAAACTTTTAGAGGTGAGAGCACACATCAAAACAAACAATTTTCGTCAAAGAATGTATGGCTGGAATTAAAACACGCAGGTGCTAGAGGGAGTCAAAAGAAGTATTCAGTTTTGCCATTGGTCTACTTTTAAAATTCAGATTTACAGATTGGCACCACTTTTTTGAAATGGTAGATTCCCCTCGTTTTAGCCTTAATTAATATGTCATTAAATAAGGTGAATTTTACAGTCAAAAAAGTGGTGCTAATCAAGAATTCTGAATTTAAAAGAAGTAGCCCACTGGCAACACTGGCTATGTTGTTATGCCAGGAAAAAACAAGCAAAGAACGAATAAGTGACAAAAGCAAGGAGGAAAACCCCTCTCCCTATAATCGTTGAGTCTCTGAGCCATTTTCATTTGCAGTTCCGTAGATAAAATGCATATCAGGCTTTTCTGTAGTAGTGAAGGGCAACGTCTTCTGCTACGTTCTTACTGCGATTGACAGTTGAACACTCGGATCAGCAGCTTTTATATATTAATCGAGGTGAAATTTTACATACATGCTCATTTTCTTCCCCATATCACATTTGTATGCTATTAGTGTCATTCTTCTCCCGATAACTCCAAATAGGAATGGAGCTTTAACGTTTGCATGGACCAAGTCAATGTTGCCAGTGGGCTACTTTTTTTAATTCAAATTTTTTGATTGCCGCCAGTTTTTAAAAATTGATAATCCATCTTGTTTTCACATTATTTCATCTATCATTAAATAAGGCAAATTTCGCTATTTCAAAAAATGGTGGCAACCAATAAATCTTAATTTTAAAAAAAGGATCCCACTGGAAATACTTGACCAAATTCGCCACTGGACAAAAAGTTTCCAAATGCGCCACCAACTTTGCTTTTTATTTCCGACCATGGATTCTTTGATAAAAGTTGTTTGGATGTGTACTATCATATCTTAAAGTTTTGCCCATCTTTTATGAAACACCCTGTATATTTTTTTATTTTGTAAAACAACCCTTAAATGCATGAATTATTGTTTATAATTGTGTTTTTTATTTTTATATTAAAGATCGGACACCAGAAATTTTATGATAGATTTGCAGATACGCATCACTATGCATATAAAGGTTAAGTTCTAATTGACTATCTTATCTTTCAGATCATTCAGTAATAGACACTAATAAAAAATGTCTTCATTATCTTTGTCATATTTACCTCAAACCATGCGTACGGGCGTGAACGTATCTGGTACTTTTACGCATAAATTAGCTTAACAAACTGGTACTTTGGACCTTTTCATGTCCAAATTACTTCTGCTGCTAAATATTAAAATGATTGACTGACACCAGGATATACGAACTAATTTATCTATATACATATAAAATAAGAGATGTCTGTCTGCCTGCCTTACTGACCGCGGAAAGCTCCGAAATTATAACACCTAGACCTATGAAATTTTTGTCATGTGTAGCTGCTATTACCGGAAAGTGTACTTTACCGCCGGATTTTAAAATTTCAATTTAGATATTAAAAAAAAAAATTAAAACGTTATGTGTTAGAGGCTACTTACAGCTCTAAGCCAATCCGCTGCAATAAAACATTATGGGTTTCAGGCTATTTACAGCTCTAAGCCAATCCGCGGCAAAGAAGAAACCAGCCAATGAGAGCAGGTGGAAAATATGAGATACAGCGACTGCATTTCCTAGCCTAACTGTAGCCGGAAATTGCACTGTTTATTTTCCATGCTTTATTTATTTTGTTACTGTAAGATTTAATCTTATTGACATTATTTTATAATGTTTTTTATATTGTTTATAAGAAGTGATATAATACAATTCACGTAAGTTACTTTAAATTGAAATCGTTCTTCGTATTAATATCTGTTTACATACGCGTAGTCGCCAAAGAATGAAATAGTATAATGTTTTTTTAACTTTCTGGGTCTTAAAGTAATTATTTTTTTTTTTTCAAATTTGCTGATTATTTTTTTTTTCAAATTTGCTGAATCAACACTTCACTGAATGTTTTCATTTCTTAGTAAAAATAGAACTGTAGATTTTATAGTAAAGTGTAAGATGAAAACTGTACTTTCTATGAAATGGAAACATTCAGTAAATAATTTCCGTTCTCGGGTGATTAAGAGATGTATGTTGTCATCGCCCAAGAATAGGAATAAAACAAATATTTCTTTTCAGGGGAAATGAATGAAGTTATTTCGGTTTTTCTTTTATCTTTTTTTTCCACTTCCCCATATATTAAGAGTTTCATAACAAATCCCAATGAAAACATATTTTTTACACTTTACTGAGTGTTTTCATTTCTTATCAAAGTCATGATATGTAACAAGCACAGGGATCTGATTAGGAAAAATTGGGTTCTTTAAAGGACCCCTCACAAAATTTTTCATTTCAAAACAGGACCCCTCACAACATTTTTCATGTCAAAACTGGACCCTTCACAACATTTTTTATGTCAAAACTGGACCCTGCACAATTTTTTTTTTCAAATCAAAGCAGGACCCTTCACAAAACTTTTCACCTTAAAAAAAGGACCCTTCACAAAATTGTCATAAAAGTAGGCTTTTTACAAACTTTTCACAGATTTGCTGAATCAACGCTTCCCTGAATGTTTTCTTTTCATTTCTTAGCAAAAGTATAAGATGTATGTTTTGATTTTAAGGTTTGTTATTGAACTCTGTTTCATTTAATTATTGAACTCTGTTTCATTTAAGGAGGTCCGGGACATACCTATTTTAAAATAATTTTTATTTATTGAGTTACTATTTTGAAATTTTTTGTGATGCTTAACCATAACATGATAAAACTTATTAATCGGTATAACTCGAAATGTTATATGTAGAATTTAAACCTTTTTTTCATTTAAATAAACAAAAATATAAGTTTTAATTTTGATTCTGCATTTTTAAAATTGTTATTGAACTCACAAGGGAACCACTTTTGGTGTTGCTCGCACCTAGCATTGAGACCTGGTGCATTTTAAAGCCCTATATTATGAAGTTTGAGAATCGATAAAATTTTTCTGTTAAAATAATATTTCTTGTTTTTACAGCAGCATAATTTTCGGAAAATGCAATTTTCGAGACCACTTATCTGACTATTAACATTGAATTTTTTTAAAGAAAAGCATTTAAAAATAAATACTAGTTAATAATAAGTATAAAATATTAAAAAAAGTTCGAAAATTCCTTCAAAAACCCACGAATTTGATTTTGAAAAATTGCAACATTATATTCATATTTTTGGAGGGGAAACAGTTGGCGTTTATTTTCAAAAGTACAGCTTTCCGGCAACCCTAGCCAAATGTCATAGCTGAATTTGTAATGAATTGAAATTTTATTGTCCGATATATTTAGCCAAAGTAATTTTTCTAAATTGTGTAAAAATATTAATTTACTTTATGATTACTTTTACCAAAGGACCATTTAATACAGCAACATTTCATTTTAAACATTCGAAACTTTATTCCATTCGATTTTAAAAGAAAATAGTTTGTTTATTTTCTATTTCACTAAAAAATAGTTTTCAATGATCTTCGAAGCTTTAGAATTATATTTATTACTTATGCAGGGTGTTCCGTTAAAGGGGTCCAATATTAATAGGGGTAATAGAGGAGATCACACGGAGCATAAATCAGTATATAATGCCTGGCCGGATCTCAATAATTTTCAAGTTACAGCAAATAGAATGAAAAATCGGAAATTTGTAAAAAAACCCTCATTCCTAAACTATCGATGATGCTACATAAAAACGAATCACATATTTAGAAAGAGCAAAAAAAAATCCTACGAAATGACATAAGTTGTTTTAGAATATTGAGAATTAATGGCGAGTTACAAGCTCTGAAACAGTGAAAAAATACAAAATCAAATATTTAGCAAAATAGTTAATCGTTAATTCCAAAAATGCAACTCTACCTACATCAAGGAAAATGTTATAAAATTTGGTCCATTCCGAAAGCTTTCGAAGAAGCTGACAATAAACCATATCAGTTTAATTGTATGGGAGAAATCAAGCAGTTCCCTAGTTACAACTCTGTACTGTTGCACGCTCGGAAAGGGCGAAACTCCGCCCATGACGATTGTAAACACCCCGTTTTAATATCTTTCAATTATACATTTCTGATCAACCTCTATCAATACCCTTTCATTATTCAGTCTGGTCAAGTGAATGACATATTGTGCAGCTCTCGCCTTGTCTTAAAGCAAACTCCGTGACTGCTGCGTTTCCTCCATAAACTTTCAGGATGATGAAGAAGAAGTACTTTTTATGCAAATTTTCTATGTGTATAGGAAGAAAAGTGTAATAAAACAGCAGTCATCAGTGGGGCTGTAAAGTAGTGTTAAAGGGAGGCTGTTGTAAGTGGGATTGTAGTAAGTTGATGTATAATAATTATGACGGAATACTCTAACGAAGAATATGCGGACATGCATCTGATGTACGGGCAAGCTCATGGAAATGCATGTCTAGCACAGCGCATGTACCGTGAGCAATTTCCAAGGAGACGTTGCCCAAGTTCGAAACTCTTCATAAAAATCGATAGACGATTACGGGAGACTGGATCGTTTAATACAGCAAGCATTGATGCAGGGAAACCTCGACATGTACGAACACCTGCAATGGAAGAAGATGTACTGAATATTTTTAAAGATAACCCCTCCACGAGTACACGAGCTGCTGCGTCTGAAGTCGGTGTTTCTCACCAAAGTGTGTGGCGTGTTCTGCGTGCAGAATACATGCACCCCTTTCATGTGCAGCGGGTACAACTGTTATCAGTAACAGATTGTGCTCAGCGGACAGAATTCGTACGCTGGTTGCTTAATGTAACAGAAAATAATCCACAATTTCTGGAAAATATTTTATTTACTGATGAAGCAACATTTACGAGAGAGGGCGTGGTAAACACGCACAATATGCACACATGGTCATATACAAATCCGCACACTGTTTTACCGTCGAACGCACAACAAAAGTTCAGAGTGAACATATGGGCAGGTGTCCTCGGCGATTATCTCATAGGACCATATTTACTCCCAGATGTACTCCATGGCAGTACGTACTTGGTTTTCCTACGGGATATCTTACCGCAGTTACTGCAAAATGTGCCAGCAACATTGCGCCACAATATGTGGTTTATGCACGATGGCGCACCGGCACATTTTTTCATAGGTGTTCGCAATCACCTCAATTCAACATATCCTGGGAAATGGATTGGACGCAGTGGACCTGTTGCTTGGCCTGCACGCTCTCCAGACCTCAATCCGTTAGACTTTTTTGTTTGGGGACACCTTAAATCGCTGGTGTATGAAACGCCTGTGGATACACCGGAGGATTTACTAGCGCGAATCGTTGTCGCTGCAGGAGACATTCCCAACTCCGTCGGAGTTTTTCGGCGTGTTCGCCAATCTTTACGACGTCGCTGTCGGCTGTGCGATTCTGTTAATGGGCGCAACTTCGAACACCTATTATAATAATGTCCGTTCGTCTGCCTTCCGACATTGAACCGTGCAGCGCAGGCCAGAAGACTATGCTTCGCATATGTCATAAAGTACGTGGAATGTAATTCTTTATTTGTCATTTTTCTTTAATTTTCAACACTTTTTGGCACAGTATTTTGTAAGTCACAGACTGTGGTGTACTCAAATTGTAAATTACAAAGTTTGTATGAATTAATTTAAAATTTAGTGTCTTTTTTAAATTTATAATTAATAAAATTATTATGCTATTTCTTATTATTATTTCCTATCATAAATTATGATGCACATATACATACAATAATTGTCCATGTAAAACATGTACTGAAACTTCTTGCATAGTTACAAATCGCAATATTTTTAATTATTTCCGAATTTTCACCACCAGTTTAATTTTAAAGAATTTAACTTAAGCTTTATATCAATAAAAGACCACTTTAAAATGTAGACTATTATTGTAAAGTTATTTTGGTTCATTCAACTCTTGAATAATTAAAAATGTTGCATCTCAGAAGAAGCATGATCGAAAATGTATAGTTGAGAGTAATTAAAAAGGCGGTGTTTCCAATCGTGATGGGCGGAGTTTAACCTTTGCTAGTGTCAAAGAAAGCGGAGTTGTAACTAAGAAACTGATTAATTTCTCTCACACAATTAAACCGATATGGTTCATTGTAAGCTTTTTCGGAAGTTTTTGGAATGGACCAAATTTTACTACATTTTCCTTGTTGTAGCTAGAGTTGTCTTTTTGGAATTAACGATTAACTATTTTGATGTATATTGGATTTCGTACTTTTTTCACTGTTTCAGGGCTTGTAACTCGTCAATAAATATTGCTATTTTAATACAATTGATGTCATTTTGTAGGTTTTTTTCTGCTCTTTCTAAATATGTGCTTCGTTTTTATGTAGCATTATCGTTAGTTTAGCAATGAGGGTTCTTTTACAATTTTCCGAATTTTCATTCTATTTGCTGTAACTTGAAAACTATTGAGATCCGACCAGGCTTTATATACTGATTTATGCTCCATGTGATCTCCTCTATTACCCCTATTAATATTGGACCCCTTTAACGGAACACCCTGTATATTTATCGTCTGCATAGAAAAAGAAATAAAAACCTAATACCTCTATCTTATGCTATCAATTATTAAAAAAAAAATCGCAATCTGATATACTAGTAATATGTACTGTATATTTACTCTTTGGATAAAGCGTGCGGAAAAATTGTTGCGTCATATTTGGCGACTTAACTCATTTTTGGAGTGAAATAAACAAATAAAAATGTAGTAATAAAAAATTAAAAGTATAAAAAAGTATATAAAATATTATTTTAACAGAGAAATTTTGTCGGTTCTCTAACTTTTATGTATAGGGCTACAAAACGCACCAGGTCTCGATGCTAGATGCGAGCAACACCAAAAGTGGTGCCCTTGTCAGTTTGCTTCATATACCAATATTCAATGTTTTGATTTATTATTTTTGACATTATTGGGCGATGACAACGTGCATTTTATACCTGACTGCATGTCCATTCTTGGACGATTATTCTGAAACTCAAAATTTGTCTAATCGCCCCAAGAATCGAATGTTTTTTTAAAACATTCAGTAAATAATTTCAGTTCTTGAGCGATTAAGAGTTCATTCATGTGCGATTATTATGTCACAAAATGCATCTTAACTATTTTACGCACTCAGAATTTTCCATTTTCAGTTCTTTTCCTTTTGTTAATCTTTTCTCTCCACTTTCCCACTGATAAGTAGTGTGTGCAATCGTAATGAAAACATATATTGCACTTTACTGAATGTTTTCATAGTGCCAGGTCCAGTAGCAGAAAATTCAAGATGAGAGACAGGCGTCACAGATTTTCTTATCTCTTTTGCAGATTATTTTTCCATCAAACCTTTTATTATTTTGCTTTACAATTATGTTTAGCTCTTTATTACTTAATACAAAACTAAGATTATTATCTATAAAAATTAATAAAATGCTTAAAGACATTGCAGGTAAGTGGTGGTTTGATTAATTAATGCTTCAATTGTAAAATATTTTACCAGCAGATTATTTTCTGCCACTGAAGTATCTGTCACAGACACTTGGAGAATTTTCTGCAACTGTGGTGCCAGGCATAGCAGTTTAAAGTTTAGGCGTAATTCAGTGAAGAGAAATTATGATTTTTTTTTTTTTTTTTTTTGTCGCCATTTGTCAAAGTTCCCGACATTTCTCAGCGACAGATTGGAAAAATTCAGCGTGTGTTTCTGCACTCTTTTGTCAAAATTTGCTATACATTTCCGCGATCTTTTGATGAAATTTGCAATTTATTCCCTCGACTGTTTATCGAATTTTGTGTTTTATTTTTATAGTGATTGTTTTTACAAGATTTTTCATGAAATTCGCGTTATTTATTTATTTATTTTTTTTTTTTTTTTGCGACCATTAGCCAAAGATTAGACAAACTTTGCTATGCGTTTCTGCGATCTTTTGATGAAATGTACAATAATCTTCTTCGTTTACTGAAATTCACGTTTTTTTCAGCAATCGTTTCACAAAATGCACGACCCCCACCCCCCAAATCGTTTCACGAAATTTGCAGTTTTTTTTTTCACAATTTTTTTTAAACGATCAGTGACAAAATTTGTTTTTCTTTTCCGTGGCCATTTTTCGAACTTTCCTATATTTCTCAGCGAAATATTGGCAAAATTTGTAATCTGCACTCTTCAAACAAACTTTGCTATGCGTTTCTGCGATCTTTTGATGAAATTTGCAATATTTTTCTTCGTTTACTGAAATTCACGCTTTTTTTTTCAGTGATCGTTTCATAAAATGCACGATCTCCCCCCCCCCCCCCCAAATCGTTTCATGAAATTTGTGGGGTTTTTTTAACGATCAGTGACAAAATTTGTGTTTTTCTTTTCCACGGCCATTTGACAATATTCGTAATGTGCACTCTTTAGACAAACTTTGCTATGCGTTTCTGTAATCTTTTGATGAAATTTGCAATATTTTTCTTTGTTTACTGAAATTCACGTTTTTTTTTTTTTCTGCGATCGTTTCACAAAATGCACAATACCCCCCCCCCCCCAAAAAAAAAAAAAAAAATCGTTTCATGAAATTTGCATTTTTTTTTTTTTTAACGATCAGTGACAAAATTTGTGTTCTTCTTTTCCGCGGCCATTTGTCAAAGTTCCCGATATTTCTCAGTGACAGATTGGCAAAATTGGCATATGCTTCTGCACTTTTTTGACGAAATTTTCCTTGCATTTCCGCGATCTTTTGATGAAATTTGCAATATTTTTCTTCGATTGTTTACTGAAATTCGCGGGTTTTTTTCAGCAATTGTTTGACCAAATTCGCGTTTTTTTTTTTTTTTCACGATTTTTTTAAAACGATCAGTGACAAAATTTGTTTTCTTTTCCGTGGCCATTTGTCGAAGTTTCCGATATTTCTCAGCGACATATTGGCAAAATTTGTAATCTGCAGTCTTTAGACAAACTTTGCTATGCGTTTTTGCGATCTTTTGATGAAATTTGCAATATTTTTCTTCGTTTACTGAAATTCACGTTTTTTTTTTCAGCGATCGTTTCACAAAATGCACGATTCCCCCCCCCCCCCCCCCACAAATCGTTTCATGAAATTTGCATTTTTTTTTTCAACGATCAGTGACAAAATTTGTGTTTTTCTTTTCCGCGGCCATTTGTCGAAGTTCCCGATGTTTCTCAGCGACAGATTGGCAAATTTGGCATATGCTTCTGAACTTTTTTCACGAAATTTGCCATGCATTTCCGTGATCTTTTGATGAAATTTGCACTTTTTTTTTTTCGATTGTTTACTGAAATTCGCGGGTTCTTTTTTTTTCAGCAATCGTTTGACAAAATTCACGGTTTTTTTTTTTTTTTTTTTTTTTTTTTTTTTTTTTTTTTTTTTTTTTTTTTTTTTAACGATCTATGATGAAATTTGTTATTTTATTTATTTCTTTTTGGTGACTATTTGCCAAAGTTCCCGATATTTCTCAGCGACAGATTGGCAAAATTCAGTGTGCGCTTCGGCACTCTTTTTCCAAAATTTGCTATACATTTCCGCGATTTTTTGATGAAATTTGCAATATTTTTCTTCGATTGTTTACTGAAATTCGAGGGCTTTTTGCAGCGATCGTTTCACAAAATGCATGATTTTTTTCCCAAGATTGTTTGGCAAAATTTGCATTTTTTTTTCAATTATCTGTGACGAATTTGATTTTTTTTTTCTGCGACTATTTGTCGAAGTTCCCGATATTCCTGAGTGACAGATTGGCAAAATTCAACATGTGCTTCTGCGATCTTTTGATGAAATTTGCAATTTTTTTCTTCGATTGTTTCACAAAATTCATGATTATTTTTCCAAGATCGTTGGATGAAATTCTTTTTTTTTCTAATGATCATTTCTTAATTTTTTTCAACGATCTATGACAAAATTTGTGATTTTTTTAAAATTTGTGACAATTTATCGCATGTTATGTGTTCACCGTTCATGGGTGTCTAAAAATGTAGTCAACAATTTTAACAGGAAGATAGATTATAAATAACGAGCACTCAAAATTTTCGCTTTATTGAATTATGCCTAAACTTTACACTGCACTTTCAATGTGAAAACATTCAATAAAGTATAACATATGTTTTCATTAGGATGAGAAAATATAGAATAAGAACTGAGTGAAAAATCCTTGAGTTCATGAAATACTTAATATGGTGTGCATTTTGTCATATATTAGGATTTTTATAAGAATCGCATGTGAATGGACTCTTAATCGCTCAAGAACGGAAATTATTTACTTCATAAAAAGTTCAAGAAACACGTTCCATGCTTGGCCGACTATGCATATGTAAATTGCCATTAACACGAAGAACGAATACAATTGAAATTAACTTACGTGACTGACAACACTTTAAAATTTTAAAGAAGGTGGGAGAGTTGAATTTCGTGTTTGGAAGGCGGGTGACGATAATTGTCCTTACAACCGCAGCGTTTTCTTCGATGAGTATCCTTTATATGTTGTTTTCTGACAGAGGTCGTTTTAAAGCTTTTGGCCTGTACATTACTAAGCACTCACTCCTCTCCTCTTAACTAATTTTTTCATCAGTAGAGGGTGTTTTAAAATTTTAATTTGTTCATGACTATGGCATACATTTTTACAAAAATTTATGAATAAAATTTGCATAACATCTCAATAATTTGCAACTGCTTCTCCCCCATTTTCACACTGTGAGTGGGTACGTATTTCAGACAAAATCGAGTTACATATAAAATCATATAAATTAAAGGTTTCTTTATAAATATTACCACGGACCCGGGCAACGCCGGGTGGGTCAGCTAGTTATAAAATAAGTAAAAGTTTTTTTTTTTTTTTTTTAACGTACGTTATAAATAAAAGATTTATTCCAAAATTCTGCTGAAATTGTGGCATTTGAGGATTCGAATTAATGGGTTGTATGTGCGATTGCCCGTCAAGGGGTTAAATGCTTTAAAGTTGAAACTTTTGAATAAAATATTTATGTTTACTCGGCATTTATCTTTTGTAATCCCATTTCCCACATCATCATATTCATACTTAACCCATTAACGCCCGAATTATTTTCTTAGTTAAAATTTATTTTTTGGATTTCGCACTACTTTTAAAAGAAGAGAAATTTTTATTTTATTTTATCAAGGAATTTGTCTCGTGAAAGAAAGTATATATTTATTAGATTAGATTTAGCAAAAAGTTCTGGGAAAGTATTAATATAATAGTTACCAGAATTTGTATCGTATATAGGAGTACTAGTGGTACAGTCCAGACGTGGCTCTATCTGATTATCCGTGTTTCCAGATGGGCTACTTTTTTAAAAATCAGATTCTTGATTGTCACCACTTTTTTAAAATGGTAAAATGTACCTTATTTAATGGCATATTAATTAAGGCAAAAGCAAAGTGAATTTTTACCGTTTCAAAAAAGTGGTGCCAATCAAAAAATCTTAATTAAAAAAATGTAGCCCACTGAAATCACTGCTGCTTATGACCTCGTTCGATCATGGAGCTATTAATAAAGAGGAATTGACATATCCTTATATTAGTGAAGCTTCAACTGTGACCGCTATCGCAGGCGTTGTTTAACGCCAGTGGAAACTACCACCAGTAGATTTATATAGAAATTTTTAAGTTATTTAAACGCCTTATTATTACAAAATTTTAGTCATAAATAATGCTAGAAACAGCTTTTCATTTTTACTGGTAGGGGTTTACTTTTGCGGTAGTTAGGCCCTGCGTTTCCGCCAAATTGTGACAACCAGGGACACAAAGTGACAGTTTTACAAGGCATACTGATACCAGTAAAAACAAATAGAAATTTTTAGGACATTTTTGAGAAAATTTCCATAAATAAGACGAAATTCTCTATTCAATTTTACTGGTTTGGATGTTTGCCATGGCAGTGATCAGAAACTGAAGTTCCTATTTTAAAAAAAGCAGCCGCCATCTTGTGATAGCCCCCTCAGTTACTTCACTCGCAACTGGTAGACAGTACACTATATGTCTCCTCCTCTTTATTCATAACTCCATTCTTTCGATCAATGCAACACTTTTTCAAAAACCGTCGATTTGAATTCTTTAATGAAGTTGAAGAAGCATGTCAAGAGTTTTTCGATTCCAAGGAGCCGCCATGGTACTTCCAGCAAATCCTGAAACTGTCAGAACGATGGCAGAAAGTCGTGGACTATGATGATCTCTACTTTGAAGAATAGTCCTTGTTGCTTTTGTTGTTAATTTGCGCATAACAACGCAACTTTCGCAAATTTCCCAGAACCTTTTGCTCAACCTAGTATCATCATATTTACTTGTGTGAAAAGCGCTAAATCCAGGGATCTAAAAATATACCACTGGGCCTTAAAAGGTTAAGAAAAAATATTTATTTTCTGTTGTCCGTTTAATATCCCGACAGCTGCAAAACATGTCGATTCTCTTTTTAACACTTTTCAACTAAGTTGAAAAGCGTTTTTGAATTCGGTTAGTTTGTTCGCCTGGCTGTCCAAGCTCTAAATCGTGTAAATATAATCGGATTGATAATTGATAAACGTTATTGAGGTTTACCGTAGTATGTTCGGTATTAAAAATGAAGTGTGTAGAAGTAATATTGATGGATACAGGAATGGTCAACGAGGAAAAATCGTTTCGAGTGTACTTTAACCTTCCGTCTACCAGACGGGCCCATTGGACCCGACATGTACATTCAAAATATTTATTCAAACCAGAAATTTCTTCAAAACAAACTAAATATATAAATCAGACAATAATAAGTTAAATAAACAAATTAAATAGTTTTAAGTAAAAATTCTGGTGTAGAATGTTTATATAAAACTTGAGTAAAATTTCCGGTAGTTCTAGGGTTAATCATGTTAAACTATCATTGTAATATATTAAAATTTATATACATCACTGAGGTTTACTATAAGACGATTTCTACAAGAAGAGAATGTGTTTTTCTTGCGTTTAGAGGGACACACAAAAGAGTTCGGTTTCAGTGCTCTATTTGAGCAATAATTTCTGGAAGTTAGTTTTAAATTTTGGTTAGCGTTTTTAAATTTAAGTAAGTTTTTGCATAAACTCGATGTGCATAAATTTTATAGATCCTATAGAGGGATGCACGAAAGAATTCGAGTTCATTTCTGCCTATTGTCGAAAATTGCTGAAGAAGAATTTTCATCTGTGTTATGCGTTTCCTTTCTCAAATAAATTTATGCATACTATGTAGTATAACGGTCATATACAGGGTTGCACAAAATATTTCGGATAATTATCCAACTGTAGATGCAATTGCTTAAATTGTGTTTTGAAAAATGTGTTATGCCTATTCCAGATGGCTTGCTTACACATTCTTTCACATTATTAAATGGTTAATTTTTTATAATATTCTGAATGTCTTGGAAAGTGTTTGATAGCCTATGTTTGACGCATCATTTTTATTTCTTGTTTAGATACGAATGTGATATTTCAGAAAATAGATTCTACTGTAGTACGATAGATAAATGTCGGGTGAATGTGCAAAAATAATAGAAAAGTTTAGGGCATATACTCTTTTACAAAGGCAATTTATGAGGCTAGTTCCATGGGTTTTTGCAGCAGTATTGCCTGTGGGTTTCTTTTTTTAAAATTCAGTTTTCGTTATTGGTACCATTTTTTTTAAATGGCAAAATTTATATTGTTTTATGCTTATTTTGTATGTCATTAAATAAGGCGAATTTTACTATTTCAAAAAAGTGGTGCCAATCAAGAAATCTGAATTAAAAAAAAGGTAGCCCGCTGGCAACACTGCTTCACAGCTTTAATTGACTTTTTCTCAAAACTTCGATTTTTCAGGTTTGTGTTCCTTTATTTCAGAATAGAATTATTATCTTTGCTTAATGTAAGCTAGTTCCATGGGTTTTTGTAGTGTAAGTCACATAGCTGATAACTGTGATTCTTGTTGGCCACCGTTATTTTTGAAAAGCTTACTTAATCTTATTCAATTAATGAGTTATCTTCTGTAAAATAAGTTAAAATTTTCCGTTCTAATATACTGGTAGTCAAAAACCGTAGCGTGTGACTTACACTACAAGTACTCATGGAAAGAGCCATGTGTAAAAGTGATAAAAACGCCCCCATGGATTTAGCGAACTAATACAGGAGGATACGAATAGAAAAAAAAATCATGTAAAATTACGAAATTACAAAATTCTCTTTTTTATTATTACTGTATATGGCTGAAAAATAATATTAACAAAAATAAAAGGCTTATCCTATGTTTATCAGCAAAATATATTTTTAATAAAATAGAAACAGTTTGTCAAAACTTCACGATATAAAACTAAATAATTTTTGCGATTTAAAATAGAACTGCTTTTAAAAATAAATTTTAAACAAGTTCTAGAAAAAGATTTTTTTATGATTATTTTAGTGACTTCTGAAAAACAATGAATAACATCGTAATTCTGGATGTTACGTGGAAAATAATTTTTACTCGTTAATCACTAGCAATAGTTAAAAATTAAACCGTTTTGGATTAAAAAAGAGGCCGTCTTATACAAAAAATAACACACGAAAAAACTATTAAAATAGCTCTAAGAATAGGATAAAAAGTTATTTAAGTATTGGTTAGTGACTGAAAGGAATAAAAGATTTATTACCTACAGCTACACTGCAAATAGAGGCGTCTTAAATTTAGACACATATGTGACTGAAAAAGAATTTCAGTCACTTAAGTGTCTGAATCTGAAAATTCAGACATAACAGACGTCTAAATTTAAGACACATAAATGTCTTACTATGATCATGCTATAAACGAACCGAGAAACATGTGTAAATTATCCAACAACCGTCTGATTTTAAGACGATACGCTCCAAGCGATAGTTAAACATCATCTTTGGTACTATTCTTAACAGCCAATCAGAACGCTGATTTCCGCGCGTGTCATCTACAGAGCACCTTCATGAGATAAGAACAGAAAGAATTAAATTTTCACCGCCGCCATTGCTTGGATTAAAAGGATATGTGTTAATCTGGTTATTTATAGAACGAACGAGTAAGTCATATTTAATTCTAATATTTTATTCCGATAGATTTTTATACCTTTGAATATGATTGAAATCGTTTATAAAAATTTATCTCTTTTCTGTAGTTTAATGCTAAATTTTTGATTTCACTAACGGTCGTCTGTTATATGCCTTCTTAATGTAACGGAATGAAATATAATTGTTTTGAAAATTAAATAGCAATGCTGTAATTCTATTTGCTTGACCTTTGTAAATAAACGAATGAGTGATAGTTTAATCTTCATTTTCGATAGGGTGATGTGAAATAATTATAATTTGTCTTTGCTCAAAAACAAAACTTGCAACATAGGTTTGAAAAGTTGAATGATTCATCGCTTCATTTATCAGACATAAAAACATTAAATTGAAGCCATTTGCAACTGTGTTTATTCTATGTTTGTTTTTTACTGTTTACTGACTATAAACACTTGTAGTATATGACATCAGGCATTTATTTTATTTTTTGTTATTATTATTATTTTGGAGCTAAATATGATGATTCATATTATTATGATATTAGGAAAAGTTTTCAGATTGAAAAAAAGCATTAATATTGTGAAATTTGACTGTATATATTGCAGTTTTTAATCACGGAAAGATTTATTCTTATTGATTTTTTAATTTATTATTGAAAATAGTAAATTTTGATATCCAATGTTTCAGATTTAACATTTACCAAATTTCTAAAAATAATATGAATTTTTTATATCATCCAGTAAAATTTTCGAAACATTAAACAAACGGAGAAACATTTTATTCATATTTTGCAGTTTACGTTGCTGTTTAGCAGTATAATTATAAAGTTTAATTAATATTTTTTGTGTTTTTTAAATTGGTATATTAATTTTTGTAATTTATATGCAAGCATTTTTTTGCGATATTTTGTTCATGATTTAAAATTTTCAAAATTGTGTAATGCGAGAAATAATTATTAAATTTCCTTTTACTGCAATCGAATTTGCAACGGTTCAAGTACAAGTAATTGTTGGCACTAAAAAAAATTACGCATGATAATTTAGACATAAATAAAGAGTTGTTTATGCCTTGATATGAAGTTTATGTATAAAACTGCCTTATATTTTTAAAAGTTCGTATTTACTTATATGATACAGTATTAAATATATTTTTAAGCCATTTAATAACTGCTTTTTTATGTTCAAAACGTTTTTCAAACAATTAAGAATAGTACGTATACTGTCTGATGTATTTTTTTTTTTTTTTACTTTCTATTTTCTTCTGTTTTTTTTTTTTTTTTTTTTTTTTTTTCTATTTCTTAGATCATTATTTTCTTATCAAATATATAAAATCTATTTAGCTCATATTCAAAGGATACAAATTTTACAGGAATAAAAAATAAAATAAATTAAATATGACTTATATCGTGTTGTTCCATAAAAAAGAATAATAATGATATACATTTTTAAGCAATAGCGGGTGAAAATTTTAAATTGAATACGGAATATGTTTAAAGAAAATAATATACATATTCCGAAGAATGATATATAAAATTAGATACCAAACTGGTGTTTACTTTTAACTAAATAATGACAAATTACCAGATATTTAAAAAGAAAAAAAAATATTATACATGTTTACTACTTAAAATGACTTAACTATTTTATTTATATGTACTTAAATGACAAATACAAAAATGGCTAAGTTTTGAAATTAGAAGTAATTTTTTTTTCTCAATGCTATTAAAATAGAATATTTATTTACTATTTTATTATTTACTCATGGTTATATAGCTGTTGTGATTATCATCTGATGCATATGTAAAATTGCCTATGGGGCAAAATCTAATTTTTGAATTATATGAATTTTCCTTTTTTGGGGGGCGGGACGGGAGGGGGATTTTCTTGCCCATATTCGCGTACACGGGATTTTTTAAATCTCTTTCGACATTCCACCGACTATGATAAATATTTTGAACTTTTAGAGTAGGACAAGATTAAAAATATATATATATATATATATATCCATATACCTTAAAAACCCTTAATAGCGGACACTTCGGGACCGCGAAATTTGTCGGATAATCGGAGATGCCTGCTTTTGTGAGGTAGAAATAATACAAATATGTATGCCTTGCGGATCAAAAAAGTATTCGCTAAATCGAAGTATCCGCTATTCGGGAATGTCCATTAACCTCCATAACGGATACTCCCGAATACCGGGCATCTGTATTTAGCTAACAATACTGCAGGGTTGCATTTTTTGCAAAAGGACTCCTTGATTAAAGCATGGGTAGTTCCCCGTTCTCTTACGATTTTAGTTCCCCCCAAATTTCATGTGCAATATTTGCAAAGCTTATATTTTAAATCTGTTTCGAAATTGTACTGATTATAATCAATATTTTGAACTTTTAAAGTAAAGTAAGATTAAAAACAAAATTTTAAAAAATCTAATATTTAGATAAATATTTTTTCTTTTTAATCTTATTCTACTCCTGAAACAAAATACTCATTATAATTAGTACAATGTCGTAAAAGATTTAAATTATCAGCTTTATGAAAATTGCATACTAAAATTGGGAGCACCAGAAAATCAGGCGGTATGGGGGTAAAGGGGGCAGGACAACGGCCAGATATTTTCCCAGTATTCAGCGTGGTCAAACATGGCTACATAAAATGCTTACAAAAAATGTCTGCGATTCAGACGTTTCAAGTGTCTGAAATTCAGTCGCAAAAAGTGTCTGAAAAAATTCAGACATTTTAAAATGTCTGAAAATTGAACACTCCGTTTCAGACACTTAAGTGACTGAATTTCAGACATTTTAATTTACAGTGTATAGAAACATAAATCTTGGACATAATGTTCTCGCTGCTTCTCAGAATATCAGCGCATAAGACAGAGATAACACATACAACGTGTATTTTTAAGTTTTATGTAAGAAAAATAAATTTGATGAGCTTATAGGGTAACATTGTTGATTCAGGTGCGAATCTATAACAATGTGCTTAACTTAATACTTGTAATTTTGAAGGAGTGTGGCATCATTACTCCAGGCTAAAAATTTTCTAATATGAAAACTGAACTTCAAAATCATCGAAAACTTGAAATTTAAAAAGGAAACGAAAAATGTGTCTTGAATTCTAGCCTACAATATGAAAATATCTATGCACAGGTACAACAAGAGGCAATAGCGGATCGTTTGGGAGTTCACAGTCACTTTACAACCATTAATTTTGTAAAACATTTTTTTTCTTCTTTCATTGTACAACACAGCACGATTAAATAAGTTGAAACTAAATGTACGAAACTTCTGGCAGTAAAATAAATGTGAAACCCCTGAGGAACCGCCACTGAAAATAGGGTTGAATATGGACGACACTGTTTTCGAATATTAAGTTTTCTCCTCTTTAATCTCAGAATTCTGCTATTAAATAGTGAGGAAACTGCCATACGGGAATAATGGTATCCATAAATGCCATTCAGAGTACGCCAATGTATTCATCTACCAATATGCACTCATGCTGAAGGTGCCAATGTTTACGAAATTCGAGCCCCACTGTTTTTAAAACTTTTCTTCGCCTTATTTAATAGTGGATTTCTCTGTAAAGTCCTTGATTGTATACATCGGAGATTTTTTTTTTAAACGTAATAGTTCAAAATTGTTAATAAGTAATAAAAAAAATCCTATGATTAAAGATAATGATCCAGCACGTTCGCTTTTATACGTTGTGTTGAATAGCCAAAAAAAAAAAAAAAAAAAAAAAAAAAAAAAAAAAAAAAAAAAAAAAATGCAGCGCCTGAACTTCGGGATTGTAAATAACCTCCTGCGCTGTGTGACGTACGCAGCGTACTTCATGCTATTCGGGTCATTTCCGACAATTACGTACGCAGCGCACATCATGATATCTGCTGATTTTTTAATTAGATATTCCGAATTAAACTTATTTTTGCTTTAAAACATGGTTGATTTTCGATAAATAAAGTAAAAGAAAATTACCAATTAAATTTTTGTGTTGTGAATTCAAAATGCCTATCAAAAAACATGCCAGATGCGGCAACACTGGTGGCTAGTGACATACATCCGCTAACAGTGCCAGAGCGCAAGGGGTTATTAATTTAAAAATAGGGAATCTATACCCAAAGAAAGACTATAACTTTTTTTTAATAATAGTAGGTATAGCTGTTATTATCTCATACCTATCTCAACACAATTGATCTCAACACACATTTGCATATACGCTACTCCCCACAGGAGTCAATATCTTTCCGAAAAACACTTTTTACCTCCAACGTATGACGCAAGATACTCAACATAAGACGGACTACTCTCACTTAAGCTTTTGAATACCTAAAATACATGGGATCTTCCCCTGTAAAATCAAGGGCGGTTCCCCCTTTGAAAACACAGACAAACCAACTGCACTTCCTTTCCCGCTTGCTCATTGAAAAGCCACTACAGGAGATTCTCTTTGTTTCTCCTTTCGTCGCCTTATCTGCTCGCCATTGTTATTCAACCTCCGATATTAAAAAAAAAACCATGTCCTGCTATTTCGTTTTTACAATAGAGCTTTCCATACAGTAGAGATGGGGATATAATGGTATTTCTTCCACTCCGAAAGAAAAGAAAAGAATTATTTCCCTATCTCAAGTACATAGAAAGTGATATACACATACATACAATTAAGAAAGAAAATAAAATAATTAACAGTATTCTTCATTAGATACACATTCATTAACACCAGAGACCTGACACAATTATTGGAAAAAAAATGCTTTTCATCACACGCATTTTTAAAGCAAACAGTTAAAAGAAATCTGGTTCAAGTCCCGCAATTGGGAACTAAAATTAAGTAGGATGTATGTTTCAACCGCCTGTTTAAGGGTTAACACCTGCAGTAGAAACATTACTCTAAAAAAAAATGACTACATTCAGGTCTCCAACTAGGTCTCTTTTTGAATATCTCTTTTTTCTAAGGAAAATCTTCTCTTCAGATTATTCTTACAATCTTTGACGACACCTACCTACCCAGAACTTAATTTTCATTGCAAATTATTGTACGACACTGGCACGAAACATTTCTCTGCTAATACAAGTATTCACGAAACGGACCTGTGCACTGCAAATAGAAGTGTCTTAAATTCAGACACATATGTGACTGAAAAAGCAGTTCAGGCACTTAAGTGTCTGAAAAAGAAATTTCAGACATTATATATGTCTGAATTTATGACACATAAGTGTCTTACTATGATCATGGTATAAATGAACTGAAAAAAAAAATGTCTGAATATTGGTGATATGTCTGAAATTAAGACATTCAGAAATTCAGACACTTAAGTGTCTGAATTTTATGTAATTGTATTTTATACATTATGCTGTCTTTGGTACAATTGTATTACTATATATGCTATCACCAACAGAGACTTAAAAAAAAAAAATGGATGAAAGATATTTAAAATATTTTTCCAACCACTAAATGATGTTACTTTGTAGAAGAAGTAATTTCCGTATCAAATATCTCTATCAAAATTGTACAAGTCTGCTTACCAAGTCTTGAAACTAAGTTATGTTTTGTGCATTAAGTTAAGTAATTAAAGAATTACCTTTCACAAAGTACAAAATTTCTCAAAAATTGTTTGGACTCATTGGCCTACATAGAGGACGATAAAAATAGATTGCCTCTCCGGCTAAATATTTGAAAATATTAACACGTTCACGCCGGCGCGGTGGGTCACACTCGAGTGTCTCAGAGTTGTCAAGTCTCTGGCTTTTTGCACACCACTGTTATCTTAGAGAAAATGTTGTTCCTTTAAATCGCCCAGTTGTTCTAATTAAATAAAACAACATTTTCTGTATTAAAATACTGGTATGCAACAGGCCGGAGACTTGCCAGCTCTCAGACAGTCACGTGTGACCCACCGCGCCGGTGTGAACGCGTTAAAGATATATACCTCGGAATGCTAAAATACATGGCAGTAGGCAAAAAAGAAAAAAAAATGTACGGAAGGGACAGATTTTGAAACAGATATGTCTATGTCCCATAGACTAGCCCGCATTTTTTAAAAGCCGATTTTGAACCTAAAGTAAGTTGTTTTATTTGTAAGAGTGCCTCGTGAAAGACAATATTGAAACATGTCAAGTTAAAAGGCAAAATAAAAATTTACAGTTAAAAAAATAAAGAACCGAGATTCTTTTTTTATTATTATTGTCAATAGACTGTGCTCTCCCGAGTCTCTCGTTTAAGGTAAATTTAAAATTCACGAATGTTCAAAAGATAACACAATTAAAAATGTTTTCTACAAGAGACCCTACATCATTTTTCTGCTAGCACTTAATTAATCTATAGTCACTTGGAAGAATAAAATCTTTTTCAATCAGACCTAAATAAATATTAATTAATTAATTACCAAAATCTAGAAAGTAGCAATGGTCCCCAATGCACCTCTTCTTCAGGCGATTATGCTTAAAGTAGGTACCAAATAGGCCTACCCCGCCCTTCCCCCTTAATACTGGCATAACATGGATTTTGTGCTCACGGGGTAAGTGAATATTGCGCCTCTTCATTGGCAAATATCGTTTTATGTTATAATTTTTTGGGCAACAATTATCTAAAGACCCTACAACAGCGTTGATTTTAGGGTGCGGCCCGGGGGCGGAGACATTCCCCCCGGAGCAATGAGATGTTACCCTCCCCCCCGGAAGATTTGAGATTTTGGGTTTTCAATGGTCAAAAAGTGCAATACCCTCCCCCCCCCCCCCGGGAGCCACAGAAATTCCTCCCGGAGATAAATGTCTGAATTCAACACTGCCCTAAAAAAATTCTTCCTGGCAATCATTCTTTCTGCTCTTTTCTCAATATGCGACTTCACTACCTTTTAATGAAAATCTTGCGTGCGCAGATGATTGTACATAACTATTTTACAATTTGATAAGAAAAAATACGGAATGAAAAAGTCCGAAATTTTCCTGGAATTATAAATTAATAATTCTTCTTTTATTGAAAGATCAGATTTAAATATGAAAATTCAATACAAAACTGATTCTAAACGCATCGTGAATGTATTATAACGTGCCAGTCAATCAGAATGCTCATTTGTTTACTACTGCTTTGGCAGGCAACGGACATTTTTTAACTGCGCGAATGTGTATTAAAGTAATTTGCTTGATGTATAAAGTTTCTGTTTTATTTACAAGATTTTCATTGCTCGTTGATAACAGCTTTTAATGATTTGAAATCTCTCCACTTCTAAATCGCAGCGGTGGAAAATTGGCGCAGAGGAGGAGTCTATTGACACCACTAAATTTTAGTAGTATTTTTCGGCTTATCTAATGACAGAATTTCTGTGTTTTTATTAAGGTGAAGAATACCATAAAATATTAGTGGTGTCAATAGGCTCCTCCTTTGCGCCAATTTTCCACCACTGAAATCGTCATTCGTCATGAAAATCGTTGTCGCTGAGTCATTAAATGAATGCATTATAAATTTAGAAGAAGTGCTGACCCGACAAGTATATACTTTCTTTTGGAAAAATACGAGGGCAATTCGGAAAGAAACCTCCGTTTATGAATTAAAAAAAAAACTAATGAAATGATACGTTTTTTATTACTCACGTTTGAAAGGCACATTCTTCAGCTACTTCTCAGCATAATCGAAGTATTATTTAAAACAATTATCATAGCTGTAAATCAGCTTTGAAATTCCATCGTCACAGACTTCTGCCGCCGGCCTATTCAACAGGGCTGTTCATTCTATTCTATCCACACCACTATTTTTTTTTTAATTTGTAATAAAAGGACATTTCGAAAATTAACTGCCGTCGAGGCGTGGCACTATTAGTAGTGGGCGGAGCGCAACCATTACTAAATCAAGCAACTTGTATTTCCGTAAAATTTCAGCAATCTTAGGGAGAGTGTCGAACTACCGCGCGTTTCCTCGTTATAACGTCACAAAATATGCACTGCTATTGAAAATCCTGCCAAATGCGAGGTGCAAGGAGTAATAAGATTTCTTTGGGCGAAAAAACTGTCAACAGAGGACATTAATCGTGAACTGTGTGCCATATATGGCCCAAACATTATGAGTGAAGATGTAGTGCGTCAATGGGTCAGGTTTTTCAAAGGAGGTAGAACAAGCATCCATGTTGAATCAAGGAGTGGGAGGCCTTCTGTAGTGAGTGATAATCTCGTCGAACAAATTGAAGACAAAATTCGTCAGATCCGTCGATTCCCAATCTCGGAACTTTCCCAAGAATTTCCGAACATTTCTCGGACTGTTTTGTACGAAATTGTCACCGAAAAATTAGGCTATCGGAAGTTCTGTGCTCGATGGGTACCAAAGATTTTCACGCAGACCCACAAAATTATTCGAATGGGCGCTGCCTTAAATTTTCTTTCCCAGTACAACACGGAAGGGAAGAAGTTTTTGAATAGAATAGTGACTGGCGACGAGACTTGGATTGCGTATGTAAATGCTGAAACAAAGCAACAGTCAATGGCATGGGGTCATGCCGGTTTTCCAAACCGGCTGAGGAAAGCCCGTCAAACTTTGACATCGAGGAAGATTATGTTAACCGTGTTTTGGGATGCTCATGGTATCTTGCTGGTCGAATTCATGAAACGTGGTAAGACAATAAATTCTGAAGTTTTCTGTAACACTTTGAAGAAACTGAAAAGAGCCATCCAGAACAAACGTCGCGGCCTGCTGACATCTGGAATTGTGTTCTTGCACAATAACGCTCGCCCTCACAGTGCTCAGAGAACACAAAATCTTTTGCGCCAATTCGAATGGGACGTGTTTAATCATCCCCCCTACAGCCCCGAATTGGCTCCTTCTGATTTTCATCTGTTCAAGGAAATGAAGAAGTGGCTTGGACGACAGCACTTCGCTGACGATGTGGATCTTCAAACCGCTGTGACAAGTTGGCTGAATTTGCAGACAGCTGAGTTTTATTCAGAAGGGATTGGTAAGTTGGTAAAAAGGTATGACAAGTGCTTGAATGTACATGGTGACTATGTTGAAAAATAGAAGACAGCTGTACCTTTGAGATGTAAACAAAAAAATTGTTGAAAGTAGGCGTGTTTTTCATTTATACAACAAAACAAAAATTGGTTTCCGAATTGCTCTCGTAATATTTTACTTGACCCACTATTTTTTAAAACATTTTTGGTAGTACATTTATCAGCAAATTATATAGAAAAATATGTTAAAATTCTTTGGATTGAAAGAGTGGTGCGAGTTGAATTAAAAAATAATCGCAGTTGAATAGGCCGGCGGCAGAAGTCTGTGACGATGGAATTTCAAAGCTGATTTACCGTTATGATAATTGTTTTAATTAATACGGCAATTATGTTCAGAAGTAGCTGAAGAACGTGTCTTTCATACGTAAGTAATAAAACATGTTTCCTTTCATTAGTTTTTTTTTTATTCATAAAAGGAGGTTACTTTCCGAATTGCCCTCGTACATGCATCTTTATCTATTGGAATATTAGAACTTAGCAGCTACTCATTGTGCCCGTGTCTGCCTTTTATGGATGCCAGAGCCAGACGAAACTTTATTTATTACAAATGTAAAGACAAATATGCTGCTAATTCATAATCAGAATGGTTTTTGTGGTTCAGAATGTGCTTGTTAAATAACGTTTTTTATTGATTATTCAGGGTTCGTATGGATTCCGTTATTTTCAAGGCCCAATATCAGAATTTTTTTATAGAAAAATAAATCTAGTATAAACGGACGAAATTTCGCCTTATTTCAGAGAGATTTTCCATAAGAAAATACTGTTACCGAAGAATTTCTTAGTCATGACATTCAAGCACCCGTACGAACCCTGTTATTTATCATTCATAATCAATGGATAAAAGAATACATAAAGTCTATAAAAATACAGCGGCAAAAATTGCGAATATTACACTTTTTGGATATTGCCAGTCAAGGTAAGCGATAGGTGATTTGTATGGAATGATAATTTGCAATTTAAAGAACATTTTTCCAGACAATATTGATAGTTCTTTGCACATTTAATATTGTTTATTTACGATTTAAATTATTTTTATTACATTAATTGGAATTTTTCATATTTGTGCCTTTTTCATCCAATAAATATTTTTTGTGCGAAAAGATTTGTTTGTTCATTTGTGACGATTTTCAATGAATGAATATAATTTTCATTACTAATGAATATATTAACAATTTTTAGACCTTTATTTTATAAACAAAATATTTATGTAGAAAATAACCTAATTATTGCTTGAATTATTAGCGTTTACGTGAAAAAGTACAAGAGTGACATGATAAGATGTATATATTAAAGAAGGTTTGAAATTAGAAGTAATATTTCCTGCATGTTATTAAAAAATATTTATTATTTAAAAAAAAAATAGCTAAATAGTTCTTGTGATAATCACTTGATCTAAGGTATTAAAAAAAATTGCTACGTATAAATTTTAAAAAATCTAATGATATTGCATAACTAAGATTTTTTTTTGCAATTTCAGTTTACTTTTTATTATTGGTATAATTGCACTTATGATTTCTCATTTCAGTGACAAGAGTATCATTTAACTCTTTTACAGAATACATATTATTGAAACTTTTTTTTTATATTAATAAATTTAAATTTATATATATGAAAAATGTTATCAATCTTTTTTCGCTTCGTACAGTGAATGAATATAAGAGCATGAAAAGAAATCACGAAAGCATGAGAATGAAAGTTTTCATGAATTTCAGAATAGATTATAAGTTTCAGTTTTCCAATGTGAAATAAATCTCTCCTATAGTATACAACTGAACGACTATACTATTTTTATTTATTTATTTTTATAATGAAAACTTGTTTAAAAATAGAAAACTACTTATGTATTTACTGTGTTACATAACACATTTATCCCGTTCGGATTAACGCCGGGCCTAATAGACCCAGAGCGCGTATGGTTTTTACAATTGTCACCACTATTTTTCTTTATCGCAGAAATTGTAACAATTGTCTGCGACTAAATAAGGTGACGATTATTATTTGTATTTATTAGTGACAATGTAAAAACCATTCACACCCTGGTTGTGCACGCGTCCTCCCGGGTTAAATTTTAAAACGAAGCCATATTTAAAAGGTACTTTAACACATTCACGCCGGCGCGGTGGGTCACACTCGACTCTCTCAGAGCTACCAAGTCTCCGGCTTTGTGGCTACCAGTATTTTAATACAGAAAATGTTGTATTATTTAATTAGAACAATTGGGCGATTTAAAGGAATAACATTTTTTCTAAAATAACAGTGGTGTATAAAAAGCCGGAGACTTCACAACTCTAAGACAGTCGAGTGTAACCCCCCCGCGCCGGCGTGAACGTGTTAAGCAAATGATAAAATCTGTATAATTAATCCAATATGCACTAAAAAAATTTCAAAAATCAAGTTGAATATCATACGGAAAAATGAAACTAAAGAACAGGAATTCTGCCTTTTCAGAATTTAGTGTCGCCCCCGGCATTTCCATTACTTCACTTTCTTCTGATGGACTGATGGCTTCTATTATTATGGAACAGCCATTATAAATGAAGTGTTAGGTGAAGATGAGAGAACAGCCGTAAAAAAAAAAAAAAAAAAAAAAAAAAAAAAAAAAAATGGCCATTTTCCCCCCCATTCTGACCAGAAAATCGGAGTTCTAACTTTTTTACGGCTGCTCTTTCATCTTCACCTAACACTTCATTTATAATGGCTGTTTCATAATAGTAGAAGCCACCAGTCCACCAGAAGAAAATAACTCGGTTAAGCAGGACTCTACTGCAGTACAAAACATACTTCAATTTTAAGACTCAAAGCACACGTTTTATTTTATGTAAAATGACATCATTCCCATCCGCTTAAGAATTCGAGATTTGCGATCTACTCTTAAACATCTACAGTAAAGCATGCATAACACATCACAATCGCGAAATAAAACGCAAATACAGAAAAAAAGATTCCATCATTCAAGAAAATCGAAAAAACAGCGATCTAATGATTCATAGGTACTTGTAATTAAATATAGCATACAATAGCTCCATTGTTTTAACAGAAATCATTCGTTTTATATTTTTTTCAAAATAGCACGTATTTTAATTACATTTTCTTTCGGTTGTTACGAGAAAATGGCAACAAAAATATATAATTACTATTTTAAAACTTTTTTTCCTTTACTTTCTAGAGAAATGGAGTACTTCCGTTGCCAATATTAAACAAATGGCTCCAACAACTACAAAAAAATTAATATTTCAAAAATAAATGGGGATAAATGGCGATTCTTAGAAGTTAAAAAAATTGCTAAAGAGTATTTAATCGTAATGCTTTTGTTTTACGGCTAGCTTCCGTAAGGTAACGTTATTTTTTGGACACAAAATAAGCTGGGAGAAAGAAATAGCATACCGTAGCGGAGGCTAAAAAATATGAGGAAAAAAAATTATATGGGTATAAGCAAGGCCCATTTTCGGCCCATGACAGGGGGAAATATTTTTCTAATGGTTTAGTGCCTTCTGATTGGTGAATTATAACTTTGCTGATATTTAACATTTTGTGAAAGATTTTTCATATGATTATGTTTGCTCGGTGTAGGTATATATTTTTCCATATTATTCATTTTTTAATTTATGGTCAAATAAATTATATTTTTATTACGATGGTTATAAGGAAAAAATATTTTTGAAGTTTCTTTTCACCTCTAAGATTTTTTTTTTCTTTATCTGAATGTAAAAAAAAAAAAAAAAAAAAAAAAAAAAAAAAAAAAAAAACATGAAAATGAATAATAAAAAGAAACTAATTAAAAAAAATGAAATAGGATTTTATGTTTTTTTTTTTTTTTTTTTTTTGTTTGTTTGATAATGTAGCATCTCAACGCACGTTATCTTTGTTGTATTTAAATTTTGTCTTTATAGGATTAAAAAAACGTATAAATGCACATTGTGACGCTACAAATTAAATAGAGTAATTTATCAAATTCTAATTAATTGGTTGGTTTGCATGTATGGATATTTAGATTCGTGTGATTTAAAGTAATTTTGCAGAATATTATTGATTAATTTATTTATTTAGAATGCGCATATAAATGAATACATAGCAAAACCTCTGAATAGCGGACACTTCGGGAGCACGTAATTAGTCCACTACCTGCTGGTATCCGCTATATAGTGTAGAATTAATTGGTTCTATGGTTTTTTCTTCAGTGTTTTTCTTTTTACTCTAGATTTTTTAACCCTAGAACTACCGGAAATTTTACTCAAGTTTTATAAAAACATTCTACACCAGAATTTTTACTTAAAACTATTTAATTTGTTTATTTAACTTATTATTGTCTGATTTATACATTTAGTTTGTTTTGAAGAAATTTTCTGGTTTGAATAGATATTTTGAATATACATGTCGGGTCCATCGGACCCTTCTGGTAGACAGAGGGTTAAAAATGCTGTACAATATATACATAGACTGCTTAGCAAATTTTAATATGTTAGGACATTTTTCCAAAATTCTTTCTTTTTCTTTTTTTTCCTTTTTCACTTAAAAAAAGGAGTTCATAACACCAGCCTGTTTTTTTTAGATGTTAATATTTGTATAACAAATTTAAAGCATGATGAGAAAGAAAAAACTTTACTTTATTAGTAATACTATTATTATTGAATTATTTTATTTAAACGTTAAAATATTTCAAAGAACACTTCAAGGAAAGAAACTTGTACATTCTACTAAGAAAAGGAACAGAATAGTACAAGATATTTACATTATATCAATTTTAATTTGGTTTATTTCTCAATCTACTTAACAATATAGCAATCATGTAGATAAGAAATGGCTTTTGCGATTGCCACTGCTTGTGTGATCGCAAACACTATGGGGAGCAGAAATGAAGGATATTCATAATGATGGATTTCTATTTCCAGCAATATTTACTATATTATTTATCGTTTAAAAAGTGTCAAATAGACATGCTGTCCATCCAAAATCCTGTAACTACTTCGTCTTAGCAGCCGATTCTCTGTTGTCAAATATTTCAATATTTCTTGGTAATGATAAATAGTGTAATAATAAAAACGAAGGGAGATTTTAAAAAAAAGTAAGGGTTTCATACTCTTTTTTTTTTTTTTTTTTTTTTTTAAATGTTGGGATCTCATATACTGCAAATTTTGTGAAATCTAGGGGTTATATTTTATTTAACACAGAAATAAAATTGCTTGAACAAATTCCCTGGAAATATCTAATTTAAATGGAAATAAATTTTACAACATAGCAGGGATGGATTCTTTCTGAAGGAGTGAATCATTTTTCATAAATGGGAATAATTTGTTACTGTAAAGCAGAGCTGGTTGCAGCATGGACAAACTGGGCTGTTTCTATGGGCCTTTAGCTTTACGTGCTCCCAAATTTGGTATGAAATTTCCATAAAATTGATATTTTAAATTTGTTTTGATCTTATGCTTATTTATAAATATTTTGTACTTTTAGAAAATGATTAGGTGAAGAATAGGATATATTTTTCCAAATATGTATTTGATGGCATCGAATAGGCTTAATTTTTCTGCAACAGTATATGAAGGCGGTGTGTGTGTGGGGGGGGGGGGGAATGAATACTAGGTTTTTGGAGTAGAATTAACGTGAAGTTCTCACTGAAAGTAATAAACATTTTTGATGCCGTAGAGCATATATGATATCACATAAATACATATTTAGGTGAATATATACATACACACACACGCACACACACACACACACATATATATATATATATATTATCCTATTCTAAAACTTCAAAATATTGATTGCAATCCTCATAAGGTCAAAACTGATTTAAAATATCAGCTTTATGAAAGTTCCGTACCCAATTTGGGGCACCCTAAAATGAGGGGGAGGAAAAACATCCCAGTTTTCCCACACTGCGATCAGCTCTGCTTTATGGTAACAAAATATTCCCATTTATAAAAAAATGTTTCAATGTGGTCAAATATGGCTGCGTATATCGCTTAGAAAGAAAAGTGGTCAAAGATGGCTTCATATTGGAAAAAAAAATGCTCAAAGATGGCCGCAATTATGACATTTGAAATGTCTGATATTCAGACGCAAGAAGTGTCTAAAAAATTTAAGACATTTTAAAACGTGTGAAAATCGAACACATTTGTTTCAGACACTTAAGTGTCTGAAATTCAGACACAAGAAGTGTCTGATAATTTTCAGACATTTTAAAACGTCTGAAAATAGAACACTACCTTTCAGACACTTAAGTGTCTGAATTTCAGACATTTCAGTTTACAGTGTGGGAGCCCTGAAGATTGAATGTTTGAATGAAATACATTTTAATTGGGCATGTGCGAATGATACCAGATATTTTTTCATGAATGGTTGTTGGGTATGTGGTTCAACTAATATAAATACGCCAGTCGAATATCACGAATATTTAACCCCTTCAAGGGCGGTGTTTCATTTTTGGACCACTTAATTTTAATCCCTAAATAGCACATTGGCACCAGAATATTGAAATGAAACATTTTTTTTTGATTGAGTACGTGAACAAAAGCTTTTTCTTACTTTGAAATAAATTTGTTGGTAAATTCTGGTGCCATTCTCTCATTTCAGCATTTTGCCAATAGAAGTACCTTGCACCTGAAAGGGACAACCCTTTAGTGCGCAGCTTTGCATATATGTAAACAACAGTGTTTTAAATTTATTAGATTTTTTTTCGTATATACCCAT
Organism: Maratus speciosus; assembly: GCA_963932465.1. Classification (NCBI taxonomy): domain Eukaryota; kingdom Metazoa; phylum Arthropoda; class Arachnida; order Araneae; family Salticidae; genus Maratus; species Maratus speciosus. Next base: position 550,290,885 of record OZ010796.1, read on the forward strand.
GGCTGCCAACCTTCCACTAATCTTCCGTAATGTCTGGATTAATTTAACCCAGGTTAACCACATTTCGAACCAGAAAATTTATTTCATGAATGCTTATTTATTTAATTCCAGGTTTCTACGTGGAACAAATTTATTTTCATTTCTTAAAAAAGTTTCTGGTTTGAAACTTATTAAACCAGGGTCAAATTAACGCAGGTATTACGGAAGATTAGTTTGAAGTTGGCAGCTATGTATATCTAATCTACGCAAGAAAATTAAAGTAGCAATATTTACTTTAATTAGTAACAGACATTCCGTATTTAAATAAAGCGAAATTAACCATTGAAACTTTCTGGTATGAAGTCAGTTTCTCTGAACTACGTAATTTGTGGAACGTATTCTATCATGGGAATTAAAGGGATAAAGTTTTAGTTTTATAAAATAAATAATAATATAAAATAAGGTATTTGGAGACATACTTATTAAAATATTTACTAACTTGCAATATTTTAGCCTAAAACAGCCCAGCCACACGACAGCAGTTTTTACTTGCATTGTAGATGTGCAACAGAAGAAATGATGGACGTATTATATGAAAAATGTATCTCTGATTTTTTTTTAAATTTTTCCTGTGTAATAAACCTTTCTGAGAATCATATATAATTTTTTCGAAACAAAATAAAAAATCGTGCATTTAACCCCTTAACAGTGTGACCCGAACTGGATTCGGGCCAGAACACTTTGCTTGCTTCGTTATTAACAGCATTTTGATACCACTAATTTGTAACTGTAAATTTATCTTTATTGATTGTCAGATATTTTTCGATTAAGTAAGGTAAATATTTTAGTATGGAAAACGTGGTGTCCAGCTCCATTTTTAATTTTTTGTAAGAAAACAAATGTCACTGTTAAGGGGTTAATCTTTAAGAAGATATAAGCTGACTTTCAGTTTATTTTATAATGGTAGGTAGGTAGGTAGGTAGTGAGGGTTGGGACCTATAAGCAGCACGGCTGTTGTCCCGAATGATTCATACGAACAGAAACGCCAGACACAGACGACACTAGACACCTAGCTAGAAGCAATCAATACAATGAATAAACTGTAGCGTAGAATTACGAAAGACACTCGATGAACAGAATTTTTTGATAAAGCAACCAAACGAACGAAAACACTCATCACTCAAATCAAAACCCGCCCAACAACTCCTGCGTTGAGCGCGGTACCTGACACAAGAGAACAAAATATGCTCCAAGGAGTTCAATACATCACAAGCACGGCAGCTGCCGTTCGCAACCAAGTTAAAGCGAGCCAAAATCTCCGGGGTAATAAGCATCCTGCAGAGGAGACGAGACACAATCACATCATCCCATCGATTATGAACCCAACAACGAGAGTGATTGACATTGGGGAAATCCCCATAAGAGGCATAATACTTGCAAGTCCGGTAAGAGTGCTCACCCTGCAACAGAACACTGTGAGAAAACCTACGGATCGTATCTTCTGGCGAGGTCCAATCGATCAGAGGGTCAGAGGCAGAAACACTTTTGGCAAGGCCATCGGCCCTTTCATTGAGGGGATACCACGGTGTCCCCCCATTAAAAGGAAAGGTGAATGGAGAACAGCTGCATCCGAGCAATTTTATTATGGAGCCAAAGGATAACTTTGGGAGACTTCAGGTTAGTAGACTGGAGAGCCAAAAGAACCGACAAGCTGTCTGTTAAAATCAACACAGGGCGAGATAACGAGATCAATTCGTCGAGAGCCACGCCTATTGCGAGAGCTTCCGCCGTGAAGACGGAGTTGACATGCTGCACCCTGTAGCCAAAGTGATGTGAGGAAGTGCAGCCAGCAATCGAAGTGAAGGAATCTGTCTTTGAGGCATCGGTGGCAATAATATCCCACAAGTCAGTAAAGTTCTGGAAGTAATCAGCAAACATCGGAGCAATCATGCTAGCATCTAGGTCCGTACGCTGAAAAGGAAGATCAGAGGTGAAAAATTGCACTGCGTTCGAGTCAAGAGAAAGAGGAACTTGGAAGCTGATGAAGAAATCCAGATCAATACCCAGACCGGTAAAAAACTCAGAAACATAAGAAAGATGATTTCCTGGTGAGACCAGAATATCCTCACAAGAGTCCAAGAGAAGAGACCAGCTGCCAAGGGCAAGATATTTCACCCAAAAGCCGAAAGCCAGAACCCTGATTCTGTCAACTAGGAGACAAGCCCCAGCATGCTTGAGAAGAAGAATATTAGGCGTCCACTTAGGGAGCCCCAGAGCAACCCGTAACGCACTCGTCTGTATCACTTCGAGCTTTTTCAGTAGCGAAGGACTAACGGCAGTGAGAAGAGCAGCTCCATATTCGATGATACTACAGATAGAAGAGAGGGCCAACGTCCGCAGATGATGTGAACGAGCCCCATATCTTTTATGGGCCAGAGCTTTTAAAATGTTGATCCTTTTAAAACATTCCGTCCGGAGATATTCTACATGCTTCCGGAAGCCCCCACGACGGGCAAAAAAGGAAACCTAGGAACTTTAGAACGGGGCACCACTCGATGAGTCCACCGTTCACGCTGAGGTGGAATTCACAGTCCGCTCTCCGTCTCGAAAGATTAATCGAATGGCATTTGTCAGCCCGAATGGATAGTTTCCAATAGGAACACCACACTATTATAAGTCGAAGAGCCTCTTGGAGTTTTACTCTACAGGTGTTCAAACAATCGTTCACACAGTAGATTAAAATATCGCCTGCATAGATGAGGAACTTGATGCCCAGGCCCTCCAGGACCTCATAAAAATCTGCCATGAAAATTGTAAAAAGGATGGGACTCAAAGCCTCTTCCAATAGTTCAGGAGGAAGACACGTGACCCCTCCACGCAACCTTGACGACTCTAATAGAAAGGAAGCGATGTATCCACCGAAGCATCCGTCCTGTGATGCCCACCTGGGCACATTTATAAATAAGTCCATCAATGTAGACAGAGTCATAGGCTGAATGTAGATCCAGAGAGATGCCCAAAATATATTTTTTTGGCTTTTTGGCAGACGTGATGTCATGCTGGAGAATTGCTAACGCCGTATGGCAATCCCGGAAGGGAAGAAATCCAAGGTGCCTAGGAACAAAGATTTTATGGCAGAGGAGGTGGTGTCCAATTCTTCTGGCAATCATCCGCTCACAGATTTTCCCCGTTACCGAGGTTAAGGCAATCGGTCGGTATGAAGATATATGATGTCTCGGCTTGTCAGGCTTCAAAATTGGGAGAATAGTCGCCGACGTCCAGCTTGAGGGAATGTCCCCTGAGCACCAAATGCTGTTGTACATACTCAACAAGCAATCTAAGGAGTGATCATTAAGCCCCTTGAACAGGACCGCACTAATCCTGTCCTCCCCAGGAGTAGAAATTCTCGTTCTTCCAATGGCCATCTTTAGCTCTGAGATCGTGAACAGACAGTTGAGCGAATCAGTACACTCATCACCATAAGTAAATGGGATTGGCTCGTTTCAGCTTCCCTCGCCATAGTGATCTGCAAAGGCTTCAGCTTGGGCTACCACATCAGCAGAAAAGGAGTCAGATAGTTGAAAGTAGAGATGGGAATCAGGAGAAGAGCTGGACCGAGATTTGAGGTTACGAAAAATTTTATATAGAAGTCCAGGGTCATTCACATTACAGCTGATGGAGTCCCAGTACCGGCGCTTGGCTTCCCTGACAACCTGGCGGAGCTTGGCCGAGAATCTTTTATATTTCATCAAATGATCCACAGATGTTAATTGACGAGCTCTTCGCAGATGGAACTTTTTCTGTTTGCTAAGTGTGCTACCCCGCGCAGTCCACCACACAGGGAGACGTTTCAGGGACTTAACACAGGCTGTATTATGATTCGACATGGCACCACGAACCAAGGACTGGAACGATGAAGGCTGGATATCGGTAACCAAATGTAGGCTGTAATTAACTTTCTGGGTGTTGCGGGCCCAGTTGTAGAGAATGGGACCAGGACGCAGAGGAGGGTTAAGCTCTACAGATATAACAATGGGGAAGTGATCGCTGTCGAAAAGGTCATCCTCGACGACGATCGAGGAGCAAGTAAGAAGCCCAGAAGAACAGATCGAAAGGTCAATTAAAGAATTGACGCCACTAGGGGCTACATGGGTAGGAGCAGTATAGTTCATTAAGCAGAAGGGGCTATCAAAAAGCCAGTCCACCAAACGCTCGCTGGCCCGCGAGGAAACCGGGGATCCCCACAGCGGGTGATGAAGTTTAAAATCTCCCAAGATAAGAGAATGACCAGAAAGATCACGACAAACCTTCAAAAGATCGTCAACCACCAACCCAGATGAGGAGTAGACGTTGATAATGTTGAGACAGGAAGAACCAAGGCAAATGCGAACGCCTAAGAATTCGTTAACTGAGCCCAAATTATCGAAACACAACCTTGTAGACGACCAAGTAGAGTTCACCGCCAAAGCCAGATCACCACCGGCCCGACCGACCCTGTCCTGACGGTAAATCACTTTACCCGACATCGACAAAGGCTTCTAAGGTGAAAGAAATGTCTCCTGGAGAACCAAGACATTCCGACGTCAAGAAGGGTTCAAGCTGAAGGAAGGGGAGCTTGTTGGAGATACCTCGGCAGTTCCACTGAAGCACACTAATACCCATAAGAGACTGAAAGAAGAAATACTATCAAACACAAAACCCAAAACAAAAAGCAAGAACCTGCCCCCTGCAGGAACACACGCCCAAAACACAAAAATAAACAGGAAAAAAAAAGATTTTTTTTTCTACCCTCCTTTACCGTGCACGTAGGCACGTTTCCGCTCCGGGGATTTGTCACTGAGTTTTGCCATACAGTTCATAATTATATTACTCAGAGCACTGACAGTTGCTAGAATTTTTGCAGACTGTTTTTCTGAATGATCAACTAAAATCTTTAACATGTTATTAGTCCTGATCTCAATAGCTTTTTTAAATTCATCTTGGTCAGGTTTTTTAACACTGGTTTTCTGTTCATATGATTCAGAATTCGCCCTTGTAGAAAATTTTCGTCGAGCGTCAGTAAAAGATAGAAAATTTCCACTTTTGAAGCGGAGAAAATCCATTTCTCTCGAGCGGGTGGGGCACTGGATGTAATCTGACCTGTGCCCCCCCCCCCCCCACAGTTCACACATTTAACTTCTAGCGTGCAAGGACCGGTATGCTTTTGGCCACACGTGGCACAGATTTGTTCGGACTGACATTTTCCAGTTGCATGATTGAATTTAAAGCACCGTGAACATTGCTTCGGTCTATCAACAAACTGGCGGATCTTCTGAAGAGTAAACCATAGCTTAATTGCAGCCGGGAGCGCAATACCAAGTGAGGTAATTAAAACTAGGGAAACAGTACAAGATGAATCTTTCTTCATAAACCGTCGCATTTCTAAGATCTGCACGTTGTTGTTGACCATTATCTCCTGGCCCACTTCCTCCAGGGGGATGTCGACAAGTACGTTGAACACCAGGAAGCGATTCGAAATATTCTCCCAAATAACTCTATGTTTAACTGGAACCCCCCAAAAGCTTGTAACCGGACAAATATCAACAGCACAGCTGACGTCTTCCGTGCTAATAAGTAGACTGCCCGTACGTGTGTGACGGACATTCTCTATATGATTAGCATGAGGGATTATCTTTTTAATCTCTACTTGCACAGCTCTAGGATCTCTATTTGGAATAGATTTTGAATCCGTACTTTGTAAAAAAATATTGAAACACTTACCGCCGTTCTCGGCAGCCATTGAAAGAAGCAGCACCGTGGAAGCAGTGGACTGCGCCACATTTTTATTATGGCTGTTACATATCAAGAAATTTTCTGCCCCGTTTTTCTTGTCGCTGTCACTTGAGGTACTTTCTTCACAGTCCACCATTTCAACATTGACAGCAGAAGAATCCGCTGTTCCATCAATATCCACTATCTCAAATTCAGAACTAGCCATAAAAATATCCAGGGACATTAGCGGCAAATAGTAGAGGTAAACAAACCGTAAATCCAACTATAACGCCTACCAAACACCCACCAAATCAACAATAAAGTAGTTCACTAATAACAACCGCGAAAAGAGAGAAAAAACTCTGCAAGCTATATTAAAAAAAAGAACTTTTTCACAGAAACTTTTATATCTTTTTCGTCAATCCATGGCGACTTTTCGCACACTTTTCCATCTAAATTAGCTTTGTACAAAAAGGATTTAATGCTCAAATTTTTGGATAAATATTTAAAATTTAACCTCAATATTTATCTTAATACAGAGCATGGATTTTTACAACACCATTGTCATCTCTCAAAATGGCAGTTTTCATGCGCTGCGGTTGCGACTAACGGACTGCTAGGGCAAATTAGGCCTAGAAGCCACAACAACTTAAAGCAGAGTTTAAGAATAAGTGTCCACTGACATGCAGAAATAAGTCTGGATATGATTCTAACATAACTTTATTAAAACCAATTAAAAACAGGATTAAATATATTAAATATAACAATATATGGCCATAACTTCGGCCAAGAACTTAAACAGCTCATTTACCGAACCTTTACTTATATCAGTTACATTACTGAAAAACATAACATACAAAACGAACAATCTGAACATGAAGTCGCTCCAATATATACCATACAAACAGAAATCAACTTCGTAACTAACAGTGAAACATGCAGTTATAGAAATCATCCAATTAGAAACCAGCGTACGTCATCGGTACGATGACGCAATACCCAAGTTGGAATTCAGTCATTCATCTCCAGATGCGTGGAATTCGTAAATGTATGACGTCATATCGTCAGAAAAACGAAACGCTCGTAAGTTAAAAGTTGAAAAGATTTCGTAGCTAAACTAGAAAACAAACATCGATACCGAGCAGTCTCAGAATTGGGCCGCAAAGCAAAACAACTTTAAACGTTGATATCTATGCCGCATTTCGATATCGGCAAGAAATGCCGCGATATGACATCAGTGACATGGGTATCACACTCACAAAAAAGAATATTTTTTCAAATATTAAAATAGGTTTTTAACTAAACCTTCTGTGCGTTTTTAAGTCAAATAAATGGTGCTTAATTATAAAAATATTTAATATATAAGTTTGGGTTATAAACTTTTAGTACAAAGCTTTTTTTATGTACAAAAGTATGAGATTGACGTTTACAGATTTGAGTACCATTTTTACACAAATGCATATAGTTGTTGTGCAGGCCCACTCCTAGTCGTATTCACCATCTGCATCAACCGGGAGATTATCGGTGGAACGGACAAATGATATTTACAATTAACCGGATTGTACCTGATCGAGGCTGGTGTGCAATCAGATTAACCCTTGCGACTTGCGCTGTTAGCGGATGTATGCCATAGCAACCGGTGTTGTCGCATTTGACAGATTTTTTCTTCTTTTTTTAGAAATTTCGAATTGTTTTCGCGAATTCCCAAACTTTGATTTTCTGAATAAGGCGAGTTTTGAAACTCATGTCAACATATATATACAGGGTGTTTCAAAACTATATGCCAGAAATGTAAAGGCAGGTACGGGGGACATAAGTAAGCAAATTCCGTGTAAGAATATGTATAGATGCGAACATCTCTTAGTTATTTCGGAGTCTGATAAAAGACAAACATGTTTAAACCGGGATATTATATAAAAGAAATTGTCTCTTCTTTATAAAGAATACTTCTTAGATATCTTTTATCAAATTTTTGAATTAATAAAATTTACGGTTGCAATCATATTCGTCTTGGATCAGACTCCGGAATAACTAAGTGATGTTGTAATCTATAGAATATGGGTGCGAAAATGTAGAGCTGAGTTCAGTAGATAAAATCACTTCGCTGGCTTGAATCGTCATTCTCCGTACGAATTTCGAGCAACATGCGTCGTTACACCGATCAGAGTTACCAGTGTGCTACTTTTTAAAATTCAGATTTTTTTGATTGGCACCATTTTTTTTTTGAAATGATAAAATTCACCTTATTAAACACCATATTAATTAAGGCCAAAAACAAGGGGAATTTTACCATATCAAAAAAGTGGTGCCAATCAAGAAATCTAAATTTTAAAAAAGTAGCCCACTGGCAACACTGTCACCGATGCGGAGCTTGCCGACATGCATTACATGTATGGAGCTGCGCAAGGAAATGACGCGGCTGCTCAGAGGATGTACAGTCGTGGAAAAAAAAAGTAAACACCCCCGACTAACTCCTCAGCAAATTATCGTAGAAGAAAGTTACTGGTACCGAACGATTGGAAATAAAGTCTACTTTTAAATGATGTATATAATATTTTCTTAGGGGGTCATCTACATATTAAAACGAATCCAAACTTCATTTTTTTCAATGGCAATGCCCAATTTTAACGAGATATTTCAAATCTTCCGTTCAAACTATGCCTAGACTACAAATTTCAAGTCATTTGAATGATAAGTTTTTGAATTATAAACATTCAAAATTTAGTGCTTCTAATGTTAAATTACATTTTCATATTATTATTTATATCTCCCGAAATTATGCTCCTAATGAGCTATTTTTTTTTTTTTTTTGTAGTAATAATACTAATATACCCAAACATAAATAAGCTGAATTTGCAATTTTTATAATTTTATGATATGAATTATGAATTATGAAATTAATATTCGAAAAAATTATGAATTCCAACCTACAATTTTTTTGATGGATTTAGATTTATTAAGTCCTACTTTAAGGAAATTAAAAAATTTCACATTTTTATTCCAAGTAGTTTTCAAATTATGCTTAAAAAACAGCAAAATGATGGTTTAAGGGGCCGTCTATGATGGAAGTGAGTAGACATTTTGAAATTTATTCTACTGTACTGTAATCTAACACGCTTCATTGACTCCTTGAGTGGCGCTTAAGGTGCCTTGATCAAGGAAGGGGCTCTCTCGGTGAACAATCCAGTACGGAACTTCAATTTGGATACAGCCCTTAAAATAAGCTCGTTTTAAAATAATTTCTCGGAAACTTATGGTACGAATTGCATAAAAATTCGTTTTTAGGCTAATTGAAGGGTGTAGAGTTCATTTATGCTGTCAGAATCGGGTACTGCTATTGAAAAAAACAAAGTTATGGTTCGTTTTAATATGTAGATGGCTCCCTAAGCAAATTTTATATACATCATTTAAAAGTAGACTTTATTTCCAATCGTTCGGTACCAGTAACTTTCTTCTACGATAATTTGTTGAAGAGTTAGTAGGGGGTGTTTACTTTTTTTTCCCACGACTGTACATGGAACGATTCCCGGGTAGGAATCTGCCGGATTGACGAATATTTGCGCGTCTTCATCGGTAGTTGTGTGCAAAGTCACACTCCGCGTAGCGGACGTGGTTGATCTACAGGAACATACCTGTTTTCTTCTTTATGGGTAACATATTAATTGTATATCTATGCAATGACTGCGAAAGTGCAAACGTCGTGTTTTCATTTGTTTGTTATAATTATATTCTATAATTTTTATTCGTGATTATTTCATTTATTTATTATAGTTCATTATTTAACGAAAAACAGTCCTTTTTAGAATAATACTATTTGTTAAAATGGCAAAATATTTGCCCTCGAATAGCTGCAGTTTTCGAAATTGTAAGAAAATTCTTTTGTGATAGAATACATCTCTGTGCTTTTCCAAAGAGTAAAATACGTTAGTTACGTGTTTTTATTTTAATTCATTTAAAAAAAAAAGAAAATATTATTTAATATATATTATCGAATATTGCTCATTTAAATACATTCGATTTAATTTTTTTTTTAATGTAATGAAAACTGACGCACAAAAATTAGTAAATAGTGAATATGTAAAGATAGAATATTTGTAGTCTCATTTTTTACTCAATTCTTGATATGCTAAAGTTATACAAAAATGATACACACGGTTGTATTCCCGATGTTTATACGTTTATAAATATCTAGAACATGTACTAATTTTACTTATAAATAAAGTATTCCTTTTTTTTCCAGCGCAGACGATAAGTTTTCTTGGTCGTATTGCACTCCTGTTATTTAACTTACAAATATTTCATTCATTTAATTTAAAGCTCATTTCATTTTATATTCTGAATCACTTTAATTTAGAATGCATGCATTAAATGTTGTACTATTAAACGAGCAAGTATTGTTCATTTATTTGTTTAAATATCTTGCGATTCTACACAATAGCTTATAAATAATTTTCCTAAAATCGCCAGATTAGATTTTTTTTTCTTTTTTTTTTTGGGGGGGGGGGGAAACAGACAAAGCCATTTAGAGAATCCCTGTTACAAATTCTATCACGAATTTCAAATTGTTACTCACTCACAGAAGGTAAATCTTGTTTACCAGATTTACGGTAAAATATTTTTGTTACAGCTTGTTTTAATAAAAATATGTGTATTTAAAAAATAGTCGCAATGTCATTTCAGTTTCAGGGCAAAAAGGCAATAAATTTTTCGTAGCATAGTGCTTTTTCTACCGAAATTAAAATGATATTGTGACTACTTTTTTTAAATGTACTTAATTTTATCAAAACAAACTGTAACAAAAATATTTTGCAATAAATCTGGTAAACAAGATCGATCTTCCATAAGTGAATAAAGATTCAGAAAATATGCGCAAGAGATACGCAGATAGTAAATACAGAAATTTTAATGTTCTTAAATTTATTTACAATTATTTACTTGAACAACTAATATTTTTCATACCGAAATAAATTAAAATGTGTTACAGAGGTGTTAAAATCTAGGCGCCAGCGGATAGTGTCCCACCACTAAATTTTATTAGATTTCTTATCTTCAATTTTATTATCATTCTTACAAAAAATTATACGAAACATTAGACGAAAAATAACGAATAAAATTTAGTGGTGATAGAGATAATTTTGAGAAAAATTCAAGGTTGAAAATTATTTTTAAAACAATAAAAATTGAGTAAATGGCGATACAGTTTTCAAACAAATTGCATTTTAAAGTATATTTTTCCCCTATTCGACGGTGTAAAATTTGAAAATGTGCGATACTTAGAAGTTTAAAGAATTAAAAAAAGTGCAGCAAAAGCGAAATTTGATCGTCTGCTGTTGCCATTCGCAAAATGATGCCAGCGTTACGCAAAGACACGTCCTTTATAATATAGATAGATAAGTAACAGCTTTTCTCCACATGCATGAAAATGAACAAAAATATTGTAAAATGCTGATGCCATTGTGGCATTTGGGGATCCAAATTAAGCGATATAAAAATGTTCCACCATTCTTCAAGGGGTTAACCTCTTGAAGGGCGCCGATATATCATATATACCACTTAAGTGTAACCAGAATTTTAGAACTAAATTTTGATTTATGTAATGTACGTGAAGATAAGCTTTTACTTATTTTAACATAATGTTTCTCGTAAATACCGGTGCCAATCAGTCATTCTAATATTTGCATCAGAAGTAGTTTGCCTCTGAAAGGGTTAAAGCGGAACATTCTATTTAAGAATTGTAGTAGAACTGCACGCGCCCAGAAATAGTTAATATTGTTTTACCTAAAAAAGTTTCTCAGTCAAATGAACTTTATTATACTTGGCTGTTAACATATATGATAATAATATATTGAAATATTAAAAATATGTTTTTGTTTTGTTTATAAGACCGAGAGAACTTTTTACTGAGTTTTAGAGAGTCGCAGAAAATCTCATACCTTAAATAATATCTTCTAATATATCAAATAATTATTATTCTCAAATTAAATAAGCCTTTAACAAGATTCATAAGAAGAGCTTTTAAACTACAAAAATGCAACGAAAGGTGTTGTTATTTGCTCCATATTTTTACATTCTTATGAACAATGTTACAACAATTTTTATATTGCTAGAAAAGTTTTCTTCTTTTCACCACTGAACAAAAAAATAATAATAGTAATTAGAAACAAAAAATTTCTTAGCAAATATTATAAATAAAAAAGTCATTTATTCTTAAATTTAGCTTTTCATTTTCATTAGACAGGTGCATTTTTCAAGTTTCTTCAGTGGTTGATGAAACTTACGGAAAAAATTTAAACCTTGTTTCACCTAGACGAATATTTTATTTTTAATGTTTTATTTTATCGCGGCGTACTAAATCCTCATCTTTTATGTTTGAAAAGAAAAATTTTCTAAGTAAAATACATTTGTTCGAGATTTGTCCTTTTATTTTTCATCTTTAAGCCTTTTTTGTTGTTATTATTTTGACTTTTAATGAGCAATGAGATTTCTCGAGTTCTTCTTTTTTTTCCTTTTAAATTTTGGAATGCGATAAAAAGACAAATTACCTAAATGAAACATGAATTCGCGAAATGAATATTTTTTTAAGTGTTTCATTTAAATACCGAGAGTTCAGTTTCATTTTTCAAATTTGTAAAGAAAATAATAATAAGAAGAAAAACACGCGGCTTTCGTTAAATTTTATTTCAGGTTTTTATACTTCTCGAGATTTCATTTAGATGATCAAAAGAAAAAAAGAAACTCAGTGTTATTTTTAAATTTAAATATCAGAATAAAGCAAGAAGTCAGAGTATTTATATTTAAAACATAATGATTTGAATATCATAAATAAACGTTAATGAAACAATGTGCAAGAGTGTGAAGTGATACAACTATTTCCGAATTGTAAGTTTCTCCTTACTTAATGATGGCATTCGCCTTAGTTAATTATCAGCTATTAAGAAACGAACATCAGTTTTCGGGAACAGAAGTTGGTCCCTGCTGGCACGCGGGTTCACCTGCCATATACAGGGTGACTTTTAATTAACCTGCAACTTAAGTCTGAAATAACTTTTCAGAGGCTCACTACATGACAGCACGAATGCGTGCAAGGAGGGAAGCCATAAAAGAAATTTGTTTAGGGCCAGTTCCACGCAATTTTGAAAATGTCTCCCAAAGCGTCCTATTCAACAGAAGATCGTATTTTTATTGTTAAAAATTGGTATTTGTGTGGTGAAAATGCAACGCTTTTTCTACGGAAGTGGTTTTCAACATTCAGAAACTGACCTAAACCTTCTAGAGTAATGGTAAGAGATTTGATACGAAAATTTTAGTGGTTTTAGGTAATGCTGAGACAGTCATTTTTCCCCACAAATTCGTAATCTGGGTTTGAACACCGGTGGATATTGGTTCAGGCCGGATCGTGTCCCTCCGCATCGAACAGGTAGAGTGTTTGACACCATTAACTGTGTGTTTGGAACCCGGGTTATTATTTATCAATACTCGAACAACCATCCTGGTGCATTGCATTAGCCGCCTTATTCACCGGATATGAATCCGTATTTCTATCTTTCAGGTCACATGAAAGGCTTGGTGTTCAAGAAGAAGCCGACAGACCTCAATAGCCTCAAGAAATCCATTACTGACTCATTTGCAAGCATTAAAAGAGAAACACTTGAACAAGTAACTGATAACTTTGTGACAAGGTGGCGCTACTGTATCGCCTCTTAAGGTTCTCCCTTTGAAAACCTTGTGCATTAATCACCTTTTCGACGTTCTGTTCAATTAAAAAATTTTGCTGTGCTATCTGTAATGATTCTTATGTTATTTAATTTTAAAGTTGTAGGTTAATTAAAAGACACCTTGTATATCACTGATTACGGATTTGGAATACTACTATTTCCGAATAGTCATATACACCATTTTACATTTAAGGACTTCTGACATTAAAAAAGCCGAAGATTACTTTTCGGAAATATTAACGACTGCCTGCTTATATGTGGCTTTACCTGTTCTAAACAATTAACCATATCAACTGGCCTAGGGCTCCCTGCTCGATCCTTTTCAATACTGATGAAATAACAACAGGGCTTACAAGTAGGACGGACATATACCATTTGAAAGAGTCATATGTAATATGGCAACAGGGATGATTCAGTTTACATTTTCAACGCCACAGTAAACATGAATAAATCAGCAAGCTTGTAATCTAACTGTTCGCCATACATAATTGGTTTGAACGTTGCCATCGAAATACTCAAGGCCAGAGGACACGCGTTGTGACGTCATCACTAATAGGCCGACTTCTCTCTAGTGTTGGAATTCATACCGAAAATTTTTGAATAGCAATTTTATTTTATTTTATTTGTGGAATATCTATCATCTTATAAAACTTATGTGGCATTTGGGAATTAAAATTAAGTGGTATATATAATATACCGGTGCCCTTCAAGGGGTTTAACCCCTTGAGAGGCGGTGGGATAATATATATCCCACCTAATTTAAACAAGATTCTCATCAGAAAATTTTAACTAAATTTTATATTTTTAACTTTGGAGGAAAATCATTGAAAAATTGTTTTTCCTTATTTAAAAATAAAATTTTTCGATTATTCCGGTGATAATTCAATATTTAGAGACATTTTTGCTCGCCCCTCAAGTGGTTAAATCAAATTTTAACAAGATTTAGAAATTTGATGGCTGATTTTCGGAAAATATGGAAGAAAAATTAAATTTTCATAGCGGGCTGTGTTAAAGTTGGAATGGGTACGTTTAATCAGTTTAATATGAATAGAGTCGACAATTTCAACTGGAAAACCCTGATTAATGACAACGGATTTAATATAGTATAATTTTACTTTGAGTAAACTGTCAGAAGAGCAGAAATTTAAGGCCCGGTGAGCATAAGTGTTAAAGGCAACCAACTTCTGATTAGGGGGATGCGATGAAAGATTATGTGGGGGTAAAGGTACTGCGAATGGCTTGCGGTAAACAGTAGTGTGAAATAAGTTATTTTCGCGGAAAACCATACCACCAGGAAAGTGTAAACGATTGTTATCTTCGAATTCAGAGGTAAACTGAATATGGTCATCTATTCAGTTCATAACAGCGAGAATATCAGTAAGATTAAGAGTAATACAAAGTAGTCGGCGACATAGTGGATGTAAAATGGAAAAGTTAATTTCTTGAATTCGAAATAATGCATGCAAATATCACTGAAGATGGGGTTTTTTTAAGTTATTTTATTCTTTCTTAATGTATTGGCACAAAGTACAATCATCCTCCCTTTTTGCATATTTTGAATGTACCTGTCGGGACCATTAGTTCCGTCTGGTAGGCGGACGGTTAAATGCATTACAATCTATATATAAAATTTATTTCTTCTACAGATGCGAAACATTTTTACAGCTATTTAATGATAATGCTGTAAAACTACAGAAAGATTCTCTTCAGAAACTGTTAAACGTATAATTAAGTTCCATTTCCACATACAATTTGTAAGGTCGCACAGATGGTCACATAAAAAAACGTACTCAAGTGTAAAATATTTGTTCAAAGAAATAACTTTTCCTTATAATTTTCTTCTACGGATAACAGTTGTTACTTTTTAAATTTGTGGATATAATTCTATAGAAAAAATATACTTACCTAGTTCTTCTATAATTTCAGTAATAGAAAGCAATGATGATAAACCAAAATCCATAATTATTAATAGACATTTTTGAAAAAAGATACGTTGATCTACTCATTGACCATATTAAAACTGCTTCTACGATAAAAAAAAAAAAAAAAAAATGTGCGGAAAGAAAACTTCGTAGGGACTATTTCATGCAATGAATATTCAGCGATCGAAAATGTACAAATAATCGGTTTTCCCGGAAATTTAGTTTTCGTACTTTTATCTGAATTTTTCTCAAATACGCGTACGCTATAGCTGACAAAAATTACGCATTTTCGTTACCGCAAAAAATCACTAGAAATTTTTAACTTCTTTAGATGCCGATTCCGGTGATTAAACAAGGCAAAGTTTCGTATTAAATTTTAGTGTTACGAACATACCGTAAATGTTGGGAGCTATGTTCTCTGCGTCAGCTAAAAATACACTAAGAAGACCTGCTAAGTCTCCGGCTTTTTGGACACCAGTATTATAATACATAAAATGTTCTTTTATTCAGGAATGAGAGCCTTCCGACCCAAATGACCGATTTCTACCACTAAATTTTAACAGTATTTCTCGCATTATTTGATGGCAGAATTTCTGAGATTTAATAAAGCAAAGAATGCTACTAAAATTTAGTGGTAGTAATCGGTCATTTGTGTCGGAATGCCCTCATCTCTATTTATTTAATTGGAAAATTTGAGTGATTTAAAAGAAAAACACTTTCTCTAAGATAATAGTGGTGTGCAAAAATCCGGTGACGTGGCAACTCTGCCTAAGATATATTTTTACTTCTGTAAAATTCTTAGAATAAATACTCTTACTTGCTTCTGAATAATTTTATATTAGCTGTATCAGGTGCTTATATCATATTATCATTAATACTATACTAAAATAAGTGTTTCATTGCCAATTAAAATATAAAATAAACTGTAATTTTATCTGTTGTCTTTGACACTTCGTAACGAATTGCGTAATTGTCTAGTTTCAAGAAACAATTTTAACAAAACGTAATACGTAGTTTCCAAATACTGTAATCATTAAAAAGCAATTAACGTTCAAAAATCTAATTAGTCATTGATATGTGTTAATAAATCATAGGCATATAACTTTTCTCGTAAATTTAACACGCCGTGCTTTGTGTACCAGTAATTAATCTGTAATAACTTTACGATTAATATATACCATAGAAAATTTAACTATTAATTTTGATTTTTATACATTAATTTTTCTGTTATTCAGACATTATATTCACTATGATACATCGTTAGCAACAACATTTTGAATGAGACAAATAATTAAAAATATAAAAATCCTTCAAAGATATTTTAAATTTACTATAGTTATGACGAAGTAGATTATTAGCTTACCTGTGGCTCGCGGGCCACCAAACAGCTACTACTTTATAGTATATGAAACTGACTTATATAAAAACAAAAATTTTGTGACTAAATAAGAAGAAGATTACTCAATGGCGTAGCGTAAAGTGATGTAGATGATTCTATTAAAGATTTTACTTTACGGGCTTTCAACTATTTTTATTGAAAGTAGTTACCCCCACAAATTCTCATAGATAATCTCAGTGGCGCAGCGTATGGGGAAGCTGGATAACTTGGTTACTAATATTATTACACACTAAAGTTGGCTTTATTCAATATTTGTACGCGGTACGATTAAATAAGGCGGAATTTAGCTGGTAACAAAGAGATCAAGCGGCTGCACTATTGCGATTACCTATAGAAATTTGTGGGGGCTAACGAATTTTAATTTAAGAATTTGAAGACCTCTAAAGTAAAATCTTTAATTGAATCTTCTGCATCAGCATTTTATGCGTGGATGTGTATTTATTAAACATAAATATTTTATTGTATCTCTAAAAACATGAGGTGTTTTAGTACAGAATTTAGCTGTAAGTATCATTATATGTAGCATGAAACATTTGAAAAAAATATAGACAAGAATATGATACAAGACTTTGCGCGATTACTTTTTGAAAATCACTATTTCCAAACATGCATTTTCGTGGTACATATCTGTAGCATTTTGAAATAAAATCTACCACGAAGATTATTGTTTGGGAGTATAGGTGTTCAAAAATTGACCGCACTGTCACCTAGCTCAGTTAACCCTTTCGCGGGCGGTGTCCTTAAAATAGTACACTTATTTTTATTTATTTTTTACTGACACTCAGAATATTCAACCAAAATTTTCCTTTTATAACGCACTTGGAAATAAGCAAGTTTGTATTTTATAATAAATTCGTTTATAAATTTTGGTGTCAGTCCATCATTTAATCAGTTTATAAACAGAATTACTCCGTGCCGAAAAGGGATAAGTATCGTCTTGTTTACAAATAAATGTAACTGCTTTCTTACGCATTTCAAAGTCTTTACACCGCCCCCTGAATACTAGGCCTGAGCGCTGGACCAAAAAGGGCGGCTGCCGAAGGCGGATTTTTTTCAGCGTGTGTACGGTCCCTTCAATACTCCTACCAATAATTTTTTTAAGTTTTTTCCGCTTAATTTTTCTGAGAATAAACAAGGTAGAGAAATCTTTTATAAAATACTGGTGTCTACATTTAAAGGACCGTACCTACGCTAAAAAAAATCCGCCTTCGGCAGCCGCCATTTTTGTGTCATTTTTGTGTGAGCGCTGAGGCCTAGTATTCAGGGGGCGGTAGTCTTTAGCAAGACTTTCTATTCAAGCGGATCAACAATGATACACTGGGCACGGAAGATAGCTCAACGCATTTTACAAACAACAGGGGTCGCAGAATATAGGACGAATTTTATTGTTTTTACCAGTATCTTTTATCATTAATCTTCAAGAGACATTTTTATAAGATATGCAATAGGAATATATCATGAGGATTATTGAAAAAAGATACTGGTAAGAACTATAGAATTTGCCCTATATGCTCCGACCGCTGAAATAAGTCCGACACAGGAGAGGAGAGACTTTACTAATGCATAGTTGGCAACTCTTACGCTTTTTTGCACCACATAATTTTAATAGTACATTTTACCCTTTTAAATCGTCGTAATCTGCCGATTAAATAAGGCAAAATTTTCTATTAAATTTTTGCGGTACAAAAAAGCGTAAGATGTTCGCAGCCATGCTAATGTATCAAATATGATACGTTGGGCGCGAAGTGTTTAACCCCATAATTCTCGCTCCCGTCATATTCACGGGCTGTGTCTTATTTTAGATTTATTCAGATTTGTTTGATCCCCACCAGTTTTATAAAGTAGTGTAATGAGCTTTATTATGATATCATTTTCACTGTCACTAAGTAAGGCGAATATTTCTTTGTCATAAAAGTTGTGCCAATAAGAAATTTGAATTTTTAAGCCGTAATTTAATGCGACCGTTAAGGAGTTAATGATGTTAAGTATACATATACTTATACCTCGGATGCATATTATTCTATAACAATTATTTTAACAAATTTTTACGAAAATTATTACAAAACTGGCGATTAAACAGAGAGGATAACGAATTCTGCTACTTAACCCTTATAAGGCATTTTAATTATGTTGCTGAAATGTTGAAATGATACAATGTCACCAGAATTGCAGAACAAATAAATTTGAAGATAATTAAATGCTATTCGCAAGATAAACTATAAAAGCAATGTTTTATTGAAATATTTTGGTACCAATAAGGCATTTGGCGATTAAGGTGTGATAACTACTTCCCACTGCCTTCTAAAGGATTAAATATACATTGAGTTGATTTTTATCGACAGAAATCGCTGTCTTTTTAATGCCCGTATTATACTTATACTTAACCTTTACCATCTCTTCAGGCATTATAATCAAAGTAGCTATCATAGTATAGGCATTTTTTCATTATCTGTTACAGAAAATTTCAGTTCTATAAAAAACCATTACACAGTTATTTTTTCATTCAAAAATTTTTTTATCTTGTTTGTACACTTTTACATAAAAAAGGAAAAATCGAAAGAGCGAAAAAGAGGGGAAGCTGTAAGATCGCACGCGAGCTGCAAAACATCATTTCAACTGAGGATGCCTCCGGATGGTGGTGAAAACTTTATTATTATGATAGGAGCAGGAAATTATAGACGATGCATTGCACAATAATATGCTTGTTATATAGCATATTCTAAACCTGGTAGCATATGTTTTAAAGTAAAATAACGAAATATCTCTTAAATTTTTTAATGAAAAATAACGAAATATATCTTATAGAAATTGATTTTTATGTAAAAGTATACAAACAAGATAAAGAATTTTTTTAATGAAAAAATAACTGTGTCATGGTTTTTATATAACTGAAATTTTATGTAACAGATAATGAAAAAATGTCTATACTATGATAGCTACTTTGATTATAATGCCTGAAGAGATGTTAAAGGTTAAGTATAAGTATTAAATATACATTTTCTAACCTAAAATACTTGTGCCGAGTATTCAAATAAAGTTTTGAAATTTATTAAAAGCGACACTTCCTATTAGCCGCATGCCAGTGTTTACTAGCCGAATAAAAACTTCGCTAATGAAAACATCCTTTTTGTTTCTGCTTATTTCAGTGTATAAGCACGTAATTTGATTAGATATCTGTTAAATTTGTTTTTAATTTATTTATGAATGAAGTTTTAAATTCACAATGGAATAGTACCCGGAAACCAATACTGGACTATTCATATTGTTTTAAGATCAAGTTTCCGTAACCGATCTGCACGCGGTAGATATATTTAAAAAATAATTCTTCAAAATTACTTTGAAAATCATAATTAAAAAGTAAATTTGGATAAATTTTCAAGTAAATTGTATTTGAAATTACTTTATTTTCCTATATTTTACGGTATAAATATTGAAATTTGAAGATTAAATTTAGTTTTTATATTTATTTTATTTATTTATTTGTTTATACATGAAGTTTTAATTTAATTATGGCATACTAGCCGGAGACAAACGCTGAACTATTTATACTGCTTTAAGTGCAAACGTGTTAATCTTTCTTAATCCAGCTACTTACGATAGTTAGATAGAGAGATAGATTCTTAATAAAATATTTGCTTGAAAATTATTTAAAAACTAAACAATATCAGTAAATTATAATACAGTTTTCAAGTAAATTGCATTTGAAAGCAATATTTTTTCCTATTAAACGGTATAAAACTTGAAAATGTACGGTGTTTCGAAGTCTGAAAAATGCAGTAAAAGCGAAAAAAAGTGTTAGTATTTCAACTTGAAGTCAGCGTTATTGTGGGAGTTTTTATAGTTTATAATGTTGGTAATTTTATAATTTTATTTGCATTTTTGTCATTTCCGATTCTAAAATAACTGAGAACTGTTTCTTAACCCCTTGAAGGGCACTGGTATATATTATATACCACTTAATTTTAATTCCCAAATGCCACATTCACACCAGTATTTAGGAATTAAATTTTGTTTCATATAATGTACGTGAAGAAAAGCTTTTACTTAGTTTCTTATAAAATTGTTTATAAATACCGGTGACAATCAATCATTTTACCATTTTAGCAACAAAATTGCTTTGCCCCTGAAAGGGTTAAGACGTAATGCCCCAATTTTTTTCCTTTCACAATGCTGATAAGTTAAAGTGAAAGAAACTATATTCATATACCAGGGTTCCCAGAAGTATCTACTGTTTAATACGGCTATTTCCGAATAGTAATATTAATTTTATCTAATCGAATACTTTCTGATATTAATGTACTTAATGTACTTAATGTTCGAAAATAGTCAGTCATATTCTAAAGTAAGCCTGTGTAGAAACAATGTGCATGAGCATGATGACAACTTTAAAGAAATTTTCTGGGGTCCGACTCGACTGAAACATTTTTTAACCTTTTAGGAGCAAAGTACTTCTATCCCTAAAATGTTCAAATGATTGAATAACACTAGAATTTACAAACAAAGAGCACATCAGCATGAACAACACATGTTTTAATCCATTTGCAAGGTTTCCCCCCCCCCCCATGTGGCTTCCTAGTATGGCAATAAATGTCCCCTATTATTACCTTTTAAACACTGATATTTTTAGATAAAATGTTTTTTGAACTATTTAAAAACCATATTTTCAAAAACTAATCCATCGAATTCCATGTGAGTAACACTCTGTTGCAGTGTTGCCAGATTGGGGACTTTTTTAATTCAGATTATTTGACTGTCACCACTTTTTTAAAATAGTATAATTTGCCTTATTTTTCAGAATTTTTAATCTATTTTTAAATAGACCGAATATTTCTATTTCAAAAAAGCGGAGAAAATCAACAATCTGAGGACAAAAAGTCCCCAATCTGGCAACACTGCTCTGTTGACCGGTCGCTAGTACTTTTTAAAGATATGTTGTTGACCAAAGGCGTGCCGATCAAAGTATTCTTAGTTCCTCCTACGCCATTTTGCTTGAATAAAACATCATCAAGCTTTTATAAGAAAGAATACGTTTTTATGCCAATTTTGTTAGACAAAACGAAATTCCATATAAAATCCAAACATTTTCAAAAAAATTATTGATAGATAAACTGGAAAAACGTATCGAGACAACCAACTTTTAGAAATGTCCATTGTCTCGAAAAACAAATTTCATAGAAAATTGCCGGTCAACAATGTGTTAACATAGGTTATAAGGATAATAAATACACCTCACCGGGAATATTTCTATAATTTTCTGTTAATAAAAACCGTCTGAAATAACGGGAAGGAAGATTTAGAAAACGAAAATCATATCTATTATTTATACGAAAATCACCATTTTGGGCGGAAATATTCCCGTATAATATATTTAAATGCCGAAATTCTGTTGTGCGTACCATATATAAATATTAAAAAATTTATGTGACAAAATGCTTAAAAATCATATAAAAGGGTTATTTGGGGCGGAACTACTCAGTACGGCATTCTGGGAACACTGTAAAAATTGGTAACGTTTCACGTAAGTTCCAGAAAAGTTTCTCATTTTCACAGATTTTCAGAATAATTTAGCAGTTTCCATGGAAATTCTGGTATTCATTTCTGAAATATCCCCAGCAAAAGTTGGCAAAAGCAAAACGTTGACGGTGCCGGCCGCCATTTTATTATTTGTTGTAGTCGAAAAAGAATTCCTTTTATGAATTTCAAAAAATCACTGTAGAAGGCGAATAAATGAATAGAGGACATAACTAATACCGTCTCCATTGGCCTTTCAAGGTTGAAATGCAATACCCCTTTGCCATCTCGCTAAACAAAATTATTCTCCGTGCCGGATAATAAGACCTGGGATCAGGATTGCCAGTTCGGCCTCCATTTTTATTCGGAAATTTCGAGTTCGTACCACAATTAAAGAATAGTATTTTATACTTTATTTAATGAAACACGTTTATCGATCGCATAAAGTAATTTTTTTTCTTTTGAAATTCACGGTATTAATTTGAAATTTCCGATTAAAATTTGAGACCAAACTGGCAACCCTGCTTCGGATTGCATGTAGCTTAGCAAGTTCAGAGCTGACCAGGGTTACCAGTTTGGTCTCCATTTTTATTCCGAAATTTGGAATTCGTACCAGAAATTAAGGATAGTACTTTTTCGTTTATTAAATGAGGACCATTCCGTGATCGCATTAAGTAAAAATTCTTTTTTCATAACTTCCGGTACG
The DNA here is from genome assembly GCA_963932465.1 of Maratus speciosus. Taxonomy (NCBI): domain Eukaryota; kingdom Metazoa; phylum Arthropoda; class Arachnida; order Araneae; family Salticidae; genus Maratus; species Maratus speciosus. Next base: position 550,313,868 of record OZ010796.1, read on the forward strand.
AATTTTAATTTCGGAATAATGTTCTATGTTATTTGTATAAAATTTTATTTACTTTAACTTTTACATATTATAGACGTGGATTTTGTTCTTCTTTCTGAAAGAAAAGTGTAGCACACATATTAAGAGCGCTTTGCAAAGGCGTATTATAGTAATAGCGAAAAGTTTCCCCCCCCCCCCAAAAAAAAAAAAAAAAAAAAAAAAAAAAATCTAGAAAATTATTCTTACAACATTGTTGTTTTCTGCAGTATAATGAAGACGATCCACAAAAACCGAATTAGACTTGTTCCTCTGTATTAACCCTCCGTCTACCAGACGGGTCCAATGGACCCGATGGGTACATTCGAAATATTTATTCTAACCAGAAATTTCTTTAAAATAAACTAAATATGTAAACCAGACAATAATGAGTTAAGTAAATAAGTTCAATAGTTTTAAATAAGAATTCTGATGTGTAATATTTTTATAAAACTTGAGTAAAATTTTCGGTAGTTCTAGGGTTAAATGTCCGGTGACGTATTTTACACTTATCTTTAAAATAGCGTGTAAACCATACGTAGTAAATTTGCTGATTTTGAACAACACCTTTTATATAGGGTTCTTCCACTTATTTAATCGCAGAAATCTGCAAGTAAATGAGTCGAAGAATTCTTCTTCAAAATAGTGATATTCAGAATCTTACTACCTGTGTCGGAAACAGGGTTGCCAGTTCAACCTTAAAAGAAAAAAAAAAATCAAAAATTTCGAATCATACCAGAAATTCTGAAAGAAGAATTTATAGTTCAGGTAATCACGAAATTCCTGCAATAAAATAAAGAAAAGAATACTATAAGAAATTTCTGGTATGAATATGAAATTTGCTTTTAATCTAGAATCAATATAAATTTTCTGAGAATCCAATTTCTTTAACGGGATTAGTTTGAAATAAATTTGATTGCTTAGTTTGAAATAAATTTGTTTGTAAATTCTGGTGTCACTCGCTCATTTCAGCATTTTACGATTAGAAGTAACTTGCCCTTAAAAAGTTTATTAAAAGAATCGAATTTAATACTGAATTTCATAAATGTTACCGTATTTAAAATATATTTTTATCTTTGCCTATATGAATTAAAAATATTTTTTTAATGATCATTACATAAATCATCAGTTTATTTATTATAGATAATTGTTTAGGAGAATTTATAATTTATTTAAAGTAAATTTTTATCTGTTTAAAGCAATACAACAAATATTACACAAAATTTGTTTATCAGTAATTTCTAAGCTGTGTAATCATCCTATTTTCGAGTACCACTATTTCCGAATAGAATTATTATATTTGCTTAATGTAAGCTAGTTCCACGGGTTTTTGTAGTGTAAGTCACATATCTTATAACTGATATAATTGTTGGCCACCGTTATTTTCGTAAAGTTTCCTTGACCTTATTCAATTAATGAGATATTTCCCGTAAAATAAGTCAAATTTTTCCATTCTAAAATTCTAATAGCCAAAAATCGTAGTAAGTGACTTGCACTACAAGTACTCGTAGAAATAGCTTGTAGAAAATCTAAGATTAAATAAGACAAAGATTAATATTCGGAAATTTTGGTATTGAAATTTAGGGTAGCTTAATAGTTACTCATGTGAAACGATACTATGCCAAAAAGAACAAATATTCCTATTTCAGCATTAAATAAATAGTAAAATTAATACGATCGATCTCTAAAAATAATTCTACCCTTAACAATTTTCAAGTATGAAAAAATATGACTTTAAAAGCGGGAGTTGTTTCCAGCGGTAAGTTGTTTCACTTAGTTTAAAATAAATTATCTTCTACATTTCTAGGCTAAAGAAAGAAGATCAATTATTCATCTGTATTCACGGATATTTAATTGTTCGACTAAGCTTGTTTCATTAATTATTTAAAGCCAGCAATTTTTTCTTACAATGAAAAAACATTTAATCAAATTACTTGTTAATTATCTCAAATAGGTGTTCAAACTTTACAAAAAAAAAAAAAAAAAAAAAATACAATCTGTTGAATTATATATAAGTTTTTACTTTTGAGTTAATTTATAATTTTTAAGAATATTTTAAAGAAGATACGAAATTCGGATTTTTTAAAAATTGCAACATTTTGATAATCCATAAATTGTTGTCCATCCATATCTTTCTTATATAAATATGTCGCTTTATGTGTCATTTGATATATATATATATATAAAAAAAAATAGAAAACATGAAATCAACTTTTTTCAGAATTTAGTGTCGCCCCCGATGGAAATATATATATATATATACATATATATATAAATACAGACAGTACAAAACATACTTCAGTTATAAGACTTAAAATACGCTCTTTTATTTTGCATAAAATAACGTCATTTGCATCCGCTGAAGAATTCCACATTTAGTCTTACACAACATCACCGCCCCCTGAATACTAGGCCTGAGCGCCGACACAAAAATCGCCCTGCCGAAGGCGAATTTTTTTCAGCGTGTGTACGGTCCCATGAATTTTGGTGCAAATAGTTTTTTTTAAGTTTTTTCCACTTTATATTTGTAAGATTAAACAAGTCACAGAAATACTTTATAAAATACTGGTGTCTAAATTTAAGGGGCCGTACATACATTTAAAAAAAATCCGCCTTCAGCAGCTGCCATTTTTCTGTCAGCGGTCAGGCCTAGTATTCTGAGGGTGGTGACAACATCTATAGAAAATTATGCATATGATGTCACTATCGCGGAATAATGCACAAATCCCACAAAAAGTGATGTCGTCATTCAAGAAACTTGACAAAAAGTTCGGGTATCTAATGATTCATAAGCCTTCATTTGTTTGTAACATTAATATTGATACTAAAAATTAAATATAAATTATAAGAGCTCCATGTTTTATCAGAAATCCTTCATGTATATTTTTTTTTTCAAAATTCGGAAAATATTATTACACATGGATGAATAAAATTGCATTCTTTCAGTTTTTTTTATAGGAATGAAGTAAATGCGGAAAAAATAGTCACACATATATGCTTTAAAAATATTTTTATAGCAGACGATATTCTTGGCATAGCACGTATTTTAATTAAAATTCTTTTTAGTTTTATGAGAAAAGGCAGCAAAAAGATATAGTATTCTTCTATTTTCCCTTTACTTTCTACAGAAATGGAGTGCTTCAGTTGCCACCATTACAGAAATGGCTTTAAAAATTAAAAAAAATATTAATATCTCAAAAATAAATTCAGGTGCATTTTTTAAACAAATTGCATTTAAAAGTACTTTCTTCTTCTATACGACTGTGTAAAAATTGAAAATGTGTGATGTTTAGAAGTAAAAAAAAAATCCAGTGAATATTATTAGTAGGTAACTGTACAATGATACATCTTAGTTTTACGGCTGGCTTACGCAGCGGAACGTTATAGACAGAGACCCAGCAGCACAGACAACCACTTCATCGAGTTGTAGGTTGAAATTCCAGAATTAGCTGAAACTCGATTCCCATATTAAAACTCAATCGGTCTGCCATGTCATCTCTTGGTGGAAAACACCTAAAAACCAGATTTTAGTGGTCAACTCGTAGGTTTACCATTGCGTTTTCCTGTACCCAAAGGTATGAAAACATGGCGGACTGGGAGCAGGAAAACACAATGGTAAACCTACGAGTCAACCGGTAACATCGGGCTTTTAGGTGTTTTCCACCAAGATATGCCTTGGCAGACCGATTGCGTTTTAATATGGGAATCGAGTTTTAGCTAATTCTGGAATTGCAGCCTCCAACTCGATGAGGTGGTTGTCTCATGGTTCGTACGCCTCCTTGAATTTTGCAGACCAGAAAATTTTTCGGCACCAGTATTATCTTATAGAAAATCTCTTCTTAAAAGAAGGCGAAATTTTGCGCGTTTAACCTATATTTCTTTTTCTGTAAAAAGATACTGGTAGTTCCCTCGGAAAATAACGGTATCCGTACGAGCCATGTGTCTGTGCTCTCGGTCTATTATTTTTTAGGGACGGCATTTTAATTGCTACCCGAAAGAAATAGCATGTCGGGGTTAATATCTTTTTTGTTGCTTATTTCATCCGGGAAAAACATTCAGGTAATAGATATTTTATCAATAGATTAACTCTAAAAAGGACGCTGACGCATTTATACGTCATTTATAAAAGTATCGTTAAGTAATTCTATATTATCCCCAGAAAGTTTGAATAATTATTTTCTGTTATTCTACTGATCGATATTCCGTGAATACAATAAAGGAAAATTAGTATTAAAAATTTTCTGCTGTGAACTCGCAAATACTTAAGAGTCATTCCATATAAGAATCACCCAGGTTGTGATTAAATGGTAAACAGATTCATGTGATTTTTTTTCTCAGTGAGATGACCATTAGAAAGAAAAAAATCCTGAATATTAATGCCGTGGGGCCATTAGATTTCATTTGGTGGGGGGTCAAAGGTGAGATCGCCGCTTGAAAAATTCAAATTTTATGTTTTGCATAGTATTTTTCATAGTATGCATTGAAGTTATCCCACAAAACAAATTACATGGTTGTATTATGTAAGGTTGGCCCTTTGCTATTCAAGAATAAAAATTATGGGATATGTGTAATGCAGTGAGCTAGATGGCTGCAAAAATTGATTTTTTTCCGAAATTTCGCTATAGTTTTGACACATATAGCTCTTTGCATTGAAATCATCCCATCATTTTTAACTGCTGAATGCTTCCCTATGATGAAATGAAACACATAAAAGTAGGCCCCACCATGAGCAGACTTTAATGCATTCCAAAATTTTATGCCAAATTTCCAAAAAAACATATTTTTGCCTATTTTAAGTGAGGTATACTAGACATGCATTAAAGTCAGAAGCCTCTAGAACAATAATAATAGAAATGTAGAATAAATATTTACCTTTCAAAATCACCAAACAGAATCATGGGCACTAAAGCAGTTTTCATGGGAAATGGAAATCGCGTTGTAATATAATTGGGAAATACGCTTCCACGATCATAGCCTTCCATCATTGCCAAGAATAAAAATACTTACAATTATATTTAAGGCTGGAGTAGCACAGTTGAAATTTATTCCAACAAAGCGAAAAATGTCCAGACCAGGGATCGAACCTGGATACTTGGCGTGCCGTGCCAATGCCTTACCTGTTAGGCTATCCGGACCGATACCTGGTTGACATAATTCACTCTTATCGGTCCGGATAGCCTAACAGGTAAGGCATTGGCACGGCACGCCAAGTATCCAGGTTCGATCCCTGGTCTGGACATTTTTCGCTTTGTTGGAATAAATTTCAACTGTGCTACTCCAGCCTTAAATATGATTTGGTCCAGTTGGAAAGAATATTCGTACCCTTCATTAGTACTTACAATTATTTATGAAATGCATATATTTTTTATTCTAACATGAATTTCCATATGTATAACAATAAATATTTTTAATATGTTTTTGTTACAGGCAGTGAAGATGTTTTAATGAAGTGAAAAGAAGCATGTAAACCAGATGATCATCAGCTACTTCAGTCTTGCTGCACACTGTCTGTTTGAAAGTACGACTGTTTTTAAAAGTTATTTTAAACATGGATGAATATTCCTTATGCAAGTTATCAAACAAATGTGCTTTTGGGCCATATGCTGCTACAAAATCAAGTAGATTATTTCCAGTTTATGAACTCACCAGGCTTAACGATTTGACATGGTAATGAAAAATAAATGTACTTCCAGAAAATATTTCTGAAAAAAATCTCATAGAAAATCGAAGTAGAACTACCCTAGCGCTTGAGGATATGAGTTATGCAAATCACAGATACAAATTTTGAAACCACCTCGCTATTGCGAACATCCTAATCATAAAATCAAGGGTAAGAAAGGGCATGGATTTGAGACCTTATACATTTTTTAAATATGAAGCACTGTGCTCAGTATTTGGTTCGTTCGCAATGGGAGAAGTATTATGCAGGATGTTGGCAATAGCGAGGTGGTGCCCAAAATATTCCAAATTCGTATCTGTGCTTCACAAATCATATCCTCAAGTTCTAGGGTTGTCCCACTTCGATTTTCTATGAGATCTTGTTCAGAAATATTTTCTGGAGGTACATTTATTTTTATTTTTTCCCAGTACCATGCCAAATCGTTTGGCCTAATAAGTTCAGAAAACGGAAATAATCCACTTGATCTTGTAGCAGCGCGCAAATACGTGCAAACACGACACACAAAAAATCCCATACGATCGTTTCGAGGATTCCGGGATTCCCAGTGAGGAAAGAAAGAAAAAAAAACGAGAATTAAAATGTGTTCGCAGAACCCCTCGTTTATAGCCCGGAGTACTGGCTTATGGAATGATTGAAAAGGTGAAAACAAGAGTTTATATATCCTAAAGAAATGACATAATGAACCAGACCTAACTGAAAAAAGGAGTCATTGCGCAGGATCCCCCCATACGGCGGATCCGTGAAACCTCGAAACGATGGTATGGGATTATATGTGTCGTGTTTGTACGTATTTGCACGTTAAATCGTTCTTAAAGATTTTAACTTTTGTATTAAAATTCGCACAAAGTGTTTGATTTATGCTTATATCATCATCTAGTTTACATGCTTCTTTTCACTTCATTAAAGCATCTTCACTGCCTGTAACAAAAACATATTAAAAATATTTATTGTTATACATGTAGAAATTCATGTTAGAATAAAAAATATATGCATTTCAGAAATAATTGTAAGCGTTTTTATTCTTGGCAATGATTGAATGTTATGGTCGTGGTAGTGTATTCCTAATTATATTACAATGCAATTTCCATTACCCAATGAAAACTGCTTTAGTGCCCATGATTCTGTTTGGTGATTTTGAAAGGCGAATAGTTATTCTACATTTCTATTATTATTGCAGATGATTCTGACTTTAATGCATGTCTAATATACCTCACTTAAAATAGGCAAAAATATGTTTTTTTGGAAATTTGTCATAAAATTTAGGAATGCATTAAAGTCTGCCCATGATGGGGCTCACTTTTCCGGGTTTCATTTCAGCATATGGAAGCATACAGCAGTTAAAAATGGTGGGGTGATTTCAATGCAAAGAGCTACGTGCGCCAAAACTATAGTGAAATTTCGAAAAAAATTCGATTTTTGAAGCCTCCTAGCTCACCACATTACACATATCCCATAATTTTTATTCTTGAATAGCAAAGGGCCAACCTTACATAATACAACCATGCAATTTGTTTTGTGGGATAACTTCAATTCATATTATGAAAAGTACTATGCAAAATATTAAAATTTGAATTTTTCAAGCGGCGCTCTGACTTTTGCCCCCCCCCCCCCACACACACACACACCAAATGAAAACCAATGGTCCCACGGCATTAATATTCCGGATTTATTTATTTCTAATGGTCATCTCTCTGAGAAAAAAAAACAACACATGAATCGGTTTACCATTTAATCACAAGCCCCCGATTCTGGGTGATTCTTATATGGAATGACTCTTAATAAAAAAACTCGCCTGTTTTCGCATTACTGCATACCTGCCAACCTCGCTATATTCTTCCGTAAAATGTGGGTTAATTTGACTCAGGTTAAACATGTTTCGGACCAATATTTTTATAAAGAAATGATATTAAATAAGTTGCGCGTAGAGAAATGAAATTAAATAACTGATATTACATCCAAAACATTTTCCTGTTCGAAAACCTGTTTAACCAGGTTTAAATTAATCCACATCCGGGGTTCTTAAGCTTCAAGGACTTTCAAGCATCTTTTGCGAGAATTTTTCTAAAGTAATATTTGGCTTATTTAATGAAAGTAAATTCTATCATTAGATAGTGCAAGCAGTACTTTACGAAATTTCTGGTGCTAAAACACCTAAAATCCCCTAAATCCTTTGATGCGTACGAACTCGGACATTTTACGGAAGTTAAGTCGGAGGTTAGCAAGTATCACACTGTTTGCGGCTTGTATACTGTTAAAACAAGAACGCCAGGAAATTTTACTCGAGTTTCATAAAAATATTTCACACCAGAATTTTGATTTAAAATTATTTAACTGACTTATTTAACGTAATTCGGCGTTGTTTAAATTTAACTTATTTTGTGAAAAAATTTCTGAGTCCAATTAACATTTAATAATATGGTGGGAGTCGATTCGACTCCTTCCGGGCGTTCTAGTGTTAATAAACCTTTTAACCCTTTAGTGCGCAGCTTTGCAATATGCAAAAATGTCTTTTGAATTTAATAGATATTTTTATTCGTATATACCTAATTCCAACCAGAAAATTAAAATAGCAATATTTGCTTTAAATAATAACATTTCCGTATTTAAATAAAGCGAAATTAACAATTGAAACTTTCTGGTGTAAAGTTAGATTCTCTGGACTACGTTCTAGAACGTATTCTATCATGGGAATTAAGAATTATGCATATAAGTAAATCAATCGTAACCAGTATCATTATTATACATATAATTTCAAATAAACAAGGAATGTAGAAAATCGTTTTCTTAACTCTTTCAGGGACAAAGTACTTCTATTCGTAAAATACTGAAATTATTTAAGCACACTAGAATTTACAGAAAAATTTATTTCAAAATAAGTAATAGCTTTTCATCACGTACTTGATAAAGGGGAAATTTTCATTCGAGAATTCTGGTGCCAATGTGGCATTTAATGATAAAATTAAATGGTCTAAAAATGGGCTACCGCCCTTGAAGTTGTGAAATCTTTTAATTAAGAATAAATCTTTTAATTTATACTAAGCCCATAGGTGTGGCTTTCTGTTATAAAAAGAAGAAAGTAAGCGGTCATGAATATTTTAATAAATATTTTTTCAGTACTTAATTATTTGTAAATTATTTATCTCACAAAATATATTTTATTTAACAAGCATCAAAGGACAACAAAGTATTCTTTTCCAATGCACTATTTTAAGCATACTAAAAGAAAAATACAGTTTAACCCTCCGTCTACCAGACGGGTCCATTGGACCCGACAGGTACATACAAAATATTCATTGAAACCAGAAATTTCTTTAAAATAAACTAAGTATATAAACCAGACAAAAATAAGGTAAATAAATAAGTTAAATAGTTTTAAATAAAAATTCTGGTGTAGAACGTTTTATTAAAACTTGAATAAAATTCCCGGTAGATCTAGGGTTAATATGGAAGCTTGACACCTATGTTCGGGATTCGCCATGAATTGATATTAAAACCTGTTCCTAAGTTATTCTGTGAGATTAGGAAGAGAAAACGCTTGCCAGTTTGTCTATAAATCACATAATGATCATAATGTTTTCTGTTCTTTTTATTACCGTCTAAATAAAATATTTGGATTTGATAAATAGTTCGAAGTTCATTTCTTTTCACCAGAGTCTGAACTCTGCCGCTCGGGGACTAGGTGTCACCAGTTTTTTTTTTTTTTTTCGAATAGTAAACATTATCTTGTTTAACTCTGTCCGGCACAGAAAATCTCTGTTCGTAAAATGATGAAATGATTGACTGACACCAGAATTTACGAACGAACTTTTTAGAAAGTAAACATTTGTTCTTCTTAACTTTCATTCTAAAAGCAAAATTTTATTAAAATATTCTTGGTGCCTTTTGTAAGTTTGGAATTAAAATTAGGTGGCCTCGTCGTGGGACCACTGCACTTGAAAATGTTAAGCGCCTAAATGCGTGATTAAAAGTAAGTTAAATTACTATAGAAAAATTGTTTTGCCACCCAGCAGGCCTACCTCGTAGTCCACACTTTGACAACTTTTCTTTTCACCACGAAGAGTAACATGCAAATCCAGAGTTCATCAGTTGCACCAAATTATATTAATATTTAAATTTAATTTGACAGAAATTGACAATTTTAAAATAATTGCTTTAATTGAAAAAAAAATTGAATGCATTTTTTCCCTAGCTGCGATTTACTTCATTTTCGACAATTAATACGCTTTTAATATCATTTCTTGCATTTTCAAGTATAAATAAATAAATAAATAAATAAATAATAAAAAACTACTTTACACCCATTTAAAATTTTTATCCATTTTAATTCTAAATGCAAAATAAACAGAGAGTTTAAAAAAATGTAGTCTTCGAGTGTTTTTGTAACATATTTCTTAAACTCGGAATCATTGAAATATTTATTTCTTGCGCATTATACATTTACATTCAAAGGATAAACATCAGAAAATTTAAAATGAGACGACATCAGAAATTTTTATTCAAAAGCTTTAAAATTTAAATTTAATAAAGCCCAGTCTCAAATTGGATCAAAAACGATACGAGAGTATAAAATATTTGTTTGTGAAAATCTCTTTTGCGAATACCAATCTTTTTATTTTTTGTTGCTAAGTAGAATGAAAAACTCTGAGAAAATGTGTAGTTTTAAATAATTCTTCGCTTACCCTCAATTTCAAAATAGTAGGCTATAAAGCAAATTAAAATTCCAATTCTTCGCTTATCCTCTTCGTTACTGAGTATTAATATAATATTATTGATTATTACTGAATTATTTCTTCTCCCATTTGACTTCAGAGCGATATTTTAAATTTATTTGCATTAGTTTGAACCTTAGACTCCGAAACATATCATTCTGATATCGAAATTGTAATTATATTCGAGTATCATTAATAAAACGGGGCAGAACGGAGGTCCACATAATGGAGTTATGAATAAAGAGGAGGAGACATATAGTGTGCTGTCTACCAGTTGCGAGTGAAGTAACTGAGGAGGTTGTCACAAGATGGCGGCGGCTTTTTAAAAATAGGATCTTCAGTTTCTGATTACCACTAGGCCGAACATCCCACCGGTAAAATTGAATAGAAAATTTCGTCATATTTCTACGTCTTATTCATGGAAATTTTTCTCAAAAATGTCGTAAAAAGTTTTATTTGTTTTTACTGGTGTCAGTATGCCTTGTAAAACTGTCAGTTTGTTTCCCTGGTTGTCACAATATGGCGGAAACGCAGTACCTAACTATTGCCAAAGTAAACTCCTACCAGTAAAAATGAAAATCTGTTTCTACCATTATTTATGACTGAAATTTTGTAATATTAAGCGTTTAAATAAGTTGAAAATTTCTATATAAATCTACTGGTGGAAGTTTCCACCGACAGTAAACAACGCCTGCGATAGCGGTTACAGTTGATGCTTCACTATTTTAAGGATATGTCAGTTCCTCTTTATTAATAGTTCCATGGTCCACATATGTGGACCCAGGGAACGAAGAGGATAAAGATGGATTGTAACACAGAAATAAGCATAGGCAGGGGTGTAAAAATATAGGCACCAGCGGACAGTCTCTCACCACTACATTTTATTAGTTTTCTTCGCTTAAATTTTATTAGCATTCTTACCAAAAACAAAAGATATATATACAGGGTGTTCCGTTAAAGGGGTCCAATATTAATAGGGGTAATAGAGGAGATCACATGGAGCATAAATCAGTATATAAAGCCTGGCCGGATCTCAATAATTTTCAAGTTACAGCAAATAGAATGAAAAATCGGAAATTTGTAAAAAAACCCTCAATGCTAAACTATCGATAATGCTACATAAAAACGAAGCACATATTTAGAAAGAGCAGAAAAAATCCTACGAAATGACATAAGTTGTTTTAGAATATTGAGAATTAATGGCGAGTTACAAGCTCTGAAACAGTGAAAAAATACAAAATCAAATATTTAGCAAAATAGTTAATCGTTAATTCCAAAAATGCAACTCTACCTACATCAAGGAAAATGTTATAAAATTTGGTCCATTCCGAAAGCTTTCGAAGAAACTGACAATAAACCATATCAGTTTAATTGTGTGGGAGAAATCAAGCAGTTCCCTAGTTACAACTCTGTACTGTTGCACGCTCGAAAAGGGCGAAACTCCGCCCATGACGATTGTAAACACCCCGTTTTAATATCTTTCAATTATACATTTCTGATCAACCTCTATCAATACCCTTTCATTATTCAGTCTGGTCAAGTGAATGACATATTGTGCAGCTCTCGCCTTGTCTTAACCTTCCGTCTACCAGACGGGTCCATTGGACCCGACATGTACATTCAAAATATTTATTCAAACCAGAAATTTCTTCAAAACAAACTAAATGTATAAATCAGACAATAATAAGTTAAATAAACAAATTAAATAGTTTTAAGTAAAAATTCTGGTGTAGAATGTTTTTATAAAACTTGAGTAAAATTTCCGGTAGTTTTAGGGATAAAGCAAACTCCGTGACTGCTGCGTTTCCTCCATGAACTTTCAGGATGATGAAGAAGAAGTACTTTTTATGCAAAATTTCTATGTGTATAGTAAGAAAAGTGTAATAAAACAGCAGTCATCAGTGGGCGTTATGTTAAAGGGAGGCTGTTGTATGTGGGATTGTAGTAAGTTGATGTATAATAATTATGCCGGAATACTCTAACGAAGAATATGCGGACATGCATCTGATGTACGGGCAAGCTCATGGAAATGCATGTCTAGCACAGCGCATGTACCGTGAGCAATTTCCAAGGAGACGTTGCCCAAGTTCGAAACTCTTCATAAAAATCGATAGACGATTACGGGAGACTGGATCGTTTAATACAGCAAGCATTGATGCAGGGAAACCTCGACATGTACGAACACCTGCAATGGAAGAAGATGTACTGAATATTTTTAGAGATAACCCCTCCACGAGTACACGAGCTGCTGCGTCTGAAGTCGGTGTTTCTCACCAAAGTGTGTGGCGTGTTCTGCGTGCAGAAAACATGCACCCCTTTCATGTGCAGCGGCTACAACTGTTATCAGTAACAGATTGTGCTCAGCGGACAGAATTCGTACGCTGGTTGCTTAATGTAACAGAAAATAATCCACAATTTCTGGAAAATATTTTATTTACTGATGAAGCAACATTTACGAGAGAGGGCGTGGTAAACACGCACAATATGCACACATGGTCATATACAAATCCGCACACTGTTTTCCCGTCGAACGCACAACAAAAGTTCAGTGTGAACATATGGGCAGGTGTCCTCGGCGATTATCTCATAGGACCATATTTACTCCCAGATGTACTCAATGGCAGTACGTACTTGGTTTTCCTACGGGATATCTTACCGCAGTTACTGCAAAATGTGCCAGCAACATTGCGCCACAATATGTGGTTTATGCACGATGGCGCACCGGCACATTTTTTCATAGGTGTTCGCAATCACCTCAATTCAACATATCCTGGGAAATGGATTGGACGCAGTGGACCTGTTGCTTGGACTGCACGCTCACCAGACCTCAATCCGTTAGACTTTTTTGTTTGGGGACACATTAAATCGCTGGTGTATGAAACGCCTGTGGATACACCGGAGGATTTACTAGCGCGAATCGTTGTCGCTGCAGGAGACATTCCCAACTCCGTCGGAGTTTTTCGGCGTGTTCGCCTATCTTTACGACGTCGCTGTCGGCTGTGCGATTCTGTTAATGGGCGCAACTTCGAACACCTATTATAATAATGTCCGTTCGTCTGCCTTCCGACATTGAACTGTGCAGCGCAGGCCAGAAGACTATGCTTCACATATGTCATAAAGTACGTGGAATGTAATTCTTTATTTGTCATTTTTCTTTTATTTTCAACACTTTTTGGCACAGTATTTTGTAAGTCACAGACTGTGGTGTACTCAAATTGTAAATTACAAAGTTTGTATGAATTAATTTAAAATTTAGTGTCTTTTTTAAATTTATAATTAATAAAATTATTATGCTATTTGTTATTATTATTTCCTATCATAAATTATGATGCACATATACATACAATAATTGTCCACGTAAAACATGTACTGAAACTTCTTGCATAGTTACAAATCGCAATATTTTTAATTATTTCCGAATTTTCACCACCAGTTTAATTTTAAAGAATTTAACTTACGCTTTATATCAATAAAAGACCACTCTAAAATGTAGACTATTATTGTAAAGTTATTTAGGTTCATTCAACTCTTGAATAATTAAAAATGTTGCATCTCAGAAGAAGCATGATCGAAAATGTATAGTTGAGAGTAATTAAAAAGGCGGTGTTTCCAATCGGGATGGGCGGAGTTTAACCTTTGCTAGTGTCAAAGAAAGCGGAGTTGTAACTAAGAAACTGATTAATTTCTCTCACACAATTGAACCGATATGGTTCATTGTAAGCTTTTTCGAAAGTTTTCGGAATGGACCAAATTTTACTACATTTTCCTTGTTGTAGCTACAGTTGTCTTTTTGGAATTAACGATTAACTATTTTGATGTATATTGGATTTCGTACTTTTTTCACTGTTTCAGGGCTTGTAACTCGTCAATAAATATTGCTATTTTAATACAATTGATGTCATTTTGTAGGTTTTTTTCTGCTCTTTCTAAATATGTGCTTCGTTTTTATGTAGCATTATCGATAGTTTAGCAACGAGGGTTCTTTTACAATTTTCCGAATTTTCATTCTATTTGCTGTAACTTGAAAACTATTGAGATCTGACCAGGCTTTATATACTGATTTATGCTCCATGTGATCTCCTCTATTACCCCTATTAATATTGGACCCCTTTAACGGAACACCCTGTATATATATATATATATATATATACAAAATGTTAGAAGAAAAATAACGAATAAAATTAAAATTTAGTGGTGAGAGACTACCCGCTGGCGACTAGATTTTTAAACCCCTGAACATAGGTTGTGTTTTATTTATTTTGTTCAAACATTTTTCTTAATAATTCAAAATTTCATTATTTTTCGTACGTCAATTGACAATTTTCCAATAAAATGCAAGCACCTTTCTTTTTTCGTTGCCAAAAATTAAAAAGACGGAATTATAATTTCTCCTCAATAATTAATTTTCCGTTGAAAGATTTTCACGTGAAAAGGGGGAAAAAACAGAAAAACAACAAAAAAAATGTGAATGTGACGCCATATTGGAAGTAAAACGGACATTTTAAAGTACTTCTAATAATAGAAGGTGCGTGAATTTTGATTAGGTACGGAAAAGCGAGGAATATGACATCATATATGGGAAATTAATCGGATATGCTTTCATGTTGAAATAAAGTGGGATGGAGTTATAGTATCAATTCTTATTATTTAAAGAAAATTATTATCAATACTTGGCGGTTTATCGTCTGCGCAAGGTTAACATAAACATGTAGTTTTTAATTTAAAATCGAAATAAGTTAAAAAAGAAAAGTTAAAGAAAATGGATAGTAAACGCTAATAATATGCACCGCAAAATTATCCATGTCCTAACTGACGTTATGATTAGCGAAAGGCAGTTTTATTTTTCAGGGTTCGTACGGGTACCGTTATTTTCAAGGCAATGTATCAGTACTTTTTTATAGAAAAATAAATCTAATTTAAACGGATGAAAGTTCGACTTACTAAAGGCGAGATTTTCTTTAAGAAAATACTGGTAGTAAAGAATTTCTTAGTCTGGAAATTCAAGGACCGGTACTAATTCTGTTTTCATTCTTAACCCTTTCAGGGGCAAGACTTTTCTGCTCCGATTATGTTCAAATAAATAATTCACACCGCAATATACGAACAAATTTATTTGCAAATAATCAAAAGCTTTTTTTTTTTCACGCTTATTATGAGATCGAACTTGTACTAACAAATTACTGGTGACATTTGAAATTTCGAGCATTAAAATTAACCGTTTGCAGACTGCAAACGGCGCCCTTCAAGGGGTTAAAAAGTGAAAAATTAACTAAACTGCCTAAAAAAACGATTTTTGACGATTGTTAATTCTTACAGCTGCTCAGTTCAGAAAATATGAATAAAAATTACATTATTTTGAAAAAGAAAATTGCATAAAACCTAAAGATTTAATATGATATGCAAAGAATATATCTAAAGGATGGGAAATCACACAGCAATGCATGGCCAGAATCGCTTTCCTGACGCGGTAGTGACGAAACAAAACACAGGAAGCGAAGGACACGGACAAAGTGGGAAAACATTGTCATTATTTTGCATAAAACTGCCGGGAAATGCTCGAAAGTTCTGACGAACTTGTTACACGCATCGTGGCAGCTGCTGGGGACGTCCGGGATGCATAGGGTATTTTCGAGAACATTAGATCTTCCATGCGCCTGAGATGTGAGTCATCATCATCACGGCCCGTGGTCGTAATTTCGAACACCATCGTTGATGACGATCGCTGTCTCTCTTTTTGTTCTTATTTCTTAGTTTTTCGCTGTACTAAAAATAATAAACATGTTTTCTCACCCGGTTCGTGTCCTTCTTTTCTTGTGCTTTGTGTCGTCACTAAATTCGTTGTGCCGTCACTTTGTGTTGCCAGGAAATAGTTTCCGACTATGCATTCCTAGTCCAGGAGCCGGCAGCACAAGAATAAAGCCCATAAAATAGATGTTTTTTCTTGTGACTGATAACATAGGTTTTTGTGCTGTCGGCTCTTGGGCTATACCATGTGATTTCCAATCATCTGTGTGTAAACCATCTCTCCTGAAACTTTGTAACCGCTGTGCTGAAACACCCTGTATATCGTACCAGTGATGCAAGCGCTGCGCAGCAAATTTCCGAGTTTCATCACTAAATTTTAATAGTATTCTTCGCCTTCTTGCATCTTATAAATTCTGTAATTAAATAAGGTGGGGTATACTATAAAAATTTAGTGATAGCAATCAGGCATTTGTTGCGCAGCGTTTTCATGCCTGTCGTACGTATTCATCGTACCATACAATATTTGGTATTTAATTTACCAGCGTTTTAATATTACTTACCCATTATACGTAGTATAGGATAAGTCTTGTAATTGTTTTAAAATTCGAAAAAAATTTTTGACGGATTTACACGTTTCAGACATTGGAGATTCCGAAAAACATATTGTAAGAAAAAAAATATTGCCATCCGTCTGTCTGTGTGTGTCTGTCTGTTTACGCCCTATCTTCCGAATAAGTTGAGATAGAGACTTGAAATTTGGTGTGTACTTAATATGTAATAATGAAAAGAAGCCTATTGAATTTCAGTAACCTCGATTATCCGGAACTATTTTTTCGGGCTCGAATTCGTTCAGATAAAAGGTACGGGAGAGTAGGGAGGGTTGACCATAGGGGAAACTTGACCCACCCATCCGTTTTCATATTTAAAAACATTTCAGTGTTTTATCAATAGGTGTCAACCCCAGCTACTGGAATGCTCAAAAAACAGTCTTTGTTTCATACAGATAATCGAAATAGGTGTGGAAAAAATCAATTGTGAGTCGTTTTCTACCTAAAAGTTGCATTTTTAGAAACATTTTGTAAGCTTTATTCATATAAAATATATCATAGAAATTTAAGTATGTAGTTTTTAAGTAATGCAGAAATATCAAGCTTTCATTCCAGGCATCAATATTGCACAGTAAGTTAGGCTTAACATAACAGTGTGTTATTCTTTGGAAAAGGGCTGTGTGGGCAGGTTTGACCCAGTTAGTCAGAAGGAGTGTTGACCAGATGCTCAAGGCTCCCTTAATTAAGTGGTTTTGGAAATCTTTTAACTAAACACTGTGCATAATGAAAGGTTAATGGTTGTATATATAAAAGAATGTGAATTTATTCTGTAAACCTATGGAAAAATGGGGTGATGGAAAAGCAAACTTTTAAAACTGATTAAAGAAAGTTGTGAAAAATTGCTATAGTATCCACTGCAAGAAAAAAAATAATGAACTATAAATGGTAAAATTAATAGGAGCTTTTTTTTCATTTAAATATAACTTACAATAGATAAATAGAATCAGTGAAAAAGACTAGAAAGGATAAAAGTAGCAGTCTTAACCCTTTCAGGGGCAGTGGCATGTTTATGAAACCATTGAATTTTAATTCCGAAACGCCACAATGGCACCAGTATTTTGCTAAAACCTTTACCATTTAATAGGTATATGAAATGCAACCTTTTTCTTATTTCCAAATAAATTTGTTCGTAAATTCCGGTGCCAGTCATTTATTTCAACATTTTAGTACTGAAAGCACTTGACCCTGAAAGGATTAAAAGATGTTAATGATAAGGTAACCCTCTAGTGCATGATTTTTTATTTTTCCTTTAAAAAAATATATTTGGTTCCTTAATGGGCATACATTAAAGGAAAAATACTAAAACAATTATCACTCTTATATTTTTCCAAATTTTGGATTTTTTTAAATGGTTGCCAAATGGCAACACCATGCATTAGGCGTATTCAAAGCATATTCTACGATACTTCCAAGTCTTTTTCTTTTAATTGTCGGGTGGCATTTTGCAGCACGGGATTCTGTCTCTTCTTATTATTCCAAGGCATGGAATTACTTTTGATTTTAAAAGTCTCATTAGGTTCACTGATGTTTAATAGTTATCTAAATAAAGTTCATGATTTACGGGTTCAACAACTGGATGAGTTAGTCTAGCATTGACTCAAACGCTAACATCCAAGTCATGTCCACATGGCAGACTGGTTGTATTTTCTTTCGCAATAAACATCAAAATTGTACACAAATATTGATACTCCTGAAAAAAATAACAATTGAAAACCATATTTATGCGAGTTTTTTTCTTCCCGGGAGGGGGATATACTGCTTCATACGATGACCCATGTGAATGGATAAGAATTTCCATCAAGGGTACCGACTACTGGTGTTAACTTGAATAACTTCTCCATTATACAATGTATTATCGTTCAGATGGGAAAACCGTCGTATACTTTCACAATGTATTCAAGATCATAGTGCGACTACTTGGAGATACACCAATGACAGGGTTCCCAAAAAAATCTTATGATTTTAAAGCTTGTCACGCTACTCAAGACAAAATTCTTAGATATTTTTGTCGAGCATATATTGAGTGGCTTTTGAATATGTTTTATTAACTCTATACAGGCTTGTTTGTTTAGAAATATGCTTGAAAAGTTCGGATGAAAAAATACAAAAAAATATTTATATGGTGTTTTTATGATAAAACATTTCCAGGCAGAGAAACATCTCCAATAATCTTTATCCAAGAAGGATCTGGCTGAAGACTTTGAAACTTTCACTTTTTGCTGTTTACGTTTATCTGACTGCTTTTGTTTTGATGTAGATGGAATATACACTATCCCAACGTTTGCATGAATATTCTAGTCAATTTCGTTAGTTGATTTAATTATTTGTAAATCACAGTCAGTCTCATCATAAGTGTCTGAACAGTTTTTGAACAGAAAGTTTGGATCTTATCTCTGTCATTGTAAGAAATGCCACTTTCACTTGACAATGCAATCCATATTTCTTCTGTTAATAATTTATTTTAGTGCATTTGCTTTAAAATATATGTTGAATATGATGAGGTTTTATTAAAATAAATTTTTTGATGAAAAAATAGACAAAGAGCAAGATGAAACAATCAACAAATTCGCTGAACAGAATTCTAAATATTTAAATAAAAGCGGAACTCAATTCATGGTGTTGCCAAATGGCAACAAACGTATATTCGCATGCATACAACAATTGTTGTCAAAAACTTTACTAAACATTATTTAAAATAACTTTTAAAAACATATTCTTTTGAAAAAGGTTTTTTTCAAATGAAATTTTGAATTTTAAATATTTTTTATTTGTTTTAGAAATCCATCTATGGCTAGGAAAATGGAAGGCTTGAAAAGTTCCTTTTTATTTATAGCTGAATAAACAACTATTATCCCCTATGGTATTTTTAATGAACTAAACCTAAGTATAGGGTCAAAATGAATACGTAAAGCATAATGTTATCAAGAGGCAATGGTAAATAAACGATAAGGAGAGAAAATTTAATTTGTTGCCAATTGGCATCAGTATGCACTAGAGGGTTAAGTGCTCATGCGGCTGCAAAAGAATATAGCATTGATCGAAAAACTTTAGGAAGGCATGTAGACAAATTTCATAAGGATTAATATAGTGAAATGAAGCCAAACTATGTGACAACTGGAGTTGTCAGGTCGAGTGTCACAAAAAGTAGGACAAGGAGACAAAAAAAGCGGGACAGTGCCTTCTAAATCCGGACATAGTAATACATGAAACCGTATGGAAACGGAACCTGTCTCCAAAGGAATACTGTCTTAAATGTTAAAATTTCATTTCCCCTGCTGTACAATTAAACCTGCTCAGACAAAATCTTGTTAGAAACAAAATTTTTCTCCCCCGACTTGCGATTGCGCCTGAACAGGTTTTTTTAAGCATTATATTTTCAAAAATATTTTTTAATAATAATTAAAGCATGTAGCATAAAGTTATTTTGCTTTTTTAAACTGATTTTATTTCTCTTTACAAATATTTCAATATAAAAGAAACTTGGTCAAGATTCCTATATAGTGGGTCAACCCTCCCATATGTTGGGAGTCTTGACCCATTATTTTCTCATGATTAAAATCAATCAGTTTTCAAATTTCTTATATATTACACTTTTGTAGCCATTTTATTTTTGTAACTGATTGTATAACGAATAAGATGATATATACAATTTTATTCTACGTTTAATATATTTAAAAAATGAAAAATAATTTTGTAAAAAGTGGGTCAACCCACCCTAGTCTTCCCTATATAAATATTTTCGAATTTGCTCATTTTAGGGAATTCATATAAAAGACAATAAAAAATCATAAATTTCGCTTAAAGAATGAAGTCAATCGGATAATTAGTTTCCGAGATATTTGTAATCATATTTTCCACACTCTTCAATTTTTTATGACACTGTATTTCATTCAAATTTTAATTCAAAGATATATTTTAATTGGAAATGAGACGATTAATCCGACGCAATAAACTGTTAGTTAATGTGACTATCATTTTTGGAATTATAAGGATGTTTCTTTTACGCAATTCTGTAATAGAATATTTAAAGTTTATGACGTCATCAATTCGCGATTTTAAACTCTCTATCTACCGAACAAATAGACAACAACTGCGCTAAAATTTTATTTTGGAATTGCAATGCATTTTATAAATAGTTTACACATGTTTTATTTTCATATTTTATATTATGCGTATCTATGATTAGTAAGTATTACGGTGGCCCCAACGCACGTTTATGAAGATATTTTAATTGTGAAATCCTCCATCGCTATTTCAGTCGCGTCTCTCACACAATTTTTGAATGCGTTTATATATTTATTCGAGCATTGTGGCACATTTGTTGCCGTACCGAAGCAATTTTCATTTGGGATAAAGCTAATTTTGTTTTTAATGCCTATCGATCGCTGATATATTAAACCGTTGCACTCGAGAGGTGCCTCTTACGCACCACTAGTGTTGCCAGGTGTCACGAAAATATCGGCACGCCAAATACTATGGGTACCACTAATTTCTTATTGTTTATTTCGCCATCTTCAATCAGAGATAATTCTGTCAGTAGATAAGAATTGTATGTACGCGTTTTTTGGGGGGGCTCCGCCATTTTGCATTTAGCTACGGAAATACCAGGCCCACTTCAACGGTTTTTGTACCCACGGATGGTAATTAACCAGAGGAACACGAAGCTACCTTTCAATCAACGATATCATGCACAGTTAATTAGCTACTCAGTAATTAGTAATCAGCAGGGGCCATGCGCAAGCCAGCCGTAAAGAGCGAAGCAAGCAGCCAGCGGTAGGACGCTACAGGTTAGGACCGGTCGAAAGAAGGAAATCTCTGGCGAAAAAAAGAACCCCCTCCCTGTAAGGCGCTTGCCTTGATCAAGATGGTAGCTCTCGCAACGCCATTTTCTCCAACACTGGCTACTAAGAGGTAAAAGAAGGACGCCATCTTTTAGTAAAGAACATCTTCTAGACGATACAGAAGTCCTGGCGGAGAAAAATAATACATAAGTAATTTACAAATTAAGATTCTTTAGGTTAAATTCTTTATTACTACAGCTCCCTTTTTTGTTATTTTTGTTCCGTTTAACACAGTTTTATTTATTATATTCATTATACAACTGCCCCTTAATTTTAATAACTCTCTGTATTAATTAATCAGCCCTTTCATCTTTTATTCTCCAAAACTTTCATTTTTCCTAATAACCTAGCCATTTTATTCAACTTAATTTAATATAATATTCAGTCATTTAACTCCTACAGTTCACATTCTTAACACAGCATATAGATTCCAACCGTGTCCATACACCACATAGCTAATAGATAAGTAACAATAGACGTTAGGGTGCTTCAATCGTTGCCCAGTACAATAGATAATCTCCCCTACGCAGCGGACTAATCCTCCAAGCACCTGTAACCCCTTCGTCTTCAGCATACCAGTTCATTGTCTCTCAAGTCCCCACTCTTTGAAAGATCACTAAGATCTAATAACTATTTTAACAAACCCCTTCCACAGTTGTTAGATAAGCTCCCACAGCAAGCATTAGTGAGCCATTGTATTTTAAATACTATATATTCAATTTTTCAGTTCCCCCACCCCTCCCCAGTTCCTGCTATCTACAGCTTACTAAGAGAACAACTAACTCGCAAAATTAATCAACTAAATATTCTAGATAAAACTTTTGATTAATTAACCAAGTTAACAAGGACTAATAAATCGATAGTGTCTTTCTAAGACTTTTAACAGATTCTATACATCTAGTCTACCCACTTCCAGCCTATTTAAGGTTTTGCTTAGTCCCCCCCCCCTTCCCACTAGTTCCTTTTTCTCACTGCATTTTAGGAGTTAATAAGTGATTAAATCTTATACCTTAGCAATCTTAGTACCCAACAGGGCATAGGTTCTAGCATTCTCTCCCCCCCCCACAATTGTTTAACTGCTTGTAAACCAATTACCATTAGTATTTATTGTGTGAAATAAATTTATGTTTATGTATCTTTGTCTCCCCCCACTCCGCTGGGAAGTAAAATAAAATAAACAAGTACACTTAGAGGTGAAAACAGCGTAATAGAACACAACAAAATGCCACCCGGCACTCGCTCTTCCTCTAAGAGTAGCATAAACTCACCAACAGACATACGTAACAATGCACCAAAAATCAACTCAAAATCAACAACACTGAAATCCAAAATGCAAAAAAAGACACCAGCAGTGGCAGGTGGATCCGGCTCCGCTCGAAAGGAGCTACCTGGTCAATCATTGAAGAATTCAACTAAAAAAGAAGAGCTCCCCGAAAAGACAGTGATAACACTGAAGAATATACAAGAATATTTCGATCTCACCAACGATGACGAGACAGAAGTCGATTCCGACGAAGATAGCCAACAGAATGCCTCAAAAATGGAAAATAAAGAGACAGGTGACATCAAGAATAAGCTAATGAGTTATTGTGATCTGCCAGAAGCAAATAAAAGAAGATCGTTAGAAGTTCAAAGAGGAATGCTGGCAGTTAGCTATATTAAATCAATCGCAGCAAAATCTACAAAAATCACCGCTTCGACGCGCACGGCCATAGAACGAGCACTCCAATTAGTGATCAATTCACTAATGGAGATCGAGACTAGGGCTGTGCACGCCGAGGCCAGTATAGAAGTTATGGAACAATCAACAGACTTGAGAACAACGATCAATGAAGAAACAACTGATAAAGAAGAACTGGTAAGTATGAAAACGTCGGTCGTAAAATCATATGCAAGAGCTGTACAAGAAGCTACAGCTACAGTAAGAGTCCAAGCTAAAGAAGACAGAACAGCAGAAGAAGTGGAGCAACAAGTAGCCAGCAAGATACAAAACAAAGACGGGGTGAAGAACGTCAAGAAGATACGCAACGGCATGAAAATAGTATGTGATTCTGTGGCACAAGCCACGGGGATAAAAGATGCCCTCACAGAAAGCTAAGAAATTAGCAGCGGTTTGAATATCAAGACAGCAAACATGAAGATGAAGAGAATCCTAATCTTCCAAGCACCAGAGGAAACATATGGAACAACAGTGAAAACGAAGATATGCAGGAAGATAGGCATCAGCCCCAAAGATAATCTGGAAAAGATACGAACCCTACGGTTTCTGCGGGAATCAGCTGGAAAAGTACACATACCGGTATCGCTCCCCGAGCCCTTGGCAAATCACATGCTCAGAGAGAGAACTGTTTGCCTGGGACTCAGGGAATGCCCAGTAAAGAACTATGTCACAATTCTAAGATGCCATCGATGTCAGGGGTTTGATCATCTTGCAAACCAGTGCACCCAAAAAGAAGAATACTGTCGAATTTGCGCCGGCCACCATAGATACGAAGACTGCCCCAAAAATACGAAGCGGTGTGTCATGTGCACAATCTTCAATGAATGGAATAAAGATCACCTCATAGCACATCTACCAGTTGACCACGCGGCTTATAACGGGAGGTGCAGGGTCTACCGTAAACTACTGACAATAAGGCAGTCGGAACTAGAAAAAGGGAAAACAAAACTAACCACGGGTGAAGAAGTTTTAAAACACTTAGTAACAGTAAATACATACGGGGGTATTCCACGATTGTATAGGCGTACACAAGCAGAAATCAGAGAACGTGAACAAAGAGTACGTGAACTAAATAGAGTCAATTATGCAGCACGCCGACATTAAAGATAGCGCGTGCCAAGAAGGCACCCAAGCGTTAAACAATCCAAAAACAGAAAAATAAAAAAATACATATAGCAAGCTCCACCACAAAAGAAAACTCGCAAGATAAAGACAATATTAAATTCATACAAATTAATCTACACAACAGCTTTCATGCCACTAACTCATTAAAGGGTTACATGAGTGAAAACAAGATTAACATAGGACTGCTTCAAGACTACTATCAAAATAAAAGAACAGAAAAAATAACAGCCTTTAGCGATAAAAACAGCACCTGGATAGTAACCAAAACAAAATATAATCGATCAGCCATAGTAACGAACATAGGCACAAACCCAATAACAATCGCAGAAAAAGAATATACAACAGCAATAAAAGTAGAAAATAAAAAAGAAACTATAACACTAATAAACGTATATGCTTCCCCCTCGGCAGATTTCGCAATAGTACATCAGGAAGTGGAAGACACACTGAAATTTGAAAAGGGCGAGATTCTACTGGCGGAGGACCTCAACGCACACTCGCAACAATGGGGGTACGCAGATATAAATGACAGGGGTGAAAAACTTACAGATTTTCTACTCCTAACTCGCTCTTTGTCCAAAACCCTCCAGGAGCACCAGCGTCTTTTATTACAATAAGGGGACAAAAGAAACTAGAGGGCTGGCCAGATTTAACAATAGCTACAACAAAAGTAGGGGCTGAAATTACAGATTGGGAAGTGAGCGATGATGAATCGGGCAGCGACCACAAGTATATTAAATTTAAACTTCAGTACGATAACACTAACAATCAAAGACACAGGTTAGAAACGAAATACGGAAAACACGCTAAATTTGAGAAAACAATAAAACAAATAAGAAATAGATATATTAAAGATCTTAAAAGAATAACAAACACAGACCAGTTAGATAATATAAACTTAAGACTCCAAAACGAAATTAAAACAATAGCGTTTAAATGTTATAAACAAAGGAAAGCACCTGTCATAACAAAGCCGCAATGGTGGACGCAAGAGGTTAAGATAGCAAGAAACAGGGTCAGAGCGTTTAGGAGACAATTTCAAAAACAAGAAGACGGGGAAAAACAGAAATTACACATAGAATACAAAAAAGAAAGGGCAAAACTTAAAAAAATAGTACAAAAAGCTAAACGCGATTCATAGAAGAAATACTGTGAAGAAGTTAAAAATACCTACGGACCACAATACAAGGTAGCGTCGGGTAAGAAAACAAGCCCATCAAGGTTATTCAATATCCTGCCAGACAACAAAGAAGTCACAATTAAAAATACACTAAACCACTTCATAAATAGCCTTTACTTAACAGACCCAAAAATAGAACATAAATTAACATCGGAAAAGCCAAGAGAAGAAGAAACCCCCCTGCAATCACGCGACAAGAGCTGAACAGGATAATTAAAAACATTAAACAAAACAAAATCCCTGGTTTCGACTATATTGATTACAACCTAATAAAACGAATTCACAATGCAGCGCCACAACTTCTTTTAACATTATACAATACTTGCCTCCACTTTAACTATTTTCCAAAATCTTTCAAAATAGGTACAGTGGTTCTGTTCCACAAGAAAGGTAAAGACACTAAAGACCCCCAAAATTATAAACCAATCAGCCTATTACCGGCATTCAGTAAAATTTTAGAAAGAATAATACACGGCAGAATTTCCCACCACCTAACAGTAAACAAATATTGGAGCAATAAACAATACGGATTTACAAAAGGGATCTCGTGCGAACATGCACTTAATAATCTTATAAAAACAATTAAACAGGATAAAATAGAGGGTTACCAAACACTACTCATAGCAATGGATATAAAGGGAGCATTCGATAACATCAGATGGCCTATTATATCTGTAAACCTTAAGCAATCCCCTAATCCAACTTATTTAACAAACTGGATATTGAGATTCCTAAAAGACAGGTACATCACAATTGAAGAAAACGACATTATTTTAACAAAGCAGACATTCGGGGGCTGCCCACAAGGCAGCTGTCTCGGGCCTTTGCTATGGCTGCTCGTAGCAGATACGGCGCTCAAGAAAAATTGGGAAATTGACGTAAGAATAGAAGCATTCGCGGATGATTTTATAGTAATACTTAGAGCAAAAACAAAAATCAAATTAGTTAAACTAGCTAACAAAATAATCAAAGAATTCAATGAATGGATTACAGGAGAAAACTAACGCTTAACTGGGATAAAACAGAACTGCTGTATCTAAACAGAACACACACAAGGAATCTTCCAACAGAGGACACATATAAAATAGAAGGCATAAAATTCAGTGACAAAGAACTCGGAGGAAAAGAGCAAATAAAATACTTAGGAGTCATAATACACAAAAACCTCAACAGGCTAGCGCATTGCCAAACACAAGCAGCAAAAATAAGAAACACATTCAACATGTTGGGAGCAATGGCATCCAGGAATTGGGGCTTAAAACCAGAAATTATTAAAACTTGGTATAGGACAGTAGTTGAAACGACACTAACTTATGCCGCCCCTATTTGGGGCCACAACCTGAATACAAGGAGCAAGGAGGTATTATCCTCTTGCCAGAGACACTTCCTGCTGTCCATTGTTAAGGCATATAAAACAGCCCCTACCGCGGCCCTTCAGGTACTTGCAGGCCTGATTCCAATACACCTACAAGTAAAATACGAAGCAACATACGGTACAATATCAAGACTGAGAGAAAATGTAAACCTCCATGAAACAACAATAAATCACACGGACTATACAAAAAAAATAAACGTATGGAACACACACCCCGCAGAAACAATTGAACCAAGAAGTGGACACAACGTCAAAGAAATAAATATCTACACAGATGGCTCTAAATTGGAATCAGGAGCTACAGGTTCGGCATTCGTAGCCTTCAAAAATGAACAAAAAATTAAAACGTGGTCAGCACCTTTAAGGAAGTTTAATAGTGTCTTTCAAGCCGAACTGCTGCCCATACTACAAGCAGCATATTGGGGCAACAGCATAGGGATGGAATACAGCATCCGCTCGGACTGCAAGTCAGCCATCCAAACATTAAGCAAACCATTTAACACCGCACAACTAGTAAATGATATACAAGAAGCAATTAAACTCTCAGATAATATGTTCAAAAGTAGCTGGGTTAAAGCACATGTGGGCATCCAAGGAAACGAGGATGCCGACGAATTAACCAAACAAGCAGCAGAAAATAAAATAAAAGAAATCCCATATAACTTAGAAAGACCAATAACAAACCTTAGAAAAACAATTAAAGAACTAATTATTAAACAGTGGCAGTTCGAGTGGGATTACGGGGACAAGGGCAGGACAACATATCAATACTTTCCAAAAGTAAGTACAAACAGACTAAGGAGTTGCAAATTACTCAGCCAGATATACACGGGACATGGAGCATTCCCAGAATAGACACAGATTCAAGCGCAAAGATGAGCCAAACTGTGCATGCGGGCAATTGGGAACCCCAAAACACATTCTAACAGCCTGCCCACTAACACAACCACACCATCTGATTCAAATCACAGCAAGCAACGAACAACTTTAGCATAATCAGCTAGCAAACAATAAATATGTACAAAACAAAGGCAAAGCAGTTATCAGATGGTTATTAGAAAACATAGACTCAATCTCTCAATAAAACATAAACAAACAAAACTAAACACATACCATCCCAAAAGACATTGCCACCCCCAAACTAACTGCCTTATTTTCAGGTTTAACCCTTTCACCGTCCGAGGGTTTTCCTGTATTTTTATAAAAATGCTTGTAAATTCTAGGATAAATATATTTATTAATCACAGTTTGATGCTATAATATCTTTAATATCACTTCTTTCTATATATGGCTCAAGATAAAATTATGTTTAAAATATTTTCGTTTACAGCCATTTTAGCATGGTTTCTAGAAACGGAAAAATCCGGGCCAGACGGTTAAAGGGTTGTATGTATATTAAAAAAAAAGAGGTCCGAGTTTAACTATTAAGTTGACCGCGGCCGCAGGTGAAGGAACCTTTTACTTGCAAAAAAATAAAATAAAATAAAATAAAATAAAATCAATTAATCGCACTTCTGAGAGGTGGAAGTCATTTATGATGAACTGACAGCTACGGATCACTCACACAAATCCAACGAATCATCGGATGATAGTTAAGTGGATAAGAAAAAGATGTGTTTTAAATGAAACAGAGAAGCCATATACATACTAAATCAAGCCAACTACAACAAAGGAGAAATAAATTATAACGATACATCTTGTGAAAACAGTCATCATAAAAAAATTAATGGACTAACAGCCATGGAACAAGCCCCACTCGAGTAGTGCACAAGCCTTTTCAAATAGCTCGCAACAATGTTGCATAAATCGTGATAACAGCCATTAGGCTCCAATGGACTGATCGCCATGTGCGCATTCACGTATCAAGGTAACATACAAACAAAGGGAAATGAACCTGTTAAGTGATAAAAGCCAACTCAAAGGGTCACAAATTAAAGACCACAAGTCGTCAACCCATCAGCGGCAAGTTCGCAAAGTGACAAAACCTCAAATTTAGACATCCACCATTAATAGAGTCATAAAGAAAAACAACCTACGATAGAGACAAGCATCTCACGGTATGTGAGAAGCATATATCTAATCAAGGAAAAAGAAAAGACCCACAAGAATATGTCAAAATATTAAAAAGACAACCACCACGACAGTGACCAAATACCAAGACAAGGAAACCTCCTCAGAAGAACAAGTCCACTGGGTGAGATAAGTATATTATACTAGACAAATATAATGAATTATTAAATTAAATGTTAATATAGGTCATCCCAACCCCCATAGCTTATGTCTAAGTTACAACCTCAAGCAGCTAGCTCAATTAGAAATTATTATATTAATCTCACTAGGTCAGCTCGTTAGTCTCCTAACAATTCCCTCCTAGCTAAGTAATAGTATGCCAATTCATAGTTAACTTGCCATAAGATAATATTAAAATAATAATAATAATTAATAAATAAAATCCTGATTCTAATATTAGAAATGATTAAAATATAAATTCATTTTAAATAGCCAGGCATTATTTAAGTAATCTAAAGTAAATTACTCTAGTTAGTTTAACCCTAGATCTACCGGGAATTTTATTCAAGTTTTAATAAAACGTTCTACACCAGAATTTTTATTTAAAACTATTTAACTTATTTATTTACCTTATTTTTGTCTGGTTTATATACTTAGTTTATTTTAAAGAAATTTCTGGTTTGAATGAATATTTTGTATGTACCTGTCGGGTCCAACGGACCCGTCTGGTAGACGGAGGGTTAATGTCACCTAGTGCTATAGCATAATATTAAAGCAATATATATAATAAATGATAGTTAAGTAAATAGCTATAAGTAAGTTTTAAGTGTAATAACATGTACAAACTAACCCCTTTCCCTTTCAGGTTTTTTTTTACTACCGCCTCTTTATTATTCGTAGTTGCACATAGGCTATAGCCTGCACAAGCTACCGGGCCCTCTCCAGTTGGAAGTCTGAGTCAGTTTTTCTACACGGTGAGGTACGGTAGATAGGCGGAGTCTCATGCCCCTGCATCGTTATGTTTGCTAGCATTTCGGCCTAAAATTAACTTTCGGTGCAACTTGTCTATCTGCGGCGCTCCATTTTTTTTTCTTCTTCCCCACCCTTCTCCAAAATCCATTTTCTTACGACAAGTCTGCACCAACAATTCGGCTTCTAAACCCCAGGTCATTCAGTAGTAGTTCGGGCAGCGGTGGCCCAGTTGGCAGAGCATCGAATCTGCAGCTAAGGCCGCGGGATCGAGGCCTACTGCTGGCTATAATCCGCCATGTACGGCAATGGCGCCTGGTGCATGTAAAATCCGTCGTGGGTGCAAAGTCCTCCAAGTTACCTGTGAATTATACCTCTGGAGGTGCCTTGCTAGGTAAAGGTCTCGTTATCTGATCAAGGTTCTAAATTACGAGACCAACATGAGCAGCAATGTATAGGTGCCAAACAGGATATAAAGTTAAGTAACCGGCAAAACAAAGTATACACAAACGAGCAGTAGTCACTGCAGATAGGATGACGATCGAGGCAATGATGTCAGGTTTATTGCCGCTTCGCGGTGATTAGGCGGTCTTTCGCCCCGATGCCAGGTACTAAACCCGTTAAGCTGGGGCAACCCGGCAGGTAGGGGCCTGGTCATCGGTTAGAAAGAAAGAAAGAAGAAGAAAACTACTTTAAAATACCGGTGTCCAGAGCATTTGGAGTCCCGAATTTCACGGGACATCTGGCAAAACTAGTGGTGAGTGAGAGTCACCTCTCGAGTGCAAAGGGTTAACATATTGGTGTCATACAAGATTTAATCACGTCGGATGCATTAAATTATATTAGTGTGAAAGATCAAGACATTAACGATCTATACGTTATGTAGGATTTTTTTTTGAAATAATATTGCTTGTACGAAATGTGACTGAAATTTTTAATAAAGTTGTGCCTGTTATATAAATTATATTTCTTTCAAGTTTTACGAGTAACATCAATACAGTTTAATTTTCAAAAGCATTCTTTGAGAAAATAAATTTTCTATAATTTTATTTTCGATAAACTGATTTACTCTATGTAGTTTGTATACATTCATATAAAAAGTTTTATACATTTTTTTTTTGTTTTTTCATAGCTGTGCAAAAGTTTTAAATTTGGGCTTAATGTGAAAGATTGTTATTGTATATGTATTTATCAGAAAAAAAACAAGGATATTTTTTCTTGAAATTTCTGATTATTTTGATATATGGGTCATTCTCTGAAAAGTGGCTGTTTAAAAAAAAAAAAAAAAAAAAAAAAAAAAAAAAAAAAAAAAAAAATTGCTGGCCAATAAAATTGCTTCAAAAATCTCAAAATTTACCCTACAAGTACCTTATTGCTATATTTATCAAAAAGTAATATGAACCAAACTGTATCTCATAGTTCTTCTGATATTTTAATTTCAAAGCACTTCCATTGCTAAAATGTTCAAATAAATGATTGGCACCGGAATTTAAGAACAAATTTATTTGTAAATATGAAAAATGCTATGTTTCACATACATGTTAAATAGATAAAAGTTTATAAAAAGCCTGGTGCCATTGTGGCGCTTGGGAATTGAAATTAAGTGGTTTCATAAACATATCACCGCTCTTGAAAGGGTTAAAAAAGAAACGAAATTATAATTAGAAGTCATACTGTCAATAAATAAAATATTTTACTCTATGTCAATTGAAAAAATAAAGGTAAAGCATTAATATTTAGAAGAGTTAATGTTTATTTGAAGTAAGTACAATTTTTTTTTAACTTCTCCCTGTAAAATAATAAAAATAAAACATGTATTACAGTGCTCAGCAAAAGTTTAGACAATGATCTATTATGCTTCTGTGCTGAGAAGTATGTAACGAATTGTTGTAATTCAACTGTCATATATTACTAAGGACTTATCCTTCATACACAAACAATAAATTTGAATTTATACACTTTACATAATATATAATGACAAAAAAACGAATTTAATATTGTTGCAAAAGTATAGACAATTTGTCTGTTAACAGAAAAATATACATAAATTAAAATCGAACTGCACCTACAATGTCTGCTATTAATGCAAAAATGTGACTTTCCATCGAAGAAACTAAATCCTGCATCACTTGGGGGTCTATTTCGTGCCAAACACGTTCAACATCTGATCGAAGTTCATTTACAGAGGAGTATTGTTAAAAAATTGCATAAACCGTATGAGATATGATGCCACAAAAGTTTTCGATTGGGTTCAGATCAGGGCTACACACGGGCCAGTCGAAAACAGTAATATTTTGAGAGTTAAACCAATTTTTTGATTTGTATGCAACATGAATAGACGCATTATCTTGCTCAAATACATACTTTGGAAGAGATAAAAGTTCACCAAATGGCTGTAAATTGTTTTCCAATGTATGCATGTAGTTTTACGCAGCTTGGCGACCATTGAGAAACTCCAGAGATACTTGAGAATTAAAACAAAGTGAGGCCCAAGTTATCAACCCTTTCGAAGGCAAAGGACACATAATTTTAATTCCAAGAATGGCAAGAATATTTAATTAAAATTTTCCTTTTATAATATACGTGAAAATAAGCAATTTCATATTTTCTAATAACTTCGTTTATAAATTCTGGTATCAGTCCATTATTTCATCCGTTTATAAAAAGAATTACTCCGCGACAGGAAAGGGGTCTGTTTGTTGTAAGATTTCAAGGCTGGTGGTTTTATCATTTTCATGTAAACTAATGTACATCTTTCTTTAATGCATCTACGAAATTATCCGTTGACACAGAAAGCTCTAACTCACTTTTAATGCGATTAGCAGTCATCATTTGTCTAGATGCCAGTTTATGGATCCTTCTATAATCTCGTTTTCTGGCCACACGAGTCCTTCCAGATCTATGTTTTGCTTTGAAAGAGTCACCCTTAGACATTACTTAATAGACAGACTTCTTTGGCCGATTGAAAGTAGCTGAAATTTCCGCAACAGTCTTCCCTTTTGATTTCAGCTTCCATGCTTTAATTATTTCATCTGACTGAAAATTTCTTGCTCGCGCATCTTCACTAACCGATGCTATCGCACGGTGCTTTTAAATACTTCATGCATGTGACGTCATAAGTTTGAAATATGCCTTTTTCGGTGAACAATATCCAAAAAATCACAAAAGTGTCTAAACTTTTGCAATATGCTAATTTCACTTTTTTCAGTTAAATGAAATAATATCGTACATTAAAACCGTTATTTCTATCCTAAAACGTTTAAAATATATTTAAAAATAAGTACAGTGATTTGTATAACCCAAGTGTTCGTATTTTTTATTTAAAGGGTTAAAAATCACCAGTGTCTAAACTTTTGCTGAGGAGTGTATCTTTACTTACGGTAATTAAAAGTCTTATGAGTTTTTAACCCCTTTGGGACGAGCGGCACGTATACGTGCCGCGTGAACCTTTCAGAATCCTTGTTTTTCCTCACCAGTAAAATTTTACTGTAAAATTTACCTTATTTAATCAGTGCATTTTCTCGATTCAAGAAAACACAAATTTCTGTTTTTAAAAAACGGTGACTAAAGATTAAAAATTCCGTAAAAGGCTCCCGTCCCGAAGGGGTTAATATGTATTTTATTGCATTAGATTTTCTTATTTTACTGTTTAGTACATATATAAATGGATTCAGATCATTCCCTCACAATTTAAATCATTCCCTCATATTAAAATTATGAGGGAATGATTGTGAGGGAATGACGAAATACTTCTGAAAACCATGTTATACAAAAGTGATTAGTCTTAGGTATATTTTCAATTACTAAATATCTTTTGAAATATATTTCTAATACTATAACAACATAAAAAGACATTTCATTAGTTTTTATTAAATTTATAATAGATGAGGGAATGACGCGTAATAAAAATACTTACATTGATCTAGTACTTCAAAGCCATATACTAACCATTCCAGAACGTTTTTCAGCAAATAAAAGGATGGATACTTCACTTTACGGGTAATTCGCAATATACTCTCCTTCGCCAATCTCCTTCAATAACTGCGCCAATGTGGCAACCCTGGTTTATCGGTCTCCTCCTCGGACTTCACAAAATATGGCAACCCTAAGATTTCTCTGGAGAGAGTTGATGGTTTAAACTCCTTGTTTTGTAAGCTGCTTTCTAATTGGAAGCTTATTTTTTTGTAAAAGTCTTTCTTATTGGACAAAGATGAGAATCAAGGAGCATTTTGAATTTGTTTGGAAAAACGTTGATATTGCTGTAATGGATTTTCCGTTGAAAAGGTGTCTGTGTTGCAGTCGCGTATTTTTATTATTTGTTTTCTCAATCTCGTATATTTTGAAACAAGTACTTATCTGGATAAATGTTTGACAGGTGAGAATATTCAATCAGTTATTTTTCTTTTATTTTTACCTGTATTTTTTGGCATTGATTGAATTATGTACGAAAGAAAGGTTGATTGTTCCAAGCTATGAATGACTAAAAGTGACAGATTGAGTGATGCTTTTGAATGACATCTAGAGCATAAGGTAAAATTATTAATGAAAAAAAGGA
The DNA here is from genome assembly GCA_963932465.1 of Maratus speciosus. NCBI lineage: Eukaryota > Metazoa > Arthropoda > Arachnida > Araneae > Salticidae > Maratus > Maratus speciosus. The sequence continues at coordinate 550,348,400 of OZ010796.1, forward strand.
GCCCCCCTGATTTAAAAAAAGGGGGGGGGGCCTCTGATTAAAATAAACAACATTGTTTTGCTCCCATTACTATTAACAAAGTTCTTTTTTAATAATTTGGGTAAGTGAAAGTTTTGTTTATTGGTATATTTGATTAAATGTATTTTAAAATATATGAAATGTATTTTTTTAAATTGTATTTTGAAAAAATTTGAAATTTTATGTATTATTTTTACTCAAAAATACAGGTTAAAATAAGAGAAAATAACTGATCGAATATCTATTCTCACATTTTAAGCTTTTGTCTAGATAGGTACTTGTTTCAAAACATACGAGATACGAGAAGAGAAAACAAATAATAATTTTGCGTACTCTCTCCCGGATGTTGCAGCTCCGGGAGTTAGTACGCAAAAATGCACCAATTTGGCGATTTTTGAAAATTGCGCCAAGAAGGAGAGTAAACTGCGATCGCACCCACTTTACTCTTGTAGCAACTGTCCTAGACATATATAACGCATGTGCTGCTTTCTACTAAGTAAATAATGGCAAATTTATAGTTATGTGAGGGAATGACGACAAATGCTATGTACATCATTTAAAAGTGCCCTAATTCATTCATTATATAAAATATAAATATAATTAAATGGCTAAATATGTATTTAAGTGTGTTTAATGAATTGAGAAAAAAATATTTATAAATATACGTGCTGCAATGGCAGAGAAAGCATTTTCTTTCCTACATATGTGAATGAGGACATAGAGAGGGAATGATATTTGCATTAAAAAATACATTAAATTTATCAAATTTCAATTTTAATAAGCAAATAGTTACAGTTTATATGTATAACGGATTAATATTGATAGTTTAAGTCACTTTTTCTCTTTGTAATTTTAAAAATATGTCTTCAAGACCCCAGGGACATAAAATTGACACTTTTCAGAGAACTACTCATATGTATAATATCGTTGGTACCATGTCAAACTATTCAATATGAAAACATTGTTATCTGTGGGCTACTTTTTTTAAATTCTATTTCTCGAATGGCACCACTTTTCTCAAATGGTAAAATTCCCCTTGTTTTCGCTTTAATCAATATGTCATTTAAAAAGGCGAATTTTATTATTTCAAAAAAGTGGTGCGAATCAAGAAATCTGAATTTAAAAACGGTAGCTCATTAGCAACACAGTTTTCATATTGGATAGTTTGACATGGTTTGGACGATATACGTATAGGCTATTTCTATGAGTACTTGTAGTGTAAGTCACATGCTACGGTTTTTGGCTACAAGTATTTCAGAACGGAAAAAACGTGACTTATTTTATGGCAGATATCTCATTAATTAAATAAGGCCAAGCAAATTTTGCGAAAATAAGGGTGGCCAACAAGCATAGCAGTTATCAGCTATGTGACTTACACTGCAAAAATCCCACGGAACTAGCCTAGTGCCAGGTGTCTCGCGTAAATCGGGGCTCCAAATGCTCTGGACATCAGTAAGTTACTTCGCCTTACATAATGACAGAGTTATCTGCCATTAAAAATGACAAAATAAACTGTAAAAAATGACTGGTGCCCAGAGCATTTGGAGACCTGATTTACGCAGGAGACCTGGCAACACTATATAGGCACGATGTTGTTCAACTTTGTAACTGAAAGTCGTTTAACACGTTCACGCTGGCGCCGATGTTCATGCTTTTCGCTGTGAGACGGCGCTCAAATTCATATTCGCTTCATCTGGCGGCGCGGTACTGTCGCTTATTCAGACACTATATGTAATGGCCCGCCCCTCTCATATTTATTGAATCTAACTCGAATATAACAAGCAGAGTGGATTGTGAATGTCTGAAAGTTCGTAAGGTGTAAGCACCCAGCAAACACAGAGCTATCGGTAAACACGATACCGGCTGCCGTTCCGGTTCCGTATCTTTTTCGACACGCCGGGCGAGTGACGCCCGACAGATAGGCGCACAGCCGGTCCAGTATCAGCAAAACACTATGCCGACAGCTATCCATACGAATGTCGGTCGCAGCCCGACACCAGCATCAAGTGGAAAAAAGTTCTGCTTTGATGGCGCCATCTATGAGCCAACGCGGATTGCATTTTTAAAAAGAACGTGTTTCGGCACTGGACGGGGTTGGGTTTAATCCAACCATGGAACTATTAATAAAGAGGAACTGACATATCCTTAAAATAGTGAAGCATCAACTGTAACCGCTATCGCAGGCGTTGTTTACTGTCGGTGGAAACTTCCACCAGTAGATTTATATAGGAATTTTCAACTTATTTAAACGCCTGAATATTACAAAATTTCAGTCATAAATAATGGTAGAAACAGATTTTCATTTTTACTGGTAGGAGTTTACTTTGGCAATAGTTAGGTACTGCGTTTCCGCCATATTGTGAAAACCAGGGAAACAAACTGACAGTTTTACAAGGCATACTGACACCAGTAAAAACAAATAAAACTTTTTACGACATTTTTGAGAAAAATTTCCATGAATAAGACGCAGAAATATGACGAAATTTTCTATTCAGTTTTACTGGTGGGATGTTCGCCTTATTGGTAATCAGAAACTGAAGATCCTATTTTAAAAAAGCCGCCGCCATCTTGTGACAACCTCCTCAGTTACTTCACTCGCAACTGGTAGACAGCACACTACATGCCTCCTCCTCTTTATTCATAACTCCATTAATCCAACGAACTCACGGACAGGAAGTGGATGCCTTAACCACTTGGCCACTCAGACTTGATCAGGGTAGGATTGTATGAGGTAATAAGGGGAAATCTTAACGATACGTAATGGTTTATCATTAAAGATAAAAAGTAGATGGGAAAATTTGAATTTTGAAGTGTTTTTATTTTATTTTTTATTTATTTATTTATAATTGTCTTACGCGCGTTTATTTAAAAGTTAATTTAATATTTAAATGAATGAAATAAATATCTTAGCGAATTCGTTAAAGCAAAGGAATTTAAGAATAATTTTAAGTTTAATTAAGATATAGATATAATTAAAAATAGATATAAATTTAAGAAAAATTAAGTATTAAAAAAATATTTTTAGAGGTCTTGTTCAGTTAATCAAATTTTCTTATTAGGATTATAATGTAATTACATGCGTTGCGTTACTTTATAAAATATATATTTTTAACATGGAAAAATTTATTTTAATAAATAAAAAGTTAGTAATTATTAATTTTTAATTAGAATAAGAATTCATTTTATGTCGTTTTGCTGATTTAAATTTACAACATATAGTTAATGAGTATGTTGCAATATTAATTTGTTACTTATCAATATTTTTAATTTCAAAATAAAATAAAAATATTAATTTACTTTTTTTTTCTTTTCGAAGATAATTTTTAAATGCGGAATATTGCTGAATCTTTTTTATAAATTTAAGAATGCTTATTAAATAAAATAAGTGACTTTCAGAGGTTTATCCCTTAATAAAATTTCCTTTTTAGGGATTATAATGTAATTAAACGCGTTAATTCAAGAAATATATATTTGTAACATAGAAAAGCTAATTTTAATAAAAAAAAGAGGTTGGTAATTAATCACTTTTAATTAGAATAAGAGTTCATTTTTTATCATTTGATAATTTAATGTAGAATATATTTTTAGTGGTTAAGTAGCAAAAATGATTCTTTTACTTATCAACATTTTTTAATCATCAAATAAAATAGAAATATTAATTTATCTTTTTTTTTTTTTTGGTAAATAATTTTTTAGAAGGGGGAGATTTCTGAATCTTTCTTTTAAGTTTTAATGCTAAAAAGTAGGCAGTTTTTTTATATTTTTATAGCTTGTAAAATAATTTTAAGCACTTTTTTAATTATTTGATTTTTAAATAAAATAAGAAACATAGCTATTGCTTTTAAAATGAATATATAGTTAGAAAATAATTAATTTATTAAGTTTTTTTTTTACGATTAAGTTTATAACGAATAATAATTTTAAGGGGCGATTTAAGAAACTCTTTTGATGATTCAAATAATCGTAAGCATTTTTTAAATTAATTCAATAACAGCTTTTCAAAAAATATACATAAGCTTTTTTTTTATCACTGTTAGAATTTCATACAAATGAAATACATGAAATATACATATATTATCAAAACTCAAATTCAAACAAAATTAAGAAAAAAAAAATGTCGGTTAAGTCTAAAAATTCCAAATTCGGACCGATGTTAGCAAATCTAATCGGGCCACTATCAGAAATCACATATCGGTCCTGCGTCACTTGCTGGTGTAAGTCGCTTGCCGATATATAACCATAAGGGGGCCGATTACGGTAACCGGCAGTCGAAAAAGCAGATTCTCATGCTTCAGTTGCGACATGCTGCCGACACTTCACCGAATCACTGTGCCCATGCCGACACTTAACCGACACTGCCGGCTGCGGTCCGACCGTGTGCCGAAAGGTATGTGTTTGCTGGGCAGATTACTTAGAGACATTATTTTATTGACTACATATGTACGAGTTTAATATAAAATATCTTACAATCTGAAGAAATATGGACAACATGATATAAATGCATTTCTGTAAGGTAAAAGCCACGCCCTTAGTCAATGATATTTTTTCAAAGAAAACGAGAATTATCGTTTCCCGTCGTGAATGTGTTAAACTTATAATAATGAATTATAAGTTTAACACATGAACCTGAATGAACCTGAATTTTCGAATATTCAAGTGTGACCCATCTGTAGTACACGCCGTCTATAGCATAGTCGAGTGGGACCCACTTGTAGTAGACGCGTACTATGGAACAGTCGAGTGTGACCCACCGGTGATGCACGCCGATGTGAATGTGCTAACACCCCAATTTTCAAAATGTAATATTTGTCCTTTTTTAAACTTAAATTTTATATTATTAAATAAGACAACAAATAAGCTTTACGAAAATAGTGTTAGCTTGTTGAAACGCGGGCCAGCGGTTGTGCAGTAGGGTGGAACTTAAGTATAGGGTAAAAAAAAACTTTTTTGCTTTAATGTGTAATAGTGAAAACTTTTTTCTTTTTTGGATGTCTAAACTTTTGGCTGAAAAGGTTTTTTTTTAATTAAGTTGTTTTCCGGTTCCTCAAGGAGGTCAAAGTTTTGAAATTTCAGTATAAAGTAACTTAAAGTAAACAACGTAGCTGTAAGCTCATATATACTTTTATTTAGCAAATACTACCCAGAAGTCACCACGAGGAGGTGGTTAAATATCGACTTCCACCCTCCTTACCTCCCTTTGCTATGGATTAATTCAATTGGATATTCAACCTACTGTCGTTTTAGGCAAACTTTGGCATTACATTGCGGGAATTCAACTTTCCCAAGTTTTAAGCCATCTTTTGCTTAATATTTAAATACGGTTGACGCAGCTCGCGGGACAATTTTGACACATGTTTCTACTGTTTGAGTTTGACAAGGAAAATCTAAAATTCAGGTGTACCCCCTGTTTGTACTTTTTAAAAGTTCTTCTTCCGATCAGTCCGTCAAGATAGGATCTATGTTTTTATAGTCTATAATTTCAATATGTTCGCATTTTTTCAAGTCGCTTTCCTACTGGTCCAGAAAATCCTTTTGTACCCATAGTTTTTCCAGCAAGATGTTGGAATGAGTATCTGTATCTAAGAAAAAAGTGCATTTGCATGTAGTAATCAAATCCGTTTTTAATGCAGGATGCATTAAAGGCATTTCTGATTCACCCAATAACTTTCAAACTTGAAATGTCTGTATTGTTATTTTGAAAATACACCAAAATTGTAGTGGCTATATTAATATAAGAAGAAGATGTCAATGAAATATAACCAATATATTTTTATCCTGTTTTTGAACTAAGACCAGGTGTTCATCTTTAATGATTCTTAGTTATACTCTTTTTTTCTGCTTCAGTTATCATAGTGTTATCCTTTCTGCCATCAAAATACTAACCTTCTAAAATTAACCCATTTCGTCTTTCCTGTTCTTTCAAATTCTTCCTTTTCTTTTTTCTTTGTCATCTTCAAGTCCTTCTTTTTGTTACCTTTTATTATCATCAGAAATACCCATATCTTCTAAGGTGCCATTTGCAATAATATTTGCAGTTCTGTCTAATACTCCGGTTCTTTCACCTTGTTGATTATCTAATTCAGGTTTAGTAAAACAACCAATTGAACTATTTCCTCCCGAACTATTTTTTTCACTTGACGATCATTCAATCAAAACATCAATTTTTTGTTTTATAATAACTTTTTTCTTTGATATTTCCTTTTCCAGTCTTGCTACACATTTTTTTTTGTAGTTTTTATATCTATTGATCCTATTGCCATCACCCCATCTCTCTTTGGTCTTTGAGTAAGTGACGTTCTTGTTCTGATACACGATAATATTTAGTGCTTTTACACAAAGAAATGTTTTTTGCAGGATTACCTAATATTTTGCAATTGTATATTGGATGTGGGATTATTCTTTCTAATCTTAATATTTTTCTTCAAATTTTGACATTTCTTGCGCTAGTCTCGAATCATTTTTTATGATTTGTGTATCAGAAACTGTTGGAATTGAAGGTCTCAGCAATGCACTTTTAATTGTATCATCAACAGCTTTAGATATTTTAGTAATAGTGTGTACCAGATTCCAGCTGTCAGATTTTAAGTTAAATTGAACCCAAAAATAATGTTTCATAACATCTTCATATGTTCGTCAAAATGACAGTCTAATGTTAATTGTTTTGGTTCACGAACTACATGGCACTTCAACAATTATCTAGATTTAGGTACGTTAACAGATTTTGTCACTTTTGACACTGACTGTTTATTGAAAAATAATTAAAGAAACTGTTAACACATGCTAAATCGCACTAACTTGTTATGTGTCGCAGCCATATAAATCAGAGACAAAGAAAACCGGCGCCCAGGACACTGGCTTCTACAAAAGTCAAATAATGTGGGGTTAACTTTTCTATGGCATTCAAACTAAATTATTCTCTTTATTACAGGACATTAACACTTAATTAATTTAATTTTGAAAAATATAAATTTAATAATAAGCTTAAAAAACTTTTCATGCAATTATTGGGGTTTTTTCGTTTTTTAGGGAAAATCAGGGTTTTGAGGAACCGGAAAATATCATTTTAAAATTAAAAGAAAAATATTTTCTTTTTATGGAGCTAAAAAGGAAAAAAATAATCACTATTAGAACTAACTTGTTATGTGTCGAAGCCATATAAATCAGAGACAATGAAAACCGGCACCCACGACACTGGCTTCTACAAAAGTCAAATAATGTGGGGTTAACTTTTCTATGGCATTCAAACTAAATTATTCTCTTTATTACAGGACATTAACACTTAATTAATTTAATTTTGAAAAATATAAATTTAACAATAAGCTTAAAAACCTTTTCATGAATTAATGGGTTTTTTTCGTTTTTTAGGGAAAATCAGGCGCTTTGAGGAACCGGAAAATATCATTTTAAAATTAAAAGAAAAATATTTTCTTTTTATGGAGCTAAAAAGGAAAAAAATAATCACTATTAGAATATAAAATTCGAAACTTCGTTTTTTAGTTCCACCCTATTGTGCAGTCTTACTGTTAACGCACTTTCTTTGTGAGTAACGTGTATGCGAGTAATAAGATGTGGACATCACTCCAAAACATCCCTATTTCATTAAAACCTCTTCATGGTATATTTCTACAACATTTGATATACACTCCTCAGCAAAAGTTTAGACACTGGTGATTTTTAACCTTTAAATAAAAAATACGAATACTTGGGTTATACAAATCACTGTACTTATTTTTAAATACATTTTAAACGTTTTAGGACAGAAATAACGGTTTTAATGTAGGATATTATTTCATTTAACCCTCCGTCTACCAGACGGGTCCATTGGACCCGACAGGTACATACAAAATATTCATTCAAACCAGAAATTTCTTTAAAATAAACTAAGTATATAAACCAGACAAAAATAAGGTAAATAAATAAGTTAAATAGTTTTAAATAAAAATTCTGGTGTAGAACGTTTTATTAAAACTTGAATAAAATTCCCGGTAGATCTAGGGTTAACTGAAAAAAGTGAAATTTGCATATTGCAAAAGTTTAGACACTTTTGTGATTTTTTGGATATTGTTCACCGAAAAAGGCATATTTCAAACTTATGACGTCACATGCATGAAGTATTTAAAAGCACCGTGCGATAGGATCGGTTAGTGAAGATGCGCGAGCAAGAAATTTTTAGTCAGATGAAATAATTAAAGCATGGAAGCTGAAATCAAAAGGGAAGACTGTTGCGGAAATTTCAGCTACTTTCAATCGGCCAAAGAAGTCTGTCTATTAAGTAATGTCTAAGGGTGACTCTTTCAAAGCAAAACATAGATCTGGAAGGACTCGTGTGGCCAGAAAACGAGATTATAGAAGGATCCATAAACTGGCATCTAGACAAATGATGACTGCTAATCGCATTAAAAGTGAGTTAGAGCTTTCTGTGTCAACGGATTATTTTTTGTAGATGCATTAAAGAAAGATGTACATTAGTTTACATGAAAATGATAAAACCACCAGCCTTGAAATCTCACAACAAACTGACCCCTTTCCTTTCGCGGAGTAAATCTTTTCATAAACGGATGAAATAATGGACTGATACCAGAATTTATAAACGAAGTTATTAGAAAATATGAAATTGCTTATTTTCACGTATATTATAAAAGGAAAATTTTAATTAAATATTCTTGCCATTTTTGGAGTTAAAATTATGTGTCCTTTGCCCTCAAAAGTGTTGATGACTTGGGCCTCACTTTGTTTTAATTCTCAAGTATCTCTGGAGTTTCTCAATGGTCGCCAAGCTGCGTAAGACTACATGCATACATTGGAAAACAATTTACAGCCATTTGGTGAACTTTTATCTCTTCCAAAGTATGTATTTGAGCAAGATAATGCGTCTATTCATGTTGCATACAAATCAAAAAATTGGTTTAACTCTCAAAATATTACTGTTTTCGACTGGCCCGCGTGTAGCCCTGGTCTGAACCCAATCGAAAACTTTTGTGTCATCATATCTCATACGGTTTATGCAATTTTTTAACAATACTCCTCTGTAAATGAACTTCGATCAGATGTTGAACGTGTTTGGCACGAAATAGACCCCCAAGTGATGCAGGATTTAGTTTCTTCGATGGAAAATCACATTTTTGCATTAATAGCAGACATTGTAGGTGCAGTTCGATTTTAATTTATGGATATTTTTCTGTTAACAGACAGATTGTCTATACTTTTGCAACAATGTTAAATTCGTTTTTTTGTCATTATATATTTTGTAAAGTGTATAAATTAAAATTTATTGTTTGTGTATGAAGGATAAGTCCCTAGTAATATATGACAGTTGAATTACAACAATTCGTTACATACTTCTCAGCAAAGAAGCATGATAGATCATTGTCTAAACTTTTGCTGAGCACTGTATTACGTTGGCAACTAAGTTCCCACAGTTTTTTTAAATAGAAGTTTTCTACCGGAATCTATATTTTGTTTTTTGAATAGAGTTAATTTGTGTTAAAATTCAGATCGTAAAATGTAGTGTCAAGTTGGGAAAGGAACATTTTCGAAACGTCCTCCTCTTTGCTTTTAATAAAGGTTGTTGGTCGCAAAAGCTGTTCCCAACATTTGTGCTGTGTATGGCCATAGCTGAAGGAACCGCACATGATTGGTATGTTAAGTTCAAAAATGGAAATTTTGACATCAACGACCCATCTCGTTCTGACCGTCCAGTTGAGTTCGATGAAGAACGATTAAACCAACTTTTGCACGAAAATTTGCATCAAACGACAATTGAACTCGCAGAGAAAATGAAATTCTTCCACACTGCTATAGAGAAGCATCTTCACTCAATGGAAAATGTTCAGAAGTGTGGAGCATGGGTTCCGCATGCTTTAACCCTTTAAGGGGCAAGGTAATTGTATTTGTAAACTGATGAAATAATTGAATAACACCAGTATTTAAAAAAATTTATTTGTCACCGCCCGTCAAGGGGTTAAGTGACAACAACAAAAATCAGCGTGCCACAATCTCCGCGGGCTCCACTTGCGCTGCCACTTGCTCATCACCGCTCAACTCATAGACACAAGCAACGATTTTTTTACCGAATCGTTACTGGCAACGAAAAATGGCGCCTGAACATTAATATGAAGCAGCACAAGGAATGGCTTAGCCCCGGTAAATTACCAACACCGCAACCAACCAACAACATTTTGTGTATGGTGGGACTAGAAAGGGATTATCCATTACGAATTTCTTGAACGGAAACAAACGGTTAACATAGAACTCTGTGTTCTACAGATGGAACGACTCAACATGGCCATTCAAGAGAAAAGAACTAATCGCAACATGGAGTTCTTTTGCTGCACGACAATGCCCGCCCTCATGTCGCCCATATGACCAAGGAAACCAATCAAACGCATAGCTGGGGAGTGCTGCCGTACCCGCCGTACTATCCCGATTTGGCACGAACAGATTTCCACCTTTTTAGATCTCTTGCAAATGCTATGAGCAGAGTTTCGTTCAATACTAATGCAGAATTGAGAACTTGGTTGGCTGAATTTTTCGAGTCGAAACAGGGGGATTTCTACCAACGAGGTATTGAAAATCTTATTGAATGTTGGGAAGAAGTTGCAAACAACAAGGAAGAATACATTGTTGATTAATTAGTTGTTAAATTTTATTGAAAAATAAACTTTTAAAAAAATTTAAAAAGGGGCAAGAACTTAGTTACCAACGCTGTTGGCATTCCATAGCTGACATTCCATTTTAACCTTTTCGACTCGGGAGTCTCTTGTACAAATTTTATTCGGTTGACACCACTTTTTAAGAAGAAGTTTCCTTCAAGTACACAATTTCAAAAGTGCTCTAATTGAATAAGGCAAATTTTATTTTCCTTTATCACTGGTGCTAATATCAAATTTTGCAAAGAAAGATGATGTCCAGTCTGGCTGGACATACGAGTGAAAAGAGTTAATGATCTGAAATTTAGCATATATTAACTCGATCAAAAATCAAAATACAGATTACGACAGGTAAAATGTATTTTTAAAAAGGCGGGAACGTAGTTGCCAATCCAGTTGTCATTCTATAGTTGACATTCCATTTTAATGATATGAAATTTAACCCGATCAAAAAAACATAACATAGAGTCCTGTAACAACAATGTATGAAGAAAAACGGCGGGAATACACTTACCAACCCACTCTAAATTCTACAGTTTACATTACATTTTTATAATCTGAAATTTAACATAAATTAACTCCATAAAAAAAAAAAAAAACAGAATATAGATTCTGGTAGAAAAAGTGTATTTAAACGAACTGCGGGAACTTAGTTGCCAACCCAATAGAAATTGACCACAAAGTTTATTGTTTTGAAAAAAATTATGACAAATTTATATAGTGTCATTTTATACGCGAAAAATGTTCAACTGTTACGCACAATGTGTTTACCACTTTGCAGTTTGATCCGAGCAATGGACTTGGTGAATTGTCCGATGACATGCTCAATTCAGTGAAGAATACGACGCCAGATACAGATATAGCTAAGGCGCCTGATAAGAGGTTCTTTCGGGATAAGTTCGTTTAGAACAGGGGTGGCCAACTGTGGCACACGCTACACCACTAAAATTTTACAGTAATCATTTCCTTATCTAATAATCGAATCTCTGCGATGCAAGAAGTCGAATTTTTCTGTAAAATTTTAGTGGTTTCAGGCGTGCCACTGTTGGCCACCCCTGGTTTAGAAAAAGAAAGTTATTTAAGATTATACTTTCTTACAAAATCGCGTTAAATATATAAAACTATACAAAGGGTCTAGCCGGATAAGCATAGCGAAATAGTCCCCACGGCCGATGTTTGAAATAAGATGTGTGGTAATAAGGCTCACCTTGAAATACAATATAGAGTGTTTTTAGCCCCTGACCTTGAACTGCCCTTGAGATAATCGGGGAAGTTTGCGCCGGCGCTACTATTTTTTAAATACGTTTATCTCAAAAAGTACAAAAGTTAAAAAAAATGAAACTCACGCCAATTTTTGAAGAATATATTAGTTCACATCATATATTTTTTTCATATTTTTACACAAATTTTCACATAGAAAAATAAACAAAAATATTTTTTGAAAAAAAGATTAACGTAGTAATTTTATACTTACACTTACCAAAAAATTACAGAATAATGCACAAAGTATGTACTTTTAAGAAAATTAATTTCGTTAAAATCGAAGATGCGCTTTTTGAGTTATAAAAAAATAATGCTAGCAACTTGCTAAAATGCTCATAATGTTCCCCGTTTGCATTTGCACAAATACACTTATATCAATGCATAGGTCGATTCGTGACATTTCCACTCGGGCAGGGTGCGCAGTGCGCCAAAATAAGAGAATGTTTCCGTACATACCACTTCCCTATAGGTGTGTTTCGTGTTCGTAAATAATGTTATTTTGGTGTACTGCGCAGCCGTCTCGCGTAATAATATCAAGAAATGACAAACAAAATGATAACATTTGCCTACCATGATTTTCACGTATAACTTATATCACGTAACTTATCACGTATTTTTATAACGTATAACTTTAGAGGGAGTGTATGTGTGTATGGGGGGGGGGGGTGGCACTTGACATCGGAAGATATCTGTAAGGCGAGGGGGTGTTCTGATTTGATATCGTTATCATTTTTGATCAAACCAAAATTTACTTTTTTGGTATCCTTTTATTTACATCCGTAATCTTAATTTTTTAAAGTCTGTTTTCTTCTTTTTGTGAAAAAAAAACAAAGTTATTATTAAAACCATATTCAATGTTTATGAAACATTTCATTTCAAAATATGGAATAACCCAACGCTCAGCATTAATATTCTCCTGCCATATTGGTATATAATTCGTTGTTAGAGAAACCAGATTCGAAATGATACTTGATATTTTTGCTAGGAAAAGATGGGGAAGAATGTTGTTCACCTGCTTTGTTTACAAGAAATTCTGTTTAGACCCGTGCAAGGGCGAAGTGCAAGAAGACAGTACTACTGTCCAATGCATTATGTAACAAAGAGCTATTATTAAAAACTTTTAAATAATAAATATTTCTTTAAAATGTTATTTGATATAAAGTTATTTCTGATATAACAGTGATATTTTATGAATTTCTTCTCTTTATTTAAACCAGTAAAATACGCGAATTAAAAATGTACAACCATACCTGTATATCATTGAAACTTATAAAAATGAAAAAAAAAAAAAAAAAAAAAAAAAGGAAAAATAAATGTAAAAATAAAGAAAATTTTTAGACACTGATAACAATATTTTTAGGGGGAGGGAGATTTGAAGAACGATAACTTCTGATATTGGAATGTTGGTAGGGGGTCCGAAATTGCTAAAAAGGTGATAACCTTATATATTAACAGCCCCTATTCAGCTTCACCTGCACAATCGACTAGACAATTGACTTAATATTATTACGTGAGAAGGATGCACTGTACGCCAAAATAACAGAATATTTACAAACACGAAACAAACCTATAGGGAAGTGATATGTATTGTATGGAAACATTCTCTTATTTTGGCACACTGCGCATCCTGCCCAAGTGGAAATGTCACGAATCGACCAATGCATTGATAGTAGCGTGTTTCTGAAAATACAAACAAGGATATCATAATATTTTAGAAAGTTGCTAGCATTGTTTTTTATAACTCAAGAAGCACACATTCGATTTTAACGATATTTTTTTCCCTTAAAAGTACATACTTTGAACATTATTCTGTAATTTTTTGGTAGGCGTAAGTATAAAATTACTACATTAATAATTTTTTCAAAAAATATTTTTGTTTTTTTTCTATGTTAAAATTTGTGTAAAAATATGAAAGAAATATATGATGTGAACTAATATATTCTTCAATAATTGGCGTTGGTTTCATTTTTTTAACTTTTGTACTTTTTGAGAAAAACGTATTTGAAAAATAGTAGCACAGGCGCATACTTCTCCGATTATCTCAAGAACAGTTCAAGGCCAGGGACTAAAAACACTCTATATTGTATTCTCATGGTGAGCCTTATTACCAAACATGTTATTTCAAACATCGGCCGTGGGGGCCATTTCGTTATGCTTATCCGGCTCGACCCTTTGGGGTTTATTTAAGGTTATTACATGGCTTTTAAATGGTCCAATAAATGAATACCAATAAATTTTAACAGAAAATTTTATGGTAGGTTTGGGCCAGAATTAACTTTCAAAGGTGGTTTGTAAGAAAAATCTAAAAAGAAAATTTTTCTAAAATAATATTGGTATTCAGTGTGCGGAGCATTTGGTAGCCCTGTTATTATCACAGACACGGGCAACGCCGGGTGAGTTAACTAGTAAAAACTATATTTAAAAAAAAATCGTTTAGTGTAGGTTTAAAGAGAAAAATAACCGAAACGTATTCTCAGAGCTATGTTAGTTTATGAAAACGTTATATATGTATATATATTTAACATTAAGTATGCCTCATGTTTATTGAATTAAAATTTTGATTTAGAATTTTCTTTTATAATATTGTTTTATATTATTTATAATATAAATTAGTTTTTAAGTATATTCTGCACCCGACATTAATAAGAAACTTTATATTCAGATTAAAATAATTCATTATCTTATTTACAACACTCCTTTAAGCAAAGCAAAAAATGTAATTCATTATGCTTGATTTAGTCTAGCTGATTGTTCTAGTGAAATATTTCATGCGTAAATTATTCGTATTTTCTGCTTACTTTAAAGTTCTGCTCTTTTATTAAATAGGAGGCTTAAAATTTGTGTTTTTTTAACATAATGTCTTGTGCGTATTCATCCATGAATTGCAGATCTTTATGCTCATTTATGTATTTTATTTAACTTTAGTTATTAAATATCATATAATTTAATCAAAGAAAAAAAGGAGAAAAAAAAAGAAAAAAAGTGAAAATATGACTTAATCACGCAATTGTTCATTCAATGATAGAAAACAAAATGAAGGTTTTTAATTCGTTCTTTTGACAATATATGCAGTAAAACCAAAACAAATGAAACTTATTGCTTAAATATGCTTAATACAAATACAAAGACACATAAAACTTAATAATATCATAGATGCTAAATTTTACGCTTTTCTTGTGAGTTTTTAATGGAAATTTTTATACTCTTTAATCGGAGAAATATTCGATTACATAAGGAAAAAAACATTATATTAAAATCTAGTGAAAACAAAAGTTTGAAGTTATACAGGGTGAGTCTAAAATCATGGGACAAACTTTGATGAGTAGTAAAGCTCACTATAACAAACAATTATTGTTTAGGAATGTATGACCGGAAGTGACGCGTTGAGGTACAAATACCAGGAGGGCAATATGGCGCTTTTTTTTATTTCAAAATCCCTCATTCATACCAGAAAATTTCTATACTATTCTTTTATTTATTTGAGACAGACATTTCATGATCACTTACATAAAATATTCTTCTTTGATAATTTCCGGTACAAAATCGAAATTTTTGAATAAAGAAAACACAAAACTGGTAAATATGTCAAACCCAGGAAATACATGAAAAGAAATAGAAATAGAGTTTTATTAATTCAAAAATTTCGATTTCATACCGGAAATTATCAAAGAAAAATTTTTTCTTTGTGTAACCATGGAATGTCTGTCTTAACCCTAGAACGCTCCTCGTTCCGTACCTAAGAATTAGGCTCTCGGGTCTAAAAAGACCCATGCATGTTTCGCGCTAAAAATTCGGCAGTCTACAAGTAATAAATTTCTTATTTTAGTAACAGTTGACAAATACTAAAACAAAAAATAAATCATGACAGTACAAAGATGAAATAAATGTAAAAAGTACTTATAAAATCTTGTTTACAGGTACATCCAAAAAACACAAATGAATCTTTCAAATATTTAAATCTAATTATCCCGTATAACAATTATGGAAAACTATATTCAAATGCTTTTTGCATGTAAAGCAGTGGCATGTTACACACTTAAATGTACATTTATTTTCTATTTTTTCGCATAGGTGACACCTTCCTCGCTTCTTAGCAATTTCCAATTCAGCTGAAGTACTAGCTCTTTCATTACGGATTCGCTTCGCACTTTGAACCATCTGTTTTCCTCCTTGCCCTCTTGGAAGATTTTCTCTGGTCTCCATATACTTTTTTACAAATTTTTCACCCAAGTTTTCCAAAAAAATTCTTCGTCTATAAGGACAGTCTTTCTTCCATGATTTATTTATGTTGCAATAAAGTACAAAAGCGTTATATGCAGATATGTCTAAAATATTACAAAATACAACAAATGGCCAACGGTTTGTCTTCCTATTTGTAGTGTAAGTAGCTACCATTTTGTCAAGCGTATCAACTGCTCCCTTAGTTTTATTATAATCAATGATGATCTCTGGTTTTCTTTGAATACTTCGTTCAGTTTTCTCAGTCTTATGCAATGTGCTTTGAAGAACAACACATTTTTTTTTGGAATGTAAGACACAAGTGTTGTATCTTTAGTAAACGCAAATGTTGAACTGTATCTTTCTTTTTTTTTTGTTTCTAAAATTTTTACAGGAATAGATGATTTATTTTTTCTTATTGTACCAATTATTGTTATATTTCTTTTTAGCAACATTTGACCTAAATCATAAGATGTAAAGAAATTGTCACAAGTTATATTATGTCCTCGTAAACCATATGACAAGTCCAAAACTACTCTCAATCCTTGGTTTCTTTCGGGTGCTTTTCCTGGTTGTTTTCCTAAATATGGCTGGATGTTCCATACATAGCAAGTGTCATTAACGCACAAAATTCGGAATTTTATATCATATTTAGCAGGTTTGCTAGGCATGTACTGCCTAAAAGGACACTTACCTCTAAAAGCAATAAGTTGTTCGTCCACCGTTACATATACTTCTGGATTGAAAAGACTGGGTAAAATTTCTACACATTTATCCCATAATTCTCGAATTGCGGCAAATTTGTCATTTGATCTTCTTCGTTCTCGAGTTTTCCGGTCATCAAATCATATTACTCTCTATATTATTTTAAATTTCTTTAGAGAGATTGTATCTCTAAACAGATGTTTTCCCTTGAATTTATCCCATAGACTTGTTGTTATTCATTGCTTAATTTGTACACACCTGCGAGTACTAAAAGGCCTATGTATGCACCCAAATCTACGATATTTAGATCTGTCCAATTTTCTCCATATACTCGTTTTCTCTCTAAATTCGTATAATTATGATCATGGTTTTCAAATAATGGGGAAAAAGCAGTTCAAAGCCTATTCGCGCTGTTGAAAATCGATTTGGGACAGGGGTTAGTTTCAAAATATTACTGCTTTCTAATCGACCAGTACTTGGATATGGCTTTTCATGCCACATTATTTTTTCATCAATGGACTTCATTATCTCAGGTACTTTATGTATAGTATCTATTTCTTCATCTGATGAAGAATAATTATCAATAGATGTATGATCCTCTTCTTCCGATACAGATTCCTCCACATCAGACAAATTTTCATCATTTGTATAGCCTTCCATGAAAGCGAAATAAAACTTTCATATAACGAATAAAAAATGCACTAGCGTTCTCCTGAAATAAAGTGAAATACAGTGTGAATTTCAAGTGAAATACAGTCGTTACAGTTTATGTTTCGAGGTCAGGAAAGTGAATAATAACGCGTAGAGCAGTAGAGTATGTATGGGCACAACATTTGTCAGAAGAAACAACATAGCAAGCAAGCAAAACCACGTCAGACATTGTTTAGTGTAGGAGTATGATAAAGCCGTTACAGCAGCCAGAGCTTGCCACAGCATTTGTCATGTGTATGAGGAAGATGCCGTGGACGATAGCACATGCTACCGTTGGTTGAGGAAATTCCGGGACCGAGACAGGAGTTGTAAAGTTCGTGCCCGTTTTTGATGCATATCAGTGGTTTCTGACGAGGATATGGACACAGCCATAGCAAATTCCCCACATCCAACAGTCGGAGAATTAGCCGAAATGTTCTCGGTACACAAAACAACAGTCCAAAGACGGATTCATGCGCTTGGCTTCATCAAGAAATTCGATCAGTGGGTAGCACACGAGCTTACAGAAAGGCAACGATAAAAGAGGATCAGCACCTGTATTTCTTTGCTTCCCTCTAACAGTAGGGAACCATTTTTAAACCGAATTGTAACGGGGGATGAGAAGTGGGTACTGTACCGTAATGTGAAGCATCGAAGGACCATGTGCCGATGTTGCAGAGGGTGCTCTATCAACCTAAAAGAGAGGACTCCATTCCAAAAATGTTTTGCTCAGTATATGGTTTAATGCTAGGGGAATAATCAACTAGGAGGTCCTCGCACCAAACCAAATTTTCAAGACAGACCTCTACTGCCAACAATTGGACAAATTGTGAGCAAAACGCATGTCTAAGTGGCCAGCATTCATCAATCGTAGAGGGATTCTCTTTCAAAACGATAAGGTCAGCCCCTATGTTGCTTAAGGACTCGGCAAAAATTATTGGGCCTTAGTTGGGAACTTTCACCTCAACCGGCGTATAGCCCCAACCTTGAACCTTCGATTTATCCCCTTATTTGATTGTTACACAACGCCTTTGCCACCCCCCACCCCAAACCTTCAATGATGTGGAGACTGTGAAAATGGCGTTACAACAGTATTATGACTATAAAACAGAGGGGTTTTATTGGCGAGGGATTAACTTACTGCCAGACAGATGGCAAGAGGTCATACATAATGATGGTGCATGCGTGAATTCATAGGTGCTTAACTTTTTGTGTTCTCCATACATAATGATGGTGCATGCGTGAATTCATAGGTGCTTAACTTTTTGTGTTCTCCGACTTTCTGTTTTCGCTAAAAAACGGATAGAACTTTTGCACTCACCCAATACTTGCTTCATTGATTATATTCGGTTATTTGATAGGGTATTTCTGATCAATTTTGAATTAAGTATCTCATTGCTCATTTAAAATAACTGTAAGTGTTAAGGATTATTTGTTTACTGTAGCTCATTGGTGTTTAAATAAAAAATTAGTTAAAGACACGCCCCAATCCAGTTTTGTTAAGAGTACTTGATTATGCATATTTATGCAAGCATGTAAAAATCTTTCTCTAAAATAAATAAACCACTGTATTTTGTATTTTCCTATTCCCTTTTAAGAAAGAAAGATTTAATTGTAAATTAATTTGCTCTTTACAGAGATACTTGTAAACATTGCCTACAAAGAAAAACCTGCTGTTCTTTTTATTTCATTTTTAATCTTTCTTTTTATTCTTGGATTCAAGCTGAAAATTCTTTGAAGATTTATAACTGTATGAAATTTAAATCAATTGAAATCATGTATGGCTTTTTTTATCTGGGTATTTCTAAGAATTTGTACACATTATCATGTGATTTGTTACTAATTAAGCAATGTTTTAGTGTTTTATTCAAGTATGATAGGCATTTAAGTTTTATTTCGCTAGAGTTTATCCATAAATTTTGTAACTTTGATCAGAATTAGTAATCCCTTAACTTTGTTTTAAAATTGTTTGGTATTCTCTAAGTGTGTACTAATGGATCCGAAAGTTATACGATTGAAATTGTAATACACTTTGATTGGCCAGTAAGAAAGTAGAAAGCTTAAAATTATAAACAAAGGGTTGTTAGGTTTTGATTCTTCAATTGCTTTTTAGTCATTGTTTTGTAAACAAATTATGAATGCAGAGAAAAGGAAAATTTTAAATGAGAAGTCTTTGTTTATCATTAGAAAAGTTTTAAAAATTAGATTGAAAAGATTGATTTATAAAGCATGTAACTTGCAAAATAATAATAATAATAATAATAGTAATACCTAAATAAACTCTCACGTTGCATACTTAAATAAACAATCTGTCCCGTTATATATCTCAATAAACAAACTGGCATGTTGCAAATAATGTTTAAGAAAATTAATGGTACGGTAATCTTTCGCAAATTAACATTATGATGACAGATACATTTTTATAATTAGAGGTGGGTCTTTTACGTGTATAATAAACTTAATCTTTCGTCGAAAAATTTTAAACTCCACCGGAACAATTTTAAGTATGTGCCGATAGGACAAACTCCATCAACTTCTAAAGGATTAATATAACCAGTGGCGGAAAATTGGCGCAGAGGAGGAGCCTACTAACACCGCTAATGTTTTATAGTATTATTCCCTTTAATAAAAACTCAGAAATTCTGTCATTAGATAAGCCGAAAAATACTACTAAAATTTTGTGATGTCAATACGCTCCTCCTCTGCGCCAATTTTCCACCACTGTGTAACTGTTTTTGTATTTAAATGTAGTTTAATTAAAATCTCATGACAGTTGATAGAATTTAGGCCTAATCAAAGTGGAAGCATGTGTAATCATTCCTTAGGGATAAAATTCTTTTATGAGGTTTTTGTTAATGGTACGACTGATACTATTTTAATAAATATATGTAATCAAATCAGCTACTTTCTGTTTCAAATATTTGATTTTGAGTAGTACTTAAAACTGTAAATATCCATTTTTTATTAAACACTAGAACGCCCGGAAGGAGTCGATTCGACTCCGGCCAAATGTTTAAATGTCCATTGGAGCCAGAAATTTTATTTTATAATAAAATAAGTTAAATGAAATTCGCGCAAAAATGCGTTAAATAAATCAGTTAAATAATTTTAAATAAAAATTCTCGTATGAAATATTTTTATGAAACTTAAGTAAAATTTCCCGGCGTTCTAGTGTTAATCAAATATTTATTTTTGTTGTATTATATTTTGCCTTTCATTTTTTAAATATTTAATATGTTTAAAGTGCTTTTATTTTTTTATATGTAATTGTGCATAAGATATTTTTATTTAAAATTTCTAAGGTGCTTGCTTTTTGTGAATTTATATTAAAACTTTATCCTAAAACTTGATGTAAATGTAATATAAACAAAAGAACTGCTTTTCAGTATCGTATCCTTTTTAAAATACAATACAATAAATTTATTCCAGTATTTATAGCAATAAGTATTTAGATGGTACAGTAGCATAACTACATATTTCTGTTTTCGTATAATGGTTTCAAACAATCATACTTAAATTTCTTCGCTAATTAATAGTTAGTTATTCATTAGTAAATAATATTTCCTTTTGAAAAACTAATTCATGTATATGTATGCAATTACATTCTTTTATCTCCTTTAATTTGTTAGTTGCTTAAGCTGCTACAGCTGATGATAGAAATACAACATGAATGGCGTGAATAGATGTTAAGCTGTATGATCTGTTCATCTATGCAAATTCAACTAATTTCTAGTACTGTTGCAACTTATCCATTCCTTACTTTTGTGTTGGCCAGTTGAAATGCGCCTGGGAGACTATAGGTTAGAAATAATCTTTAGTCTTTTAGATGCAAACTTGCAGGCTAAATCATATTTGGATGCTGCATCATGGAAGCTACACTTCTTTTTTTTTGCTGAAGATTATATTTGCTTTATTGCCTATCTATTATGAAAGAAAGTCACTTATTGCTTTTAAAAAAATGTTCTACTATGTTCTGCTAATGTAAGAGAAAATTCAATTTAATGTTTACGGATTTAAGACATTAATTTTTACGGGATTTAGTAAGGTATTAATAAAAAAATGCATTTAAAAAAAGTCATATTTTAAACGCTTATGAACTCTTGTGTTTCACGTCAAAGCGAGAAGAAGTCAAAAATCTGCTTTTCATGCCTTTGCAAGACTTCATGCAAACAGCTGAAGAAAAATAAATAATGTTTAATAGCTGGAAAGCGATGTTTATCTTTTACCAATCACAGTACAATTCGTCAGAAAAAATCTGGCCATTATCAGGAAACTAACGCTTTCCTGAAACACGTATCTGATTATTCATTTTTCATTATCTGTTAAAATTTCTATCAATCGTTTATGATTTAACAGTTATTTTATCGGTATGAAGCAAAGATCATTTTAACACTTCAGAGTGATAAAATAATTGCAATTTGTTGTGTAGATAAATACGGTATATTGTGGAATAATTTGAGTCAATAGTGTATTTTGGAATGGAAAGGAAAAAGACATTCTTGAGTTTTCTGGAATGGAAAGGTAAAATCAATTTTCTAGTAACCGATATCAGCAGAGGATGGTTGTGAAGTATAAAGGGGACTTTTAATTTCGTGGTGTTGGCTTCACAGATGGTGGTTTCTTTGAATTTAAATTAGAGGGAGTTCTGATGCTATATTTTTGTTAGGGGTGGGGGGGGGGCTTCCTTATTATTATTATTTTATTATTATTATTATTTTACTTTGTCATTATTGTGTTTTTAGAAAATGAGAGCTTTTTTATTTCCGTAAATTTATTTTACTGAAAAAACAAACAAACAAAGAAAATAGCATCGTATAATTTGTGAAGACAGTTAATTTTAATACAGTTGTAATTAATTTGAAAAACATACTTTTGCATAAGAAATTTGTTTCGATGAATTGTATTTGATTAAAAGTGTATAAATAATATGTTCGTGTTCTTGTGGGATTTGCTTTAAATATTCGTTGATGGATATGTCTGCAATGATGTCAGGGATCAAATTTTGCTTTTTACAAATCGGAGTTTTAAAACTGTGTTTATTTTTATACAGGGTATCTCTTATTATTGTTTACCAACAGATAATAACCGTTAGTTTTAGAAATGCAGTTCCAATTGCAAAAAAAAAAAAAAAAAATGTTCTGCATCATATAAAAATCGATTAATGTTCAAATAATTACTTTTTAAATAGTTAAAAAATTACAAATTTTATACAATGCCTGGGTCCCATAAGTTTTATTTTGAAAAAGTTCCTCCATGGTCTTACAAGTAAAACACTAAAAAAATTATTCTTCTATGACCAAAACTTACTGAGTTACAATACTTTGAATTTTGTGAATTTTCAAGGTTTCAGTGACAGTAAATGGAAAAATGTGTTTTTAGTGCCAGAAAAATTGAAAATGCATGAAATCCAAAGCATCATAACTAGGTAAATTTTTGTCTCGCAAGGATTAAGTTTTTAACCACAAACTGAATTCATGGTGTGGATTCATTTCAATAGAAAACAGCGCCTATTCTTTAGCCCGAATTTTTTTTATTTAAATATCTTCTAATTAAAACATCCGATGACATATGCAGCGAATAGTTATATGTTACAAAAATAATAGTTTGTTGGAACCTGTTATCTGTGCACGTGTAAAACGATGGAACCTGTTAACCAAAATTATCTCTATTTCCCATCTCTATTGTATTTAATAATTGCTTATTCTCTACAAAAAAATATTGTTTTAACTGTAAAATAAAATAAAGAGAAATGTCAATTTATTTAACATAGTAAGAAATAGTATTTCAATTTGTATTTACTGCTTTTATATCGGTACTCATTTTAGATGTAACATAAACCAAATTTGGAATCAAAATTTTATGGTTATTAATTTGTTGTTTATATCAGAGTTATCGTAAAATAGCCCTCAGACCCAAATGTATTTCAGGAAAATTTCAGGCTCATAAGTATTTTGGAGTTTCATTTGCAAATTTAAATGTGCGATGACGTAATATATATATATATATATATATATATATATATATATATTATAATTTTCCTGTTTCGTTTGAAAATGTTACTTGCAAATTTACATTTTTATGTTATTTTGGAAGTAAAGGGGAAATAAAGAGATATTAGATTATTTTTAAAAAAATGCATTTCCAATAATACTTAGTTGTGGACCACTGTGCCCCAGTGGGTGGACCAGTGTACCCTGCTTCTGGGGCACACTGGTTCAATTTATGAACGTATACAAAAAATTGTTTTTTGAAAAATGTATTTGAAGCTATGTTCTGAAAATATTCTGAGGCATATAAAAATGTTTAAGGAATGTTCAAGAATATTTTCAGGCAGATTGGACTTTCCATTAAAGAGAAAAAAAAAACGTAAATTGCAAAAGTGGTCCACTGTGCCCCAGTCTCCCCTATATGGTGCACATTGGGATAAAACATATGCCTAGCGAACTTTTATTCGAAATATTTTAACAAAAACATATTGTGTTTAAATTTTTTTTACGTAATCTACATAACATGTACTTATATATCTATTTATGTGAAATCCAAGTCTCTGTGTGTCCCTCACAATTCCGGTTTGACCACCTCATTATAATGAATAATTGTTGAAAAATACTAATGACGAGTTACACAATAGCGCCAAAGCATGACAAACTTGGTGAATTATCGCCAAATTTGAAGAAATGTCGCCAAATTTGGCGACAAAAATAAGTTGCCGTATATGATGCCAACTTGGCGATAGCTGCCTAATTTGGCAAGATTCCCATTTAAAACCATTAATCTTTCAAAAAGCAGAAAAACCAACGTTTAAAATGCACAAATAATATATGAAAAGCAGCAAACAGCTGTTTCGAATCTACCAGCGAGATTCTTCTTCAGTGCAAAAGGAACAGCGTGCTAGAAAAAGCAAGGCTGAGCAAAATCATAGACAGAGACGCGCTGGCTTTTATACCCTATGCGGGTGGCGAAGGCGCCGAAACAACCAATGAGAGAGAAGCAGTGGAAACGACTGGGTGGACAAGTAGCGACATCTACCGGAGAAGTAGAGAAAAGAAACCAAAAAAGGGGAATTAAATTAACGCTTTCCAAATACTTGGAAAATCTGGAGTACTAGATAAGTCATTGACTAAAGAGTGAGAATTTTTAATGATATGGTAAGCTTCCCAAAAATCAAGATCAAGGTTAGAAGAACATTTTTGGATAATGATGGCTGAGGAAAAATCGAACCTATGTTGAGAAGACCAAGAATGTTGAGCAATAGAAGAACATTTGAACTCCTGATTTTTAACATAACCTTCATGCTCTTTTAAACGAAATCTAAGAGCACGTTTAGTCTGACCAATATAAGAAAGACCACACTGACAAGAGATCTGGTAAATGCCCCAATTATCTAGGCGATCAACGGGGTGTTTGAGATTTGAAAAAGGGATTTTATTAACAGGAGAAAAAATAACTTTAAAATCAAACCTTCTTAGGATTTTAGCAACTTGCTGACTGATTTTAGGAAAAAATGGTAATACAACTGAAGTATTAGAGTTGGAATTAGAATGCTTTTCAGAATGGTCGGATTTCGTCAATTTCTTATAAATAGAATCGATAATATTAGAGGAATAACCACGATCGATAGCAATAGCTTTGAGGTAATTAAGTTCAGCACTAAGTAACTGAGGAGTGGAACAAATATTTAGTAGCCCGAAAAACAAAATTATTGAAAGCAGCGAATTTCTGGTTAGGGGGATGAGAAGAATACCTGTGAGGTGGTAGACTGACAGCAAAAGGTTTACGAAAGACGGTAGTCTGAAAGCCATTTTCACAACGAATAACAAGGACATCCAGGAAAGAAAGACAGTTATTGGTCTCAATTTCAGAGGTAAAATCCAGAGGTAATTCCATTCTTGGTCTTCTCAACATAGGTTCGATTTTTCCTCAGCCATCATTATCCAAAAATCTTCTTCTAACCTTGATCTTGATTTTTGGGAAGCTTACCATATCATTAAAAATTCTCACTCTTTAGTCAATGACTTATCTAGTACTCCAGATTTTCCAAGTATTTGGAAAGCGTTAATTTAATTCCCCTTTTTTGGTTTCTTTTCTCTACTTCTCCGGTAGATGTCGCTACTTGTCCACCCAGTCGTTTCCACTGCTTCTCTCTCATTGGTTGTTTCGGCGCCTTCGCCACCCGCATAGGGTATAAAAGCCAGCGCGTCTCTGTCTATGATTTTGCTCAGCCTTGCTTTTTCTAGCACGCTGTTCCTTTTGCACTGAGGAAGAATCTCGCTAGTAGATTCGAAACAGCTGTTTGCTGCTTTTCATATATTATTTGTGCATTTTAAACGTTGGTTTTCTGCTTTTTAATATTGTTGCACAAAGGCTTTATTTGCTATTTTTATGTATTTGGCGTTAACGGGCCTTTATTCTTCTGTATTTTTTTTTTCCGCAATGTCTCAAATCAATAGGTTTTGTAATTTACGATTAAAAAAGTACAGGTTTTTGGAACACTTACATTTCCTACTTGATTGTAGGCGTAAGAAGGTTATTCCTAAATTCATTTCCATTCGTTGTAATTTATTTTCTTCAAATAGGATTGAGAAGGTCTTATTTCGTTCTAAATTAGCTCTTTTAAGAGCTTTGATTCAAGAGACTCGCCACAAAATTGCTCATATAGAGCGCGAGTTATATTCTTTACATATCAGCCTCGCTAATTCTACTCCTGATTTTCAGTCCATTGAAAGAAGGTCATGGAGCAGAGTTCTCACAGCTTCTTCTGTTCATTGTTCGGTTTTAAAGAAGAAATTTAATGCGCTTTGTGGAAGTTCTGTCGCTAATAACTGCAGTAATTTGCCTCTTGTTAACCAAAATGCTGTTGTCAATCTTTCTAGTGTTCCATTAAGTAACAATCAGCTCGATGCTCTCAAATTGAATAACAATTTTTCTGTCTCTGCTATTCCTTCTTTACCTAATCTTATTGCTCCTATTGAAAGAGCCTTTAAGCATAGCGCTCTATCTTCTTCTCAAAAAGAGTCTATTAGGCATCTCATTGCCAATACTGTTGATTTCAATTCTAATGTTTATAAACCCAATCTTAAACATCCTGTTAAACAATGTCTAAAAAATTTGCGTTCTGATCCAAGCTTAATTATTACTAAGGCCGACAAAGGTGGTCAGATTGTTCTTCTCGACAAATCTACGTATTTGGAAAAAACCCATAAATTAATTAATGATGGTCCGTATGCGGATATCCGCAAAGACCCTTCCACTAGAGAAATTAACTCTATTAAGTCTGCCATTAAGTCTTCTTCCATTATTCCTGCTAACTTTAAGAAGTCCCTTATTCCGTCTATTGCGCATTGTGCCAGGTCTTATGCTTTACCTAAAGTCCATAAGCCTGACATTCCTTTTAGACCTATTGTCTCTAGTATCGGTACAGCTTCTTATAAGCTTGCCAAATATTTAGTTTCTGTTTTTTCCCCACTTTTGAGCAGTAACTGTTTCACTGTTAAGAATTCTTTTGATTTTGTTAAAAAACTTCATAATTTTAAGCCGCAGGGTCACATGATGGTTTCTTTTGATGTTAAATCATTATTTACAAACGTTCCGGTTGAGGGGGCTTTAGATTGCCTCAAGAAAAGGTTTTGTGAATTCCATTTCTCTTATTTTGAAATCGAGGAACTTATACCTCTCACTCGCGCTTGCTTGTCGCAAAATACTTTTGTTTTCAATGGTAATTTCTTCCGTATGATTGACGGTTTGGCTGTGGGTAATCCTCTTAGTCCAATTTTATGCGATATTTATATGCACTATTTTGAGGTCAAGCTTTTTGAAATCTTAAAATTTCCGTTCTATGTTCGTTATGTTGATGATGTTTATGTCCTGATTGAAATGAATTCGGATATTAATCATATTCTCTCTATTATGAATTCCATTGATCCCTGCATTAATTTTACCTCTGCAATTGAGACCAATAACTGTATTTTTTTCCTGGATGTCCTTGTTATTCGTTGTGAAAATGGCTTTCAGACTACCGTCTTTCGTAAACATTTTGCTGTCAGTCTCCCACCTCACAGGTATTCTTCTCATCCCCCTAACCAGAAATTCGCTGCTTTCAATACTTTTGTTTTTCGGGCTACTAATATTTGTTCCACTCCTCAGTTACTTAGTGCTGAACTTAATTACCTCAAAGCTATTGCTGTCGATCGTGGTTATTCCTCTAATATTATCGATTCTATTTATAAGAAATTGACGAAATCCGACCATTCTGAAAAGCATTCTAATTCCAACTCTAATACTTCAGTTGTATTACCATTTTTTCCTAAAATCAGTCAGCAAGTTGCTAAAATCCTAAGAATGTTTGATTTTAAAGTTATTTTGTCTCCTGTTAATAAAATCCCTTTTTCAAATCTCAAACACCCCGTTGATCGCCTAGATAATTGGGGCATTTACCAGATCTCTTGTCAGTGTGGTCTTTCTTATATTGGTCAGACTAAACGTGCTCTTAGATTTCGTTTAAAAGAGCTTGAAGGTTATGTTAAAAATCAGGAGCTCAAACGTTCTTCTATTGCTCAACATTCTTGGTCTTCTCAACATAGGTTCGATTTTTCCTCAGCCATCATTATCCAAAAATGTTCTTCTAACCTTGATCTTGATTTTTGGGAAGCTTACCATATCATTAAAAATTCTCACTCTTTAGTCAATGACTTATCTAGTACTCCAGATTTTCCAAGTATTTGGAAAGCGTTAATTTAATTCCCCTTTTTTGGTTTCTTTTCTCTACTTCTCCGGTAGATGTCGCTACTTGTCCACCCAGTCGTTTCCACTGCTTCTCTCTCATTGGTTGTTTCGGCGCCTTCGCCACCCGCATAGGGTATAAAAGCCAGCGCGTCTCTGTCTATGATTTTGCTCAGCCTTGCTTTTTCTAGCACTCTGTTCCTTTTGCACTGAAGAAGAATCTCGCTAGTAGATTCGAAACAGCTGTTTGCTGCTTTTCATATATTATTTGTGCATTTTAAACGTTGGTTTTTCTGCTTTTTAATATTGTTGCACAAAGGCTTTATTTGCTATTTTTACATTAATCTTTCATAAATGAGCTCCCTGGAATTTAATTTAAACTCCACGCATTTAAGGTATTTTTTCAAAATCTATGGTTCAGAATTTAAACTCTAATATACGAAAATGCACGTCTTTACATCTTCATAATGATACTACTAATAAAATATCCGCCACTAGACAGCGCTATACTATCTGATTTCCTAACTACCCGATTTTAATGTGCTTTAGGTACTTTTCCAGTAATGGGGCTTTGGCGAGATAGAGAAAATGGCCTTGGCGATAATATGAAATTTGGCAACATATTTTCTAGCAACTTATTCACTGTGTTGTATATATCTTTATATCTCATTTTCTGTTATTTTTGACGGGCTATATTTCAAGGTATTAGTTATTATTCTCCTTTTAGGAACTCATTGCGCTTAACAATGGCAAGGATTAGAAATTTGGAATTTTAAAAAAATGCAGCAATTCGTGCCGACAATATTCAGAAAGCTGCTGCAAAAATTTTATCAGGTGAAATGTCTTTTAGCAGTGGCGCCAACTTATATGGGCTCGTGGGGCACGGCCCACCCAATAATTTGTTCTTCCAACAAATCCAATTTCCATTTTTCTATTTTCGTACTTATTTATTTCGTGCACACCGGAGCCTAAAACACAACGTGTCCCCTCACCCTTTCATCCTAAAAGACATACAATTAATTTTCTCTCTAAAAAAAAATAAATAAAAAAAATAAAATAAAATAAATTAAAAAATCCTGCATATTCGGTATTTAATTTTTCTTCCTAAATGCACTAAATTTGCAGTTATTATTCAGAACGTTCCATTTTTTGAGTTAAAGAATTTTTCAGAAGTGCTGCCAAAACGTTTTAAGACTTGTTTCAATATGCGTGAGCTCAGGCGCCTTTTTAACGTCAGAAAACACTGAAAATTCATAAAATTTAAAAACTCAGTATGTTTTGCACGTAATTTTTGTTTGTCCTTAGGCTTTCTTTCTAATGCCACTCTTTTTCTAAATATACATTATACGAAAAGGAGACCGTATTAAAACTAAATTCCGTATTTTAATTTGCATGCAGCCCCTTTTTAAATAAATGCCATGTCTGAAAGATGAACTTGATTTGTAAAGTACTTTTTGTAATTGGAAGTATCTTTCTGTTATCAGCGGTTCAAGAAATTGTATCTCTTTTAATAATCCGGTATAGTTTAAATAAACAGTACTATTAATACAAGCATTTCAGGGTATTTGCATTAAATGCCCATTTTAATATGTTTTAGTCCTTTGTGTTTTAATTTGTAATCAAATTCGTAGCACAATAGTAAATATTAGAGTCCATAAAAAGAAGACCCCATGAGAATGTAATTAAATAAAATGTCAACTTTATGTTCTACTCTAAAAATTCCTATCTTATCTTAACTTTAAATATAAACTTTTCACAAACCTTCAAAGAAAGAAAAATGGCAGTGTCAATTTTACCCTAAAATGGTTTTGAGCCACCCAAAATGTTTCAAAAGTTGGCGCCACTGTCTTTTAGGAAAGCTACTGCTGTTTACAATGTTAGTACGACCACTCTTAATTATCATGTTAGTACTTTTAAAAAAGTGAACAGCCAAATTTTAACTTCAAGTATATATCAAAGATACAAAGCCGAAAAATATTCACCGATGATGAGGAAGGAAAGTTTGTAGACTACATTTTGTAAGCTTCGAAATATCACTATGGACAACAATTAATGATTCGCGTAATGATTCGAGTTATGTATACTGTAATTCAATTATTGAACTTTTTACAACTATTTTTAACTGTCCTACGATGCCCCGCCAGGTGGTACACCTTAGGACAAAGTACAAGTTTAATAAATATATATTTTTAAAATTTTTCTATAATGGATATAATATCAAAAGCTATTTAATAATGTAGGCAAAGATTAAAAGAATTAATACCACGTCAAATTTTTACAATTGATCAATATAAAAAAATTGAAAAAAGTGGCCCAAGGTGAACCCCCTCTCCCTTAAAATAGTATTTTATAAATAAGAATAATACATATATAGACATCTAAATTATCATAACCAGTTTCTTTAGATTGAAGACATTTTCTTCATCGAAGAGAAAATATATTATTTACACATAAATAGTAACTATTCTGTGATAAAAAATTTGACATGTGCCTACATTTCCTAAAAATTAATGTTCCAACTGAAAGATTAACTTGTACATAAAAGCAGGGCCTTTATTTCTGAAAAATATTTTGGGAGTACTCAGTTTGACACAATAACATCATTTTTGAAGGTCTGTCTTTGGGTAACTTCGGTCCTGATTACGATTTTAAAGATTAAAAAAAAATGATCAAAATTTCGTCTCGTATTGTAGGTATCCACCTTTCAAAGTTAAAAGTATACAAATATACAAGGTGTCCGAAAAGTTTGAAAACGGTCGAATAACTCGAGAAATACATATCAGATTGAAAAACGAAAAAATACGTTTTAAATATTTTTAAAAAAGCTACTCAGTGATACCAAATTTGACCACCGAAATCGACCCCTGGGGGGGGGGGGGGTGAGAGGGGGTCCAACTTTGAAATCTTGAATGATAACCCCTATTTTTTATTGCAGATTCGGATTCTACGGAAAAAATACGTAACTTTTGTAATTAACATTTTTTTCTGATCCGCGTTGATCACGTTTAATCGAGCAAATAAGACACATACATATTTTGGTTTTCCCAACGAGGTTTTGACATCTCGAAATCCGATTGGCCATAACTTTTGACGTCAAAGTTGCCATCTTTTGTGGGAATACTGTTCATCGAAAACCAACAGTGGATATTGTTTTGATGGCGCTTTATATGCTTTTTCCATAAAAAATTAATAGAAATATATTAAATTAGTTTTCTATTTGCATTTTTTTTTATCCAATCGACCATTTTTTAAATAATAAATTGTGTATTTTGATATTTTAGCGAATAAATATGCACCTCCCAACCCGAACAGAAAAATGACAGTCTTCATTATTTGGGGGCGGGGTGTGTTGTTATTCAGCGTTTCGATGTTTTCTGTTGTTAAAAAAATCATTTAACTTGGAGCCGGATGGGAGTGTATGAGTTTTTTCTTTAATTATTACTGTAGAATAACATATAGGACAAAAAAAGTAAAACATATCAAATCTTTTTCTGCCGTCTGAGTAAATTATGGGAAGTAGCGTAAATTTCAGGTGAGGAGGGGGATTATAGGTTTTGGTGAATGATTATTTACTGTAACTACTGACTAGCAAGTAGGGCAGAAAACATTCAAAAATTCTAATAAATGTAATAATTTTTTGTAAATTAATATATTTTTCAATTTTAAAATTATTTCACAATTTTAAATTTATTAATTTTAAAGAACTCAAAATTTTTGATCTTTTAAACTTTTGAATATAAAATATAATTTTAATCTTTAAGCTTTGTTGATTATTTCCTGGGGGAGAAGACGTTTTAATTTCTATATGGGAATGATAATGTAGAAAATTGTTTAATTATTTATTAATTATCATAATATTATAACAAATGTGAAAAAATATATAAACAAAAACCTTGTTTGCAGAACAAATTTAAAACAAATGTGTTTATTTCCTACATTTTTTTAAGCCCGAGAAAGGACAGTTATTCATATATTTCATTCAGTTAGTTCTACGTTTAATGATAAATTTTTGTAACAAATAATTTAATCCTTTTGCGGGTAGTGTCCTTAAAAAAGGACACCTAATTTTTATTTTACTGGCACCCATAATATTTAATTAAAATTTCCCATTTATAACGTACTTGAAAATAAGCAGGTCTTTATTTTCTAATAAATTCGTTTATAAATTCTGATGTCAGTCTATCATTTATTCAGTTTATAAACAGAATTAATCCGCTCCGGTAAGGGTTAAACCAAACGATCATTAAAAAATAAAAACAAAATTCGAACAATACGATAGTTTAAATACCCTAAAAACTTAGGTTCCCTTAAAATTAAATCGTAATAAACCTTAGACTTTTAAAAATGTTTTTTGTATTTTAGATCACTGCAAATAGAAGCGTCTTAAATTCAGACACATATGTGACTGAAAAGTATTTCAGACACTTAAATGTTTGAATATGAAATTTCAGACATCACAGATGTCTGAATTTAAGACACATAAGTGTCTTACTGGGATTATGGCACGGAGGAACTGAAAGAAATGTCTGAATAATTATGAACCGTCTGGCATTAAGACACTTAGAAATTCAGACACTTAAGTGTCTGAATGCAATACAATTGTATTATATGTATGATGACTGTACTGTTAAGCTCCGGTATCTTGGCATTTCACGCGCAGAGATTCGGACGATTCTATTCTTGATAATCGGCAAAAGGTTGTAACGTACTGGAGAGAATAGCATCCATAATTGGCGCGTTAGCTTAAAATAGTGACAACCATAAGCGGATTCTTTTATTTTTTTAATATATTTTTTATAAATGTAATTTTTAACTGTGGTCGTTTCTAATAGCAATAATTTTATTGATAATTATGATATTTAAAAACTTAAACGATGCTTCTGATAATAAATATGATGATATTAATTATCGGAATGAATTGTAAAACCACCTAGACATATTTTCAGCAATGGCAATTCTTTATATATAAGAATTAATGCAGATCATTTCATAATATTTTAGATATGAATTTGTTAATGATTTTATAATTAAAAAGATGCTTCTGAATTTTTAAAAAATGCCTACATTATGTTAGGATGTTTTCATTGTGTATATAAATCTCTTTTTATTTTCCTAACTAAATTTAACCCCCTCACTGACAAGCCCGTGTTAATACGTTCACTAAGCTCCAGGTTTCACTGCAATACAAGCAATATTTAAAGTAATATAATTCTATTGATTTAATGTATTTTTAATACATTGAACAATGATTAATACTTCTAAGGATTGCATTCATATTCGTTATTAAGTTTTTTTATAAAATGTTCAAAGAATCCCTTTTTTCAGCATTTAAAACAAAATGCAGAGAAAACAACATTACAATTTTGCCCTTTTCCAAGACAGTTGGAGGGTTAAAATGTTAGACATTTATATAAATTAGAGATGGGCACCATCGTTCCTTTTAAGGAATCGTTCACCGAAAGAAACGAGTTCTTCGGAGTCGTTCCTTTCGGAATCGTTCCTTTTTTGGAACGATTCCGAGAAAAAAGGAACGATTCCGAGAAAAAGGAACGATTCCGAGAAAATGAGGAACGATTCCGAGAAAAAATGAACGATTCCGAGAAGAAATGGACGATTCCGAAAAGAAATGAACGATTTTGAAAAATAAAGGATTCCAAGGGGAAAAAACACTTCCGAGATAAAGAGAACTACATGCAATCCATAATATTTTTTACTAATTTATTTTCTTACGTACCCATCCATTTTCTTACGCATCCAGTCGACTTAATTTTGTAATGTTTTGGATAGATGATTTTGTTTTTAAGAGTTCATTTCATTGATGAGTGTGTGCAATTAAGTTGCAGTTATTTGTAATTTTATGATTTATGGTATAAAGCATAATTCCCCTTGGAAAATTAAGGGTGGCGCAAGGTCTATTCGATTTTTAGTGTAATCATTGGTTTCTCTTGTAAATATGTCGTCAAATGACCGTCCATTTATATTATTATTTTGTGCAGTGTGTGTTTACTCTCAACGATGTTCAATGGCTAATTCCTAAACCGTTAGTCATAGACCTATAGTTCCAATTACAAAAATGTTTTAAATAAGGTAAAAAATTATTCTGAAAGTTGTTTGGATCAATAAAAATATTTCTAAAAAAGTTACGAAATTTAATTTTTTATACGGTCCCCCGACCCTATAAGTGATATTTAGTAAAAATTTCCTGTTCTCTTAAAAGAAAGACAAAAAAAAAAGTCCCATTCATCTAACACTAAAATTCATGAAGTTATATGAAACTTTGAAATGCAAGACTTATGCCACTTTTCTGCATCCGAATACACATGAGTTTAGCCATGCTTCTAGGGGTCATAAAAAAAGTGCTTAAAGTATTTGAAGGATTTATTTAATGTGTAGCTGCTCTTTGAAAGAAATCGTATTACGACAGATTTTTGTAAGGATTTGAAGCTGTTTCTTTTAATGATTTTTTTAAGCAAAAAATATGCTATTTTTATAAGCTTTTATTTAACTTATTAACCGCCAAAACTATAAAGTAGGAATTTTCAAATTTCTTGTTGAAAGTCGCTTCTCACCACAAATTCAGAAAGGTAATTTTCGCTTTATTAAAATATCAAAATTTCTGCCAATAAATAAAGCAATTTTTTAATTGTAAAATAGTGGTGACAAAGTAATTAATTTAAGCATGAGCAATTATTTTGACCGTTGCGTGAACGCAACACCTGCGGGTAATGGGTTAACTTGAAACGATCGTATGTATGTATTTCCAGTTCAAAATTTGTACTCGAAATTCAACTCACTTTAAAATATGCGATCGAGGTTAAATTTTACATATTGACGTAAATCAGATGACAATGTAATATTATTATGATTTTCAGTGCTTACCATTATGTACTTATTTTACAGGGTAACACAAAAAATTTCGAATAGATTACTGCCAACAAGTTTACTAAAAAGTTTTAGATTAGATAACACAAGACTGCGATGGTTGTGTTTTTTTATTTTTAAAATTATGTATTTTTAAAATTATGATTTTTATGTATTTTTTAGCGCTGAATCCGAAAATTATCTTCATTTTTAACCATCATGTCAGGATTTTGCGCAAATAGTAAATTTCAAAATTGAAAATATAGCTAATACTATAAAATAAAGTCGATGGTTGCATTTTTTAACTTTTACGATTGACTTGTATGTGCTTTTTAGCACTGAATGTAAAAATTACCTTCATATTTAACCATCATGTTGGACATTTTGCAAATGGTAAATTTCAAAGTTAAAAAATAGCGAAAATCTGATACTATAAAATGGATGTAAAACTTCTTTTATTCAATTTAATTTTATTTAATTCAAGAATTTATTCAATTTTTGGCTTATACTAGGATTCTTACAGCTAAACAGCTCGGGGATCCGATGATGTGCGAAGGGAAGAGGTTCAATTAAAACTTTGAACTTTTAAACTTTGAAACTTACAATTTGCGAAAAATCCTGACGTGATGGTTAAAAATGAAGGTCATTTTCGGATTCAATAGTAAAAAATACATAAAAATCAATTATCAAAAGTTAAAGAAATAACAATCACGTCTATTTTATACTATCAAATTTCCGTAAATTTTTCACTTTTTAGATTTCAAATTTACGATTTGCAAAAAATCTGTACTTTGTGATAAAAAATGAAAGCCATTTTTGGATTCAGTGCTACAAAATACGTAAGAACTAATTATCAAAAGCTAAAACACATGACACAACACAAATTTGCATCCTAGTGCAATCTAATAACATTTAAAAATATGTGTCATTTTGAAAGAATCGAGGCTGTTTCTTTTCAACATGTTATTTAACGAAAATTCTATTATTTTTTTCCTGTTATATGTTTAGTACAAGCTGTATATTTTGCATTAATATTTCAGAATGATATTAGATTTCAAATTTATAATGCAATGTTAATTTTACTATCAACTATTTTTTTATATATCTGAAGATTATTTATATTTCTAGTAAATTTGTAAATGACCCTTATTTCGCAGCAAAAAATATGCTCCAACTTTAAACAGGTTTTAAAACTTCGGCCAGTTTTAATCGTAGAATAATAGGACTTTTATTTGTCTTACTTGTAAGTGTAATAGGAAAGTTTTACTAACTATAACTTGAAGGATCGGGGGACCGTATAAAAAATTAAATTTCGTAATTTTTCAAGAAATGATTATAGACCCAAATCACTTTTTAAATACTTCTTTACCCCATTTAAGACATTTTTGTAATTGGAACTATATGGCTATGACTAAAGGTTTAGGAATTAGCCTTAGCCATTGGACATCGTTGAGAGTGGACATCCTGTATAGGAAATTTTATTATTGCTCTGATATTTGTTACCAGGGTCTGGGAATTTTTAGTCTCATAGATTCCTCTTCAAAATCTATCTCTAGGTAATCTTAATTTCATTTTTCATTCTGAATCTCATTTTTCATTTGGATGGCCCTACTGGTTTGGATATGTAACTTGTTAAAATAGATTACATTTTTGTTCGTTTTTATCCAATGTCCGTACTTTCAATAACTTTATCCCCTTTATCGTCTTTCTCCTCAGTTCCCTAACTTTACGCACACAGGATATTTCGCATAATTCATCAACATTATTATCACTGCCTTCAGGATCTGGTTCAGAAGTGGAACACTCTATTCTATAGCAATCATCTTGTATTGCAATTCAGTGATATATATCAATTTTAATGCATTTGAAATAGCTTAATGTCATTAAAATGCACTGCAAACGACTTTTTCCCGTTGACCATAATGTAACGAAATACTTTTGAGTGCACCTGTAAATGAACTATTGATGCTACACTCTTCATATTGAATACCAAACATCCCATGGTAAACATCATTAACATATATCAATTGCATGGGAATCCGAGTATATTTAAGGGAGTTATGTATATCACACACTGAGACGACAGAACGACATAAAGCGCAACATGAAGTGCAAAAAACCGGTCGAAACAAAGAACGAAGTTGTTACAAACTTGTTTAAAACCAGTTTTTCTAGCGAATTCAAGCGACATGTCTTATGTGTCGCCTTAGTGTGTGACTTGCCTTAGAGCGTGAACAGACGGTCTGACGGACAGACAAACTGCATTCATAAACACTAACTTTATTGGAAAGGGTTAAAAAGTAAATCACGTTTTTTCACACTGTCTTTCCTGAGTGACTGATGTATGTCTTGTCTTATACCCTAACAGCGCTATTTGTGAACTGCTGTTAACTACGTAGAATTTCAATAAACTTACAACTCTTTTTGAATCTTCAATTTCACGAGAACCTACAGAAATTTCTCTAATTTTACACCCTTATCCGCCGTCACCCTCTCTCCGCTTATACTGAACCTCAGTTCGGTGTGAGTGAATTGCGATGGTAATATGTTTGTTTCGATTGGGATCTTTGGAGCTTCATAACTTATGAAGTCATGGAACACGAAAGGGTAAAAGTTCCTTCAAATGATTTGTAAACAGATTCATTAGCAGCATGGCTATGGCTAGTGATATTTATAAGATAATATTATATACAGTAATATTATAATATGTATATATATAGTAATATATATGATTTTACACATATATAGTACATATTATCTCTGCCAAAAGATATAGTGATTCACTAAACTTCAAAGTTCTATTTCTTTAAATTTGAAATTTGCTAACATTTTAACTGAAAAACGGTTTATTGGTTTAATTAAATTAAACAAATTAAAAGTATGTCCATTATTATTACAGAGTGTAGTACTATATGAAGAAAAATCCTTTTGACGATGTTTTGGACGTTGAATAAAAGACATCTGTTGTAAACGTGTTATAGATAATACCAACCTTAATCTTTTGAGAATTTGACTACTTTTTATTCGGAGTTAAACTTTTTATTGTCAAAACTATTTAAATAGATAAAACATTCTGATAAATTCGAACTTTTCAGAAAACTTTATGTAATTTAAAAAAATGAAAATAAATAAATAAATCTTCTAAGTGAAAAGAATAACAATAAGAAAGGAAAATACATAGCTGCCAACTTTTATGCTTTTTTTCTACCAATAAAATTTAATAGAGATTTTCACCTTGCTGAATCGTGAGATTTCGCGATTAAAGAAGACAACATTTACTATAAAATTTTAGTGGTAAGAAAAAAGCGTAAAAGTTGGCAGCTATGAAAATACATAAAATTTAGTATCGCATTTGCAGTAAGTTTTACCTCAATAAAAACGGAAGTTTGGTATTAGGCTTGAAACATTAAATTTAGTTTGGCATGAAGGGAGTCTTGCTTTGATCAAAATTAAACTCAGATATGTATTAGCCATCACCACAGTAACAGGCATTAATCGTAGCATTTTTCGGGATTTGCGAGTATCAATAACGATCAAGAAATCGAATTATTATAAGAAATTACAGTGCGTCTTATAAATATAAAGACACTGATATTTTCGAAATAACATTTTAATAATTCAGTATTCAAAATTATATTTATGCATATAACGAAAAGTATGTACCAAGAAAACATTTTACAGTAAATTAAATTAGAATTAAATAATTTCAACTCGAAAATTGATAAATGTAAATAAATTTGCTGTCTCATAAGTATAAAGACATTTTACATACTTTTGAATTACCGTCCAATAAAGAATCCATTCTTATTAAAGACAGAAAATGTTCTAGCTGGGATGCTTTTTATTAAGTTGTATAACTATTTAGGCTTTATATCAAACCAACTTCGTTCGATTTCTTTTTTCAACTCAAGGATGTTTGAAAATTGCCTTCCAGATGCATATACACTGCGAACGAGAGTGCCACAAAGATTTTTAATTGGATTTAAATCAGATTTACGTACGGGCCACAGCGTGACATGAACATTGCTATCGCCAAACCATTTTTTTGTGAGTTTTGATGTGTGAGTCGATGCATTATCCTGATTGTACAAATAATTCCGACCACAAAGAGTTTCAGCAATTGGCAAAAACTGACTATCAAGTAGTTCAATATACTCTTTAGATGTCTGTTTACCTTCCAGAAAAGCAATATCCGTAGTTCATTAAAAGAGAAGGCACCCCACACCATAACAGAACCTCCCCTTTTCTGCCTACAGGAGAAGGTTCGAGATTAACGTCTTAAATCGTGCGAGTAGGAATTCCAACCATCTGGGGCATCCAAGGTAAATCTCTTTTCATCTGAAAAAATGTCTTACATCCATTCGTCCTTCTAGTGCATATGATCTTTAACCCCGATTAACCTCCCTTCTTTGTGTTCTTTTTTCAGTAAAGAAAATCTGCACGTATGTCGACACACAATGTTTTTTCTTTCTTTTATACGACGATGTACTGTACCCTTTGGGACCATACCATAAACTCGTTGAGAAACATACCGGAGTGACATATTTTTTGACGAAACAAGTCGCATGATTTTGCGATCGAGTCTTTCACTTGTAAGTTTTTGATAAAATTTTATAAATTGCAGCTCTGATTCTCCCAGTTTTTTTACATATTTGACAAACTGTTAAGTTTGACAAACTGTTATCTTTAAATTCACGTATTTTACAAATTTCATCTTTAGAAATTTCAATATTCCACGGCATCTTTGCAATTAAAACTAGTATGCTGTGGCCATCACAAAACTTTCTTCTATCTCATACTTGTCAATACTTCAAAATTCATTATCACAGTGCATCTATGCTCATCATGAGGATTCTAAAAAGATGAAATTCCGTGCATTAGTTCTTGCGGTATTACTGTCCCTAAAATCGTATAAATCCATCAAAATGCAGCATAGCAGTGCCACCTATTGGGTGATTTACACCAGAACCAAATTATCATCAACTTATGACAATGTCTAACTGTATATGAAGTTTGGGAAAAACCCGTGCATTAGTTCTTGAGATAGAGTTATTGCGCAAATGATGACAAATGCAGCATAACAGCGCCACCTGTTGAGCGATTTACACAACCACATAATTAGCATCAACATTTATCAAGGTGTACTTGAATCTGAAGTTTGATGACAATTCGTGCATTAGTTCTTGAGATAGAGCTATTGAGGAAATAGTGCAAAATGCAGCACAGCAGCGCTACCTATTGGACGATATTCACCAACACGTAGTCAGCATCATTTCATATCAAAGAGTAATTGAATCTGAAGTTTGATGAAAATGTGTCCATTAGTTCTTGAGATAGAGCTATTGCAGAAATCGGGAAAAATGCTGTATAGCAGCGCCACCTGTTGAGCGATTTACACCAAAATGTACAAAATGTGAATTCATATCAAGGATTAACTGATTCTGAAGTTTGGTGAAAATTGTTGCATTAGTTCTTGAGATACAGCTATAATGGAAATTCTGAAAAGTGCAGTATAGCAGCGCCACCTTTTGAGCGATTTGCACCAAAACACAAACAGCACTAATTTATATCAAAGTATACTTGAATTTGAAGTTTGTTGATTTTCCAAGCGTTCGTTGTTGAGATAGAGCTATTGCGGAAATTATAAAAAATGCAATATAGCAACGCCACCTGTTGAGCGATGTACACCAAAATGTTCAAAACTTCAATTCATGTCAAGGACTAACTGAATCTGAAGTTTGATGAAAATCCGTGCATTAGTTCTGGAGATTGCGGAAATCGTGAAAAAGGCTGCATAGTAGCGCCATCTGTTGAGAAATTTACACCAAGAACTAATCAGCACCAATTTATATCAGAGACTAACTGAATATAAATTTTTATTAAATTCCGTGCATTAGTTCTTGAGATAGAGCGCCCACAATATTTGTGTCACATACATACAGACAGACAGACAAACAAACAAATTCACAGACT
This sequence comes from Maratus speciosus, assembly GCA_963932465.1. Taxonomy (NCBI): domain Eukaryota; kingdom Metazoa; phylum Arthropoda; class Arachnida; order Araneae; family Salticidae; genus Maratus; species Maratus speciosus. Next base: position 550,389,496 of record OZ010796.1, read on the forward strand.
CACAGACAGACATTTTGTAAAAATATGTTTTTCGGGTTCTCTGACCCCTAAAACGTGTAAATCCGTAAAAAACCGAAAGTCAAAAATTTTCACGAATCCTATACTTTCTTCTTGTAAAGATAGAAGAAAGTAACAAGTCAAACAACTTTGCTCGTTTGGGTAATGTAAAGTATATTTATGCGCGTGCACATTAATTCTGCACGCGCGCATTCGAAAAAAAATTGCATATGAAGCAGTTTCACGTTTGTCTTTATATTTATGAGACAGCTTAATTTTTTATTTTTTTTATTATTCGAGACGAAATTATTTTATTTAAATTAAAACCCCTATAAGAGATTCATTTCAGTGTTCTTAATTTGAGGTATAAAATTTAATTTCTTTTAACTGAATTAATAAAATGTAATTTTAAAAACATCTGTGTCTTCATATTTATGAGACGGACTGTATTATGATAAACGATTTTTTTTTGCTTTTATTTTACGTTGAATTAAAACAAAGTCACAGTTATTTAAATTCTAATTATTTAGCAAGAAATAGAAATAAAATAACAAATGAAAAAACTGTACAAAATCACACCGCGCATTCTTTCGAAACCAATAATTAAATTCGTATATTGTAAAACTTTTTAAATGCAATATTAACCTTCCGCATACCAGACCGGTGCAACAGACCCGATAGGTACTGTAGAAGGATGCCGTGTGTTGTATGTAGGATCTCACAACCACTATTCTTTTGGTTAGATGAAACACTTACATCTATTTACAAATAGACATCACACGAACAATAAAGGTTATATGTACATATTTGGTGCATCGACCATAACATGGAACTACAAGAGAGAGACCCTAGCTCGGCTCTCGTCCTGTCCCTTCTGCCCTCTTTTTCTCGTAACAGCCTCCTCCATAGCAAAAGGTGCTGCCGAGCAAGAAATCTGTCGGCAACGCCAGCGGGAGGATGGGTTCTGACCCTACACCCCCCCCCGCAAGATGAGTGTTTGGGGATGTTTCTCCAACATACACATATCTGAACTATAGGTCAGAATATACCCCAAAATGAACAATTTTGGCTCTTTTCTTCTCAAATATAATGGTACGAATTCTCACACACACATATATATATATATATATATGAAATACACAAAAAAAAAACGTTTACCATAAAGCAAAATACAGCAAATAACACTAATGAAAAATGAACAGACGTAAAGATGCCTTGTTACATTGCCACAATAAAATAATAATAATAATAATCATACGAGAAAAAAAAAATAGTAATAAATGACAGACGAAAAGATGCTTAGTACAATCATACCAATCGTGAAAGTGCATCTGCATTCGTCATTTTTGAACCTGGGCAATGCTGAATATTTATGTTACATTTTTGGAGAGCTAAAGCCCATCACTGCAGTTTCGATGACTGTGGTGCATTTCTTGTCAAGAAAGTCAATGGATTGTGATCAGTATACAGTTCGATATTTGCACCAAAAATTAAAGTTTCAAAATGTTTTAGTGTCCACACAATTGCGTATGCTTCTCTTTCAATGGTTGACCAGGCTTGTTGCGTTGGAGTCAATTTCTGGCTCGCATAAGAAATCGGGCGGACTTTCCCGTTAATTTCCTGGGAAATACAAGCTCCTATACCGAATTGAGATGCATCCGTCTGAATTATATAAGGGTTCAGTTGCTGGAAAGCTGTTTCGTGAACAGAATTCCATATTAGTGTTTCAGGAAATTTCTTTTTCGTAAGCTCGGTGAGAGGCAGAACAGCCTCAGAAAAATGAGATATATAATCCCGGTAGTAATTACACAGGCCTAAGATACTTCTCAGTTGAGTTTTTGTTTTTGGAGTCGATAATTTTTCGATTGTTTCAATTTTTGCGGGATCAGGTTGGTGCTTACCTGAGCCTATCAAGTGTCCTAAGTATTTAATTTGGGTTTTCCCAAAAGAGCACTTGTCAATATTGACGGTGAATCCCAGTTCATCAAGCTTATTTAACACGGTATCTAGATGAATTAAATGTGAATGCCAGTCTGTAGAAAATACGGCAATATCGTCAATATACGCACGAGAGAATTCTTCAAATTCTCGAAGGGCTTTATTCATTGAACGCTGAAAACTCGCAGCCGCATTTTTAAGCGCATACGGCATTACTTTAAATCTATACTGTCCACGGTGCGTCTTAAAGGATGTAAAATCACGGCTTTCTTCTTCCACGGGGATTGCCCAGTAACCTTTGAGCAAATCTAAGGTTGTAATAATGTTAGCCTGTCCGATGCTATACATTAAACTCGTTGCATCTTCCATGCGAAAGTCATCAGATTTAGTCACAGCATTTAGAGCTCGATAGTCCACACATAAGCGTATATTACCGTCTTTCTTTTGCACACACACCACTGGGTGTGCTATCTCTGCCGAACTCTCCTCAAACAAACCTAACTCTAGGAGTTCATTTATTTGTTCATCCACTTTCGATTTTAATGTCTCTGGAATCCTATAAACATATGGCTTCTTTCTCTCTGCCTTTGTAATTAACCGAATCTTGTGAGGATCTACCGCCGCAACTCTGACATTCTTTCTGAATAGGATCTCATATTTCTTCAATAATTGTTCCAAATCTCGTTTTTCATTAGTTTGTAGGTGAGACAATTTAATGCCAGCAAAGACATCGTTCTTTTCATTTTGCATATTCTCGGGACTAGCCTGAATATCCCCGAAGTCACTTTCCTCTTCGAAAACGATCCCTATAGCATTAATTCTAGGATAAAACTTCTTAATTTTATTTACATGCACTTTCTTAATAGTCCCATCTTGTAATTTTACTTTATACGCGTGTGGGGAACAAAATTCTATAATTTCCCCAGGACCTGTCCACCGCGCATATATTTCATTATTAGAGTCCGGAATGAGAAGAAATACCTGATCACCTACGGAAAATTTTTTAATAGATGACCTTTTATTGAAATAGTCAGTATAAGTTTTTTGCCTATTCGCCGCCATAATAGATACAAGATCAGCAGTTCTTTCCATTCTAATCTTAAGGTTTTGTAAATAATCGGTTGCAGACTCGGTTATATTTACTGGAAGATGTATTTCTCCCGCCCAGGTAGACTTTAAGATTGCTAATGGCCCCCGCGCTTCCCTACCATATAACAATTTGAATGGAGAGATCCCGGTTGTGCAATTAGGCACTTCACGATATGCGAATAAAAGAAAAGGAATCTGCTTATCCCAGTCTCTCGGATCCTCTCGAATAACATGGTGTAACATGTTTTTTAATACCCTATTAAATCGTGCAATCAAACCGTTGCTAGCCGCATATCCGGGGCAAGAAAATCGGGGGCTGGATCCTAATCTTTTTTGAAATTCTTGAGTTAATGCGGATGTGAAATGGGTGCCCTGATCACTAGCAATAATATTTGGAATATCTGTTCTACAGAATACTTGCAATAATGAATCGCAAGCTGTCTTTGCAGTAAGAGATCTCATAGGTATGGCCTCAAGCCATCGAGTATGCTGAACTATGAGACTTAAAACATACTTATGACCTCTTCCTGAGGGTGGATCAATCGGTCCAATTACGCCAACATTCACCACCTCAAACGGGAGTTCCGGTCTTAAAACTGGGGTAATTGTGGCTCTATCACTTATCTTTTCAGTGGTTCTTAATTGGCATTTTTCGCATGTTTTGCAAAACTCCATTATATCTTTAGACATGTTAGGCCAAAAGAAATTGTAACGAATCCGTTCTTTCGTTTTCCTGTAACCCAAGAGAGCGCCAAAAATTGATTCATGTGCTAGTTTCAAGACCTCTTCTCTTTTACTCTGGGGTAACACCAGTTGAAACACCGATTCACCTATAACTTTATCCTTATGATAAATCAACCCGTCAATACTAGTAAAATTCCCTTTTTCCATCTCTAGATAATTACGTACGTTTTTACGGGTTTCGCATTTAGCTTGCTCTAACTTAAAAAGGTTAACAGTGGATATTTGCTCTAAAGTGTTGCTTCTGAGTGCGGCTGCTTTAATTCCGCACTCTACAGTTATCGGTTTACTTAGCGCATCATTATCCGATATCTCAATCTTCGAAAATTTCCTCTCATTCTTTAAAAATTCCGTTCGTAACCCCCGATAGCTCCACTAGTCTCTGCTTCATCATTTCCCTTCCCGACCTCTATAGTCTGGATATTGGGGGTTGTATTTTCTTTCAGTAGTTCGTATATTTCAGGTGGTAATAAACAAGGAAAATCCAGCCTTTCAGTTACGGCGACTTCAATATCAATGGGCTTACTTATCCGGCCTTGTCCATACCAAATTCCTATTGGAATTACACACAACTTAGCTTCAATAGTCTCGCCGAAAGCTGACCTCAGCTGAACCCGACCGTGACTTCTTTCTAAACATTCCCGCGGAATACATGATTCTTTAAAAACCGTATATTCAGTTCCGGAATCCAGGATGCTTTCGACTTCCCTCCCTACTATGTTCAAAGTTACCGTTTCTACGGGGAAAAAGGAGGGGGTCGGCATACTATCTCCGAATGATCTAACTTTAGCGACCACTGGTCTATCTTCTAATTTTTCACTTTTCCCCGTTTCTTGGCTCCCGATCTTATCTGAGCGCCTTCTACAATCTTTTGCGAAATGATTTAGACCGCAGATGTAGCAGGTTTTATTATGGTTTCGTCCGCGTGATTTATTATCGCTTCTTAATGGAGGGGGAACGTATCTCGGGTAATTCACCTCATTTAAGTTTTTCCCTCTAGAAGTATAGTAAATATCACATTCTTTCGCAAGACGAGGGGGTAGGAACCAATCCTCAGCCTGTCTTATCCCTATATGCGTCGCGGTTTCTTGATCTAATGTACTGAACAATTTGTCTGAAACTATTAGATCCTTTAAATCCTGTAAGGTTTCTACTTTCCGCAACTTACAATAATATTCCAATTGGTAGTCAAGCGTGATGCAAATTGAATATGGGTCTCTTCTGGCTTCCTTTCAGCGGTACGGAAATTTTCTAAACATACTTGCGGGGTAGGTTCATACTCTCTCAACACTATGTTTTTAACTTGTTCGTAATTAGTGATATGTTCGTCACTAATGTATGTTAATATGTTGTTCGATTTCTCTCCTAATATATTAATAAGCATTTCCGCTTTGAGGTCTTTGGGTATCTCCTTAATTTTGAAGGCCCTTTCTAAAGAGCTGAAAAATAAATTCCAAATTTCTGGTTCTGATGTGACCGGAATCGTTAAAGTTTTTACGCTTTTTAATAGCGATTCTATAGGTATTTTTTTCACGCCCGCATCACTTGATGCCTCACTTGAGGCATGTCCATTAAATTTAAGTTTGGCCTGTTCCAGCTCAAATTGTTTTTCAAGCCGTAATTTTTCCACTTCATTTTCTATTCTTAATTTTTCAACGCGAATTTTTTCCAATTCAATTTTATTGCTTTCTTCTAATTTATTTTTTTCCGCTTCAGCCTTTCTCTCATTAATAATTGTATTTAAAGTGTCCTCAACAAAATCTTTCTGATTCGTATAAACGTCTGACTTTTCTAGGATATTTTTTAATTGGATTACTTTTGAATCTGGGGGAAATTCCAAATTGAGTTCCTCTAGTAACTTTTGGAGGTCCCCTTTATTCGCACCTTTCAACATTTTTTTTTCTTTGTTAATTACAAAAAAAATAATAAAAAAAATCGAAGCTAACTCACCACACGCTAGTCAGGCTAGTCTCGATTCTGCCGGCTGCGCCACTGTAGAAGGATGCCGTGTGTTGTATGTAGGATCTCACAACCACTATTCTTTTGGTTAGATGAAACACTGGCATTTATTTACAAATAGACATCACACGAACAATAAAGGTTATATGTACATATTTGGTGCATCGACCATAACATGGAACTGCAAGAGAGAGACCCTAGCTCGGCTCTCGTCCTGTCCCTTCTGCCCTCTTTTTCTCGTAACAGCCTCCTCCATAGCAAAAGGTGCTGCCGAGCAAGATATCCGTCGGCAACGCCAGCGGGAGGATGGGCTCTGACCCTACAGGTACATTCAAATTAATTTTTCACATTTAAAATTATGAATTTTGTAAATATGTGACTTTTTCTGGAATGTTCTACTCAAAAGAATAGAACATCCCAGAAAAAACCCCCCATATTTAAAGAAATTTCAGTTTTTAAAATAAATTAGAAATATCATTATAAATGTACCTGTCAGGGCCATTGAACCCCTCTGGTAGGTGGAGTGTTCACATAAATCTATTAAACCGAAATAAGCATAAAATATGCAGCTTTACATATATGACGCAGTGTTAGAGAAAGTCCGATAATCTATACGTAGCACGTGATTTTTCTTTCCCGTTTTTATACTCGAAACGGCCATTAAGAGAGCGAACCGCGGTTAAATTATTTCAATCCCACCCACCACTGTTACTGTTATCTTATTATTATTAGACATTATGCTTTTTGAAATATGCATTATCTTAAGAAAGAAAGAAACGTTTAAAAAATTCCTTGTTCTAACAGATTTTATTCTATGTAATAAACCTCAATGTAAGTTGATTAAAACAACAATCTTCGAGAGTTTCGAGATTTTTTTAATCATCTTCTTCAGGAGAGAAAAACAAGACGCCAAACTGTAGAAATAAAGTGGTACTCGAGCGCTCGTAGCTGGTCATATATTTCTTTTGACAAGGAGGATTCTCAAATTGAAATTATGTTTGAGGAAAAAACATGAAATAGTGAAATATGCATGAAAGTGAGTAACTCTACAATTATTAAAATAATTGAAAATCAGTTATTATTATCCTATTAAAATGCAATTTTTATGGCCTAGTGATGTATTTCTTATATTATTCAAAATTGTTTCTAATCAGATTTAAAAAAAAAATATTTTTCACTATTAATTAAACAAGCATTTTCTTTGTTTTTCTTAAGGCTGTTCTTAAGTGATCTGCTCAACAAGCGTAAAACGTTTTAACCCATTTACAAATTCATTTTTTTAACGGAAAGATATAAAATTGGAAAGTTTGACCATGGAAGCGATTTCGAATCGAACTTTGTTTTCTATCTTTTGATCAGTAAATTACCTATTGAGTTATAATCGATTTTGATCACGTGACAAACATGTTTTTCACCCATTTTTGAGCGATTATGCCTCTTTCGCGCGGAAATTCGGTTCAAAACGTCCACTTTGACACTATTTTCTGAAAGATTTATTGCGTTTGCAAAAAAAAAAAAAAAACAGAAAAAACAGCTCGATTACATAGTTTCTGAACAAAAACACCTGCACCTTTCATGCATTTCTGAATAAAAATAAATTAAAACTTTTGTCACAAAGTTATCCTTTTGGATTTGAGAACACCCTTAAGAATTCATTTAGAAAAAATTCATGATACATTTACCAATTAGAAAAAGTGTTAGTGTATTAAAGTACACATGGTGTTCCATTATTTTTGGGGTCCAGGTACTCAATCGGTAAAGCACGTAAAGTTTCTGGGTTCGAATCGCAACTCGGGCCCTTTTTCACTCAGGTGGAAAAAATCCAATTCTTATAAAATATTTTTTTAATTATTTCTTTCCGATTAATTTAGCACAAGAAGATAAATAGTAATGTTTATTATACGACCTACTCCGCCCCGCACTTCAATTTCTTTTTTCTTTCTTTCTTTTCTTTTTTTTTTCTTTTTTTTTGATGAGGGGGGGTGGGGGGCACACACATTAGAAGGATATTTTGGTAATAAAGTCAGCTTTAATATAATCAAAATCTGTTATTTTGAAATAAAATAACGTATTTTAATTTATTAAAACTAGCCAGTCTACAAGAAAAGAACCGATTCCCAAGGAATCGTTCCTTTTCGGAGTCTGTACATTTTGGACCGACTCCGAGGAATCGGTCCTTTTCGGAACGCTGGGACATTTCGCACCGACTCCGAGGAATCGGTCCTTTTCGGAGTCGGTACATTTCAGTACGACTCAGAGTAATCGGTCCTTTTCGGAGTCGGTACATTTTGGACCGATTCCAAGGAATCGTTCCAAAAAGGACCGATTCCGAGGAGTCGTTCCTTTTCAGAATCGTTCCAAAAAGGACCGATTCCGAGGAACCGTTCCGAAAAGGACCGATTCCTTTTTACAGAATGGAATCATTCCTTCAGTTTCACTGCCGGAATCGTTCCTTTCAAATCATGTTCCTCATCAAATGACACTTCTCTAATATAAATTAATAGCTATTACACGTGACTTTAATCACGTAACATTTAAAGAAGAATAAATGCATTAATTAAGGGAAAAACACACTTACGATAATTAAACACCTGTACAATTAACCAACTCTATATCCCATTTTAAAGTAGATAAAATGTGTTATGCTCCCAGTTTGCATATTTTTATTTTTATATATAGGATCATATAAATGCCTTTCAAGAGCTCGAAATTTCATACACTTTCCCTAAGATTAATTAGAGAATGAATTCATTTCCTTCTAATTTTATTATCTCTATTTTTTCTATTTTAGATTTATTCCATTCATGCAGATTGAGATATTTTTAACTATAGATTTCGATATTTAAAAAAAATTATATATGAGTATCAGAAACGGATAACTGATTAATTCCGATATTTTTTATTGGCTTTTCCATAGTACCATTAAAAAATAGGGAGGAGGGGGGGAGGGGATTTTATGTTTAATTAATGGCATTGGCTTTTTGAATGGTTTGTTTATTTAATCAATCGATGGTGCATTGATAGGAATAACTTGAGCATCTATCAGATTTTACGCCTAGTGCTGAGTGACCATCTGAACTACACATGATGTGACTCTGCATGGTTGCAGTATTAAATTATTATAAAACCTTATATTATATTTTAAGAATGTACACTAGGGATGTTAATGTTAAATCTATGGGGGCATTCACTTCAGATGTATCACTTATATTTTTAAATGATTTTTTTTCCTTTTTTATTTTCTTTTATTTTCTTTTTTTTTTTCGTAGAATAGCTGAGGTTGATCTCTAACCGGGCTAGATTTTACTTTTTCGATTTAGGGTGCTTTTTTTTAAATAATTTTTAACAATTTCACTTTCAGAACCGACTCCGAAAGTGAAAGTAGCTTTATGTATTATAAAAGAAATCTAAAAATATTTATGCTAAAACTTTATGAAAATAGAAAAGTAACCCGTTTATAGATCGACCTCAGCTGTTTTAGGGAAAAATAAATTTAAAAATGTCAAAATGCAAGCGAGAAATTTTAAAAGAATGACCCTTTCCTCCTCAAAAAATTTCACCACATTTAAAATCCCATTTCGCTCCTTGGAATGAATAATTTTCTTTTTCCGTGGCATTTTGCCAAGGCGAATATAGTTGACAAAGATCGATAATAATAATTTAAAAGACAAAGAGCAAGATCAACCTCAAATACAAGCTACGATCTGAAATAGTAAAATCACCATGGAACAAGGAATATACATTTTACAGTTATTTCCAACTTCTTAGAAAATCAGAGATAAAAGAGTAAACTTGTGCTGGTGGTGCAAATCCCTATTTCCGGGATTTGGCGGATTTTCTGTTCGCCAATTACACGCTTGTACTTGGCAACCTTTGACCCTGAAACCCCCGATAGGAAATAGATTCTCCTAATGTCATCTGCCAAGATACCAGAGCTTAGCAGTATATACAATTGCATTGCAATATACACTATATTGCCATTAATAACCGTCAATTTTCAATTTTAGACATTTTGTCGAATATTTAGAAATATGCTCGTCAGATTCTTCTGGAATTTCAGGATTAAAAAGAACAGGTATGACCTCATATTTAGCAATGTCGATTTTATAAGGAGGACAATTAGGGGGCCAATAAAAAATCAAAGAAAAAAATACTTCGGATCACCCTGTAAAATAAAATGCACGAAATGATCTATCGCTACCGAATATAAATAAAAAGACATTGTGCAATATGTGTATTCTTTTGTGTAAGAATCGCACGTATATTAATAGAGATATAGCGATTTATTTTAAAAAATTAAAAAATTCTTGCATGTTTTTTGCTTATAACATACAGGGTTTTCAACCAAATTTAACGCCGATTCAGAAAAATTGACAAAATATAGTAGAAACAATATAGTGCAATTGAAATATAAATACATTAAATATTTTAGGAAATATGAGCAGTTGTATGAAATAATTTTTATCTGCGCATGCGCGAACGATAACAAGGATCATTTTACATAATTTAATAGTCAACTCTATGGAGCAACTTATTAAAAAAATCTAGTCAAATATCGTAAAAATTCAGAAAGATATCGGCGTTAAAGTGAGCAAATTTTTAGTTGTTCTCTAAAAGCAGCTGAATGATAATGGATTTTACACAAATTGTCATTTTTTATTAACTGACTTTCAGAAAGAAGTTAGTATTTGGTGACTATCAACGAGTAGATTTGGAAAAAATCCTTCGATTTTGATACTTCTTTTGATCATGGTATAGGCTCGTTCTGTTGGTTATCAAAGAAGAACTAAAGCATCAATAAAAAATGAAAATTAAAAAAAAATTAAAATTAAAAATGACAATCTGTGGAAGAAATTTATAAAGATATCTCGGTTGCATTTCACTATTTTTAAATGATTATTTTTTATATTGGGTAGCTGAGATCGATCTGTACAAAGGCCGTTTTTTACGTTTGGGATTTTGATTTTACATTTTTTATGAGGATGATTTCAGTTTCGAAACCAGTTCCGAAAATGAAAGTTTCCTCATTAGAACTATCTGCAATCAAAATGGAAAAAGTAAAAAAAAAAAACGGCCGTTATACAGGTCGATCTCAGCTTTCCAATGCAAAAAAAAAAAAAAAAAAAAAAAAAAAAAAAAAATGCAACCAAGATATCTTTATAAATTTTTTCCATAGGATTAGCATTAGCGAACGAGTCTTTTCACTTGACTGAAGTATCGTCTTAATGCCTTCGCCTGAAAGCATCATAACTGTAATAATTATATCTTATAATGGATAATTGTAACGGATTAAACAAAATATTAAAGGAGAAGTAATTAAAAGAAAAATCTGTTTGTATTCGTACACGATTTCACTTCCTGTGATAAAAGTCTAACGATTTGAACTCCCTTCTCTCGTAACGTATTTCTAATCGTGTCCAGTCCGAGCTCAAAGTCAATGATTACGTCACTAATGGAAAGCGCGAGGCTAACGAAAAAGACAGGCTACCGCGGTGGGTCCGATTCTTCTTTTTTTACAGACCGCTGGAGTCACGTGATGCTTGAATGCACCAATGAAGGTGTGCGAAAAGAGCATCACGTGACTCCAGCGGTCTGTAAAAAAAGAAGAATCGAACACACCGCGGTAGCCTGTCTTTCTCGTTAGCCTCGTGGAAAGCGGAATGAAAGAAAAAAGTGCTGACAGGGTTGATCTTTTGTGAAGACACATTAAGCCGGTTACCTCGTTTGTTTTAAATGAAGATATTTTCAACGAGTGTTTTTAGAATGGTCTCCTGATTTTTTTAGTTTAAAATATTGTGAAATGTTCACAGAAAAATTTTTATTACAGTACTACTATTGGATTTGGATTGCAATTTGATTAATTGCATTTACCCATTAAACAAGTAAATACTATTTAGATTTGGAAACTCATACTCATATACGTTCTTATTACGTCAAGTCTAGTTATTGTTTGGTGTGTGTTCAAAATTGGCATATGAAAAAAGAATTGATTATTAATCGAGAAATTGCTGCGGATTTTTGAAACTCGAATTAGTAATATTTTTTTATTATATCTGTTATTCATTAGCGCAGTGGCGCAGCCAGGGTGGGGGTTTTGAGGCACTGGATACTACTTTTTTTCTAAGAGTTTTCTTCCTTTTATTTTATCGAAAAAGTTTGCAATTAAATTATACGAATTTTACTGTATTAAAATAGTGGTATATTGAACTTCAAAACCCCTACCCTGGCTGCGCCACTGCATTAGAGCATTAGGTATAAGAATTCAGTGCCAAGAATATTTAAAAAATATATACAACTGTTTTTCAAAAATAGCGCTGTACCGGTACTTTGGGAAATACTTTATTCACCATAATGGATTACACGCTGAAAGGTAAGAAAGAATGCATTTGTATAATTAGGTGAACTCAATTTGAAATAGAAATTTTATAGCACAATAGTGAACTTTATGTAATGCTATTTATCATTTACATTATATTTTTAGAATAATTTGCATATTTACTTTTTTTTTATATCCAATAAATATTTTTTGTTTAAAAATATTCGTGTGTTCATTTGTGCGTTTTCAATAAATCATCACTTTCAATGTAATGAATTTGTTTAATAATTTTTAGACTTCCATTTTATAAAAAAATAAATATATTATAGTCCCGAAGTAATTTTTCCTGTTTGTTATATATATATATATATATATATATATTTAACTGATTGCTAAATAGCTCGATCGAATTGCAATTTTCATTTAACCTATATAAACAAAGCTCACATATAAATAAAAAGAATCTTTCTAATCATATTTCATTATTAAGTTTTTTCCTTACAATTTCCAGTTACTTTATATTTATGATGTAATTTTACATATTAATTTTATTTTTTGCACCATCATGATAAGAGTATCATTTCGTTTAATTCCGTACAGAGTATATTTTCGAAATAAATGTTTTAATATTATCAAATTTAAATTTATATATGGTAAATCTCTTGAAAATGCACCAGCTTTATATGACGGACATAGAACCTGAAAAGAAATCGTGAAAGCACCAGAGTGAAGTTATTGTGAATATTTGGATATTTTATACAGGGTGTTCCGTTAAAGGGGTCCAATATTAATAGGGGTAATAGAGGAGATCACATGGAGCATAAATCAGTATATAAAGCCTGGCCGGATCTCAATAATTTTCAAGTTACAGCAAATAGAATGAAAAATCGGAAATTTGTAAAAAAACCCTCATTGCTAAACTATCGATAATGCTACATAAAAACGAAGCACATATTTAGAAAGAGCAGAAATAATCCTACGAAATGACATAAGTTGTTTTAGAATATTGAGAATTAATGGCGAGTTACAAGCTCTGAAACAGTGAAAAAATACAAAATCAAATATTTAGCAAAATAGTTAATCGTTAATTCCAAAAATGCAACTCTACCTACATCAAGGAAAATGTTATAAAATTTGGTCCATTCCGAAAGCTTTCGAAGAAGCTGACAATAAACCATATCAGTTTAATTGTATGGGAGAAATCAAGCAGTTCCCTAGTTACAACTCTGTACTGTTGCACGCTCGAAAAGGGCGAAACTCCGCCCATGACGATTTTAAACACCCCGTTTTAATATCTTTCAATTATGCATTTCTGATCAACCTCTATCAATACCCTTTCATTATTCAGTCTGGTCAAGTGAATGACATATTGTGCAGCTCTCGCCTTGTCTTAAAGCAAACTCCGTGACTGCTGCGTTTCCTCCATGAACTTTCAGGATGATGAAGAAGAAGTACTTTTTATGCAAATTTTCTATGTGTATAGGAAGAAAAGTGTAATAAAACAGCAGTCATCAGTGGGCGTTATGTTAAAGGGAGGCTGTTGTATGTGGGATTGTAGTAAGTTGATGTATAATAATTATGCCGGAATACTCTAACGAAGAATATGCAGACATGCATCTGATGTACGGGCAAGCTCATGGAAATGCATGTCTAGCACAGCGCATGTACCGTGAGCAATTTCCAAGGAGACGTTGCCCAAGTTCGAAACTCTTCATAAAAATCGATAGACGATTACGGGAGACTGGATCGTTTAATACAGCAAGCATTGATGCAGGGAAACCTCGACATGTACGAACACCTGCAATGGAAGAAGATGTACTGAATATTTTTAGAGATAACCCCTCCACGAGTACACGAGCTGCTGCGTCTGAAGTCGGTGTTTCTCACCAAAGTGTGTGGCGTGTTCTGCGTGCAGAAAACATGCACCCCTTTCATGTGCAGCGGGTACAACTGTTATCAGTAACAGTTTGTGCTCAGCGGACAGAATTCGTACGCTGGTTGCTTAATGTAACAGAAAATAATCCACAATTTCTGGAAAATATTTTATTTACTGATGAAGCAACATTTACGAGAGAGGGCGTGGTAAACACGCACAATATGCACACATGGTCATATACAAATCCGCACACTGTTTTCCCGTCGAACGCACAACAAAAGTTCAGTGTGAACATATGGGCAGGTGTCCTCGGCGATTATCTCATAGGACCATATTTACTCCCAGATGTACTCAATGGCAGTACGTACTTGGTTTTCCTACGGAATATCTTACCGCAGTTACTGCAAAATGTGCCAGCAACATTGCGCCACAATATGTGGTTTATGCACGATGGCGCACCGGCACATTTTTTCATAGGTGTTCGCAATCACCCCAATTCAACATATCCTGGGAAATGGATTGGACGCAGTGGACCTGTTGCTTGGCCTGCACGCTCTCCAGACCTCAATCCGTTAGACTTTTTTGTTTGGGGACACCTTAAATCGCTGGTGTATGAAACGCCTGTGGATACACCGGAGGATTTACTAGCGCGAATCGTTGTCGCTGCAGGAGACATTCCCAACTCCGTCGGAGTTTTTCGGCGTGTTCGCCAATCTTTACGACGTCGCTGTCGGCTGTGCGATTCTGTTAATGGGCGCAACTTCGAACACCTATTATAATAATGTCCGTTCGTCTGCCTTCCGACATTGAACTGTGCAGCGCAGGCCAGAAGACTATCCTTCACATATGTCATAAAGTACGTGGAATGTAATTCTTTATTTGTCATTTTTCTTTTATTTTCAACACTTTTTGGCACAGTATTTTGTAAGTCACAGACTGTGGTGTACTCAAATTGTAAATTACAAAGTTTGTATGAATTAATTTAAAATTTAGTGTCTTTTTTAAATTTATAATTAATAAAATTATTATGCTATTTGTATTATTATTTCCTATCATAAATTATGATGCACATATACATACAATAATTGTCCATGTAAAACATGTACTGAAACTTCTTGCATAGTTACAAATCGCAATATTTTTAATTATTTCCGAATTTTCACCACCAGTTTAATTTTAAAGAATTTAACTTAAGCTTTATATCAATAAAAGACCACTTTAAAATGTAGACTATTATTG
This sequence comes from Maratus speciosus, assembly GCA_963932465.1. Classification (NCBI taxonomy): domain Eukaryota; kingdom Metazoa; phylum Arthropoda; class Arachnida; order Araneae; family Salticidae; genus Maratus; species Maratus speciosus. Next base: position 550,404,651 of record OZ010796.1, read on the forward strand.
TAAAGTTATTTTGGTTCATTCAACTCTTGAATAATTAAAAATGTTGCATCTCAGAAGAAGCATGATCGAAAATGTATAGTTGAGAGTAATTAAAAAGGCGGTGTTTCCAATCGGGATGGGCGGAGTTTAACCTTTGCTAGTGTCAAAGAAAGCGGATTCGTAACTAAGAAACTGATTAATTTCTCTCACACAATTAAACCGATATGGTTCATTGTAAGCTTTTTCGAAAGTTTTCGGAATGGACCAAATTTTACTACATTTTCCTTGTTGTAGCTAGAGTTGTCTTTTTGGAATTAACGATTAACTATTTTCATGTATATTGGATTTCGTACTTTTTTCACTGTTTCAGGGCTTGTAACTCGTCAATAAATATTGCTATTTTAATACAATTGATGTCATTTTGTAGGTTTTATTTCTGCTCTTTCTAAATATGTGCTTCGTTTTTATGTAGCATTATCGATAGTTTAGCAATGAGGGTTCTTTTACAATTTTCCGAATTTTCATTCTATTTGCTGTAACTTGAAAACTATTGAGATCCGACCAGGCTTTATATACTGATTTATGCTCCATGTGATCTCCTCTATTACCCCTATTAATATTGGACCCCTTTAACGGAACACCCTGTATAAAAAATTTTAGTTTTTCCAATGGTAAATAAATCCTACTTTTATAGTATTCATTTCTTTTTAAATAATCCTTCTGAAAGCTTGTTTCAAAAATACAAAATCTGCTTTGATTTTCTGTGTTCCATCTCAATAACATATTTAATTTTCAAGACACTGAGCCATCTTGAAAATATACTTTAAACAAGGAATAAAAATCGTTGTTATTAATCCAAGCTGTGCTAAAAATTATTTAAAGAAATAAATTGCATAGAATCCTATTAAAAAAGTGCCGATATTTAATATTTTGAGAAGGTGATGATGTTTGAAGATATAAATATTTTTATAATTATGTTTGATCTGAGTATATATTTTTATACTATTATTTTTTTTATCACAATATTAAAATATTTATTTGCTTAAAAGACGTTATAAAAACACATTAAAAGTAAATTAAAAATCTATAACATGTTTCAACTCATTTACTGAGTCGTCATCAGAATGTATAACAGAAAAATTACAAAATACAATGCATATATTCATTGCATATGCAATTATGCATTGTATTTTATAATTTTTCTGTTATACATTCTGATGACGACTCAGTAAAAGAGTTGAATCAGCTAAATATGGATTTTTAATTTACTTTTAATGTGATTTTTTAATGTCTTTTAAGCAAAATATGCATTCTATTTTGTAATTTTTCTGTTATACATACTGATGACGACTCAGTAAAAGAGTTGAAACATGTAAATATAGATTTTTAATTTCCTTTTATTGTGTTTTTATAACGTCTATTAAAAAATAAATATATTAATATTGTGATATGGTTATTAGTGGACGTAATTTTGGCTTATTACTCGCACTTATTTACATTTGTATCATTTCTTTTAATGTTATTTTTATCGTCATGTTAACAGGAAAGAAAATATGCTTTTGACTTCTTTCTCAATTCACTTTTTATGTATCTAATGGGGAGAGAGAGAGGGGTGATCCATGAAAAAAAAAGAATGAAAGAAAGAAAAAGAAAAGGAAAAGAAAGAAAGAAAGAAAAAGAAAAGAAAAAGAAAGAAAGAAAGAAAGAAAATCTGACCTGGGGAAAACAAAAATCGGATTTTTAGGATTATTATTTTGTATATGATAATGTAGCATCTCAACGCACGTTATCATAATCAAATTTAAATTTAGTCTGTTTTTATAACCAAAATAAATAAATAAGTTAAACGCGCATTGAGATGCTACAAGTTAACCCTTGGTATCATCGCGTTGCAGATCTGTACCATACGCAAAAGTCAATGTTACTTACACAGTAAGCTTTACAACACGATTTTATTTATTGTTCCTATTTCCCAACACAGCAGAATATGAATTGATCATAGAATTTAAAACAGACGGAGATAATGAGTTAATTTTTCATTCTAAAGATTTTTTATCATTTTTAATCATTTTTTTTTTTTTATAAATGGAAATAATTTGATACATAAAGCAGAGCTGGTTACAGCATGGGCTAACTGCGCTGTTTCTATGGGCCTTTTGCTTTAAGGGGCCCTAAATTTGGTACGAAATTTCCACAAAGCTGATATTTTAAATTTGCTTTGGTATACTTATTTTAATAAATATTTTGTACTTTTAGAACATGGTTAGGTTAAAGAAAATGAGATATTTATCCAAATATGTATTTGACGGCATCGAATAGGCTTAATGTTTTTTGTAACAGTATATGAAGGCAGAGGGGGGAAGGGGCGAATGAATACTAGGTCTTTGGGCTAGAATTAATTCGAAGTTCTTACTAAAAGTAATAAACATTTTTGATGCCTTAGGCCATATATGATATCACATAAATACATATTTAGGTGAATATATATATACATATATTATCCTATTCTAAAGTTACAAAATACTGATTACAATCATCATAAGGTCAAAACTGATTTAAAATATCAACTTTATGAAAATTTCATACCCAATTTGGAGTACCCTATAAATCACGGGTATAGAAGCAGACTAGTTTTCCCATGGTGTAATCAGCTCTGCTTTATGGTAACAAACTATTCCATTTATATATAAAAAAAAGATTCAATGTGGTCAAACATGGCTGCGTATATGGCTTATAAAGAAAAGTGGTAAAAGATGGCTTCATATTGCCCCCACCCCACCCCCGACCCCCCAAAAAAAGTTCAAAGATGGCCGCACTTAAGACAGTTGAAATGTCTGAAATTTAGACGTAAGAAGTGTCAGAAAAATTTAAGACGTTTTAAAACGTCTGAATTTTGAACACTCTTGTTTCAGACACTGAAGTGTCTGAAATTCAGACGCAAGAAGTGTCTGAAAAATTTAAGAAATTTTAAAACCTCTGAAAATTGAACACTGCGTTTCAGACACTTACATGTCTGAATTTCAGACATTTCGATTTACAGTGTGTGTCTTATCATTTTGTACACACTCATCATAAGCATAGTACAAAATATGCAATTCAAATACTTGAAACATAAAGATGAAAAAAGTCTGAAACTTATTTAGATTTCTTTTTAATGAAACCTAAGTTTTTAATGTGTTTTATTTATCATATTGTTTGATTTCTCTTTTAATGGTTCAATTGGTTTAAATTATTTGTTACAAAAATTTAACATTGTATGTAGAGCTAAATGAATGCAATATATTAATAAATGCCCCTTCTCGGGCTTAAAAAATGTAGGAAATAAACTGATTTGTTTTTAAAATTGCCAATTATGTTTTAGTTTATATGTTTTGTCATATTTGTTATTTTATTGTAATAATAAATAAATAAATAACCAATTTTCTACATTATACTTCTGTTATGAAAATTAAAACGTCGTCTACCCCAACAAATAGTCATTATACACCGTAACCCTTTCGAAACCGCGTCGGGTACACAAATTTTATTTGGAATACACCGTGTTTTTTAAACTGCCCCTTTTACTTGTGAAATACCAAAAAATCCTTTAATTAAAAAAGTCAAATATTATTATTCATTTATTAATGTTGCCCAAACAAATTCCACATGTACTTTTTGACGATGCATATATGCATCACAAATCTCCAAAGAGTTAAAGAGTAAAATTATTTTTTTAATTAAAAAGTTTAAAATATCAAAATTTGTTTAAAATTATGAAAAAATGTTAAATTGAAAAAATATATCAAATTACAAAAAAATTATTACATTTATTAGGATTATTGAAAAAAAAATTGCACTACTTGTTATTTTCTGATTGCAGTAACTAATCAATGATCTAAATAGCCAATCCCACCACCACCTGAAATTTACACTACATCCCCATTCTTTGCTCCGCCCGCACACACAAAAAAAATTGTATGCCCTTTTTTTTTATTTTGTCCTATATGTTACTCTATAGTAATAGAAAAATTATCCCATACACCCACATCCTCACCACGATTTAGAATATAAAAAACAAACAGCAGAAGCCATCGAAACGCAGAATATCCAAGCCTACCTCTACCAAATAACGAAGATTATCTTTTTTTTCTGTTCGGAAGAAGAGGGGCATGTTTACACATTAAAATAAAAAAAACCGCAGGTTAATTGATTAGAATTGATTGAATGGACAAAATAAAAACACAAATAGAAATCTAATTTAATATATTTCTATTAATTTTCATGACAAAAGCATATAAAGCACTCTTGTCATCTAAAAAGCCGCCATTCGTAGTTTTCGACAAACACAATTCCAGATGAGGTGACCACTTTGGCGACAAAATCCCTAGCCCATCAGATTTCGTTATTGCAAAACATAGTTCGGAAAACAAAATATGTATCTGGTACATTTTGCTGGATTAAACCGTCATCGAAAAGATTCGAGAAAAAATGTTAAAATCAAAAGTTGCGCATTTTTTCCCGTAGAATCCGCATCTGAAATAAAAAATGGGGATTATCATTCAAGATTTCAAAGTTGGGACGCCTCTGACCCCCAGGGAGTCGGGGTGGGATGTCAACTTTGGTATCACTGAATAGCTTTTTTTTAAATATTTAACACGTATTTTTCGTTTTTCAATCTTATATGAATTTCTTGAGTTATTCGACCGTTTCCAGACTTTGCGGACACCCTGAATTTTGTCACATTTGACATTTTATTGTAATAATAAATATATAACTAAACAATTTTCTACATCATCCTTCCCCTATGAAAAATAAAACGTCGTCTTTCCCACGAAATAATCAGGAGAGCTTAAAGATTATAATTATTTTTTAAATCAATAAGTTTAAAAGATCAAAAATTTTCAATTGTTTAAAATTATTAATTTTAAAATTATGAAAAAAAATGTTAATTTGAAAAATATTTTAAATTGCAATAAATTATTACGTTTATAATAATTATTCAAAAATTTTCTGCCCGACTTGATATTTTGTAGTTGCAGTAACTAATCAATCATCAAAAATTTTAATCCCACCCCCATCTGAAATTTGCGCTACTTCCCCATTCTTTTTTCAACCAGCACAAAAAGATTTTACATGCTTTATATTTCGGACCTATGTGTTATTCTATAGTAATAACAATAATAAAAACATACACCCGCATCCGCCCCCAAATGAAATGATTTTTTTAACAGCAGAAGACATCGAAACCCAGAATATCAACACACCCCGCCCCCAAATAATGAATACCATCATTTTCTGTTCGGGAGGGGAGGTGCATATTTACTCGTTAAAAGATCAAAATACAAGGGTTATTATTTAGAAATGATCGACTGAGAAAAAAATGCAAATAGAAAACCACTTTAATATATTTCTATTAATTTATATGGGAAAAGCATATAAAGCGCCATCCAAACATTCTCCACTGATGGTTTTCCAGAAACACTATTCCCGCAAAAGACGGCAATTTTGACGTCAAAAGTTCCGGCCAATCAGATTTTAAGAGGTCAAAACCTAGTTGGGAAAACCAAAATTGTATCTGTCGAATTTACTCGATTACACCGTGATCAACAAGGATCGAAAAAAACGTTAATTACAAAAGTTACGTATTTTTGTCCATAGAATCCGAATCTGCAATAAAAAAGTGGTGTTATCATTCAAGACTTGAAAGTTGGACCCCCTCTGACCCCCCTGGAGTCGCTTGCGGGGGTCAACTTTGGTATCATTGAATAGCTTTTTAAAAATATTTAACACGTATTTTTTCGTTTTTCAATCTTATATGAATTTCCTGTGTTATTCGACCGTTTCCAGACTTTTCTGACACCCTGTATATCTGTTGTGGATTAAAAAAAGATTTTTTTTTAAATTAAAGTATTCGCTATTCAGAAGGAAGCATGAAGAAAGTAAAATATGGTGCTTAGAGCATGGAACTATGAACTATATGGAGGTGGGATATATTTTATCCCACCTACGATTAATCAGGATTTGCACCAGCAAAATTTTATGAAATTTTAATTTTCTGACTTTAGTGGAGAAAAGACGTAAAATTGCTTTTCCTTATTTTGAAATAAAATTTTTCTAAATTTCCGGTGGGAATTAAGCATTACACAAACGCAATTGCTTGCCCTTCAACGGGTTAATCTTCATTTGGTACGTCACGAAATCAGTCCGGAGGCCTTGAGTATTGAGACGGTAATGACTGTCTACCAGTGGCGAGTGAAGTACCGTAATTTCCGGCGTATAATCCGCGGATCAAACAATGATTTTTCGACCCAGAAAATTTTAAAATAAAACGTAACTTTTCAGATCGCGGTAAATATTTGGCTTCAATTACTAAATAAAATTTCTGGCTCCAAACAGAATTGTTTGATCCGCGGATTATACGCCGGAGATTGCGGTAACTGTGAAGGTTGTCATAAGATGGCGGCTGCATTTTTAAAAACGGATCTACAGTTTCTGATTACCGAAAAAAACTAGAAAAATTTCGTTATATTTATGCGTGTTCATCATGGAAATGTCTTTTCACAAATCTGCTAAAAAATGCTATTTGCTTTTATTGATGTCTGTTTGCCAGGTAATACAGTCAGTTTGTTTCACTGGTTGAAACAATATGGCTAAAAATCTGGGCGTGACTTCCGCTAAAGTAAACTTTCACCAGTAAGAATGAAAATCTGTTTCTGCCATTATCATAGCTGCCAACATCTTACGCTTTTTCAGACCACAAAAATTTTATAGTAAATTTTATCTTTTTAAATCGCCGTTATCTGCCGATTAAATAAGGCAAAAATTTCTATTAAATTTTTGTGGTCTGAAAAAGCGGAAGAGTTGGCAGCTATGCATTATTTATGATCGAAATTTTGCATTAGTAGGACTACAGCGTCTAGAATACCTAGTGTGGAATTATGCTATCCAAACAGTACTAAAAATTTGTATCCCTTAAATGTGCGACGATACTGCTTGAATGCCAAGCGACATCTGCAGTATTTTCGTATTACAATGTATAGACTAGCAATATCTTGCAGTTGTAGAAAATATCCTGCAGATGTCGCTGCGATCTTCATATTTCAGCAGCATCGTTTCACATTTAAGAGATATAATATTTTAGCGCTTTTTTAAGTATTATTGGGATAGCCGATTTCCACACTATATATTCTAGGCGCTAAAGTAAGGCGTTTAAATAAGGAGAAAATTTCTATAAAAAATTACTGTTGTAAATCGCCGCAGTAATCAACCCCTGCGACAGCAGTTACAGTTAAAGCATCACTATTGTAAGGGTATGTACATTCCTCTTTATTAATAGTTCCATGGAATAAAGAGGAACTGGCATCTTCTCAAAATGATGAAGTTTCAACTGTTACCGGTTTCGCAGTGCCTCATCACCTCCGAGGCAAACTTCCACCAGTAAATAAGAATAGGTACATTTTACTTATTTAACCCTTTGAGCTCTGGTGGGAGAATTTCTTCCCACTTAATTTTAATCCCCAACTGTCACAATAGCACCGGAATATTCGACCAAACTTTAAAAAAAAATTAATGAATTTTTTCGCGTACATAATAAACCGATTTTTTTTTGTTTGCAAAATACTGGTGCCAATCTGACGTTTGGGTATTTCGAAAAAATTCACCCGCCAGAGCGTAACCCTTTCGCGGGCAGTGTCTTTAAAAAAGGGCACCTAATTTTAAGTTTAATGACACCTAGAATATTGAATAAAAGTTTTCCTTTTATAATATATGTGAAAATTAGCAAGCTCCTATTTTCTAATAAATTCATTTGCAAATTTTGGTGTCAGTCTATCATTTTATCATTTTACAAAAAGAACTATTCCGCACCGGAAAGGATTAAATGCCTTATTAATGCCGAATTTCAGTTATAATTATGGCCAAAAACAAATATTTATTTTCGCTGGCGAACGTGTAATTCGACGGTTGTCAGACTCTGCATTTACGCCATATTGTGACACCCTAAACAATCTCTGGTTAGTGTTAGTGACAGATATTGTAATACCTGGGCCAACTTCCATCAGTAAAAACGTATAGAAATTTTTAACATATTTGTCAGAGAAATTTTGCAGGAATTAGCCTCTGAAATAAGGCGAAATTTCGTATTCAAAATTTACTGGTGGAAGTTTGCTTCTGCGCTAATCAGAAACTGCCGATCCGATGTAAAAAATTAGCCACCTACTTGTGACAACCTTCTCAGTTACTTCACTTACAACTGGTAGATTCTACATTATATGTCTCCTCCTCTTTAATCATAACTCCATTGTTTAGAGCGGGCGTTTTCGTTAAAAAAAAAAAAAAAAAAAAAACAAAGTTGTAACAATGTTAATATGTAAACGAACCCTATTTCAAAGATTGCATTCATATTCTTGAAAAAGACATGCTATTATCATAAACGATCTGTGAATAAAGGCTGGTGTAATTTTTTTTTTCTAACAACTCAGTGTACATACGAAAATGATTTGCACGAAAATAAAGAACGCACTTTTTATATATTTGTTGTAACACTATCTAAGAATAAATAATATTTAAGATGCAAAGTTTTGAAGTTATTCAAAATAAAGTATATTTATATAGAAAAATAATATTTTTCCAAAGAAAGTAAATCTTAGAATATGATTTAACGTGAAAGATGGAAATTTTTATCTTGCGAAGTAATGCATGGTAATATAAAACGTAGAAAACAGAACACAAGATCGCGTGCAATGTCTTCTCTTGAATCAGGGAAGAGTGAAATGTTGAACTCTATCATCCAGTCACGAAGGATGTTTATGAAAATAACTTTATTTATGGATGGACTTTTTAAAACAAATTTATTGTTTGAGAAGAAATTACAATATTCTTTTACAGATAAATTCATAAAAATTGATTAATAATTTTAAATGACCAGACCTTTAAAATATAATATTTAATAGGACTAAACTTGATTTTAGAATACAAAAAAAAAAAAAAAAAAAAAAAAAAAAAAAAAAATAAGCATCATTTTTAAGAAGTTATGCAATAAATATTTTACTCAATCTTTATAAAAATATTATACATCAAACTTTTTATTATTTCAAAACTTACTTCTGTTTTGTTTCTACGAGGGTGGTTCAATAATTATTGTCTTGAGTGTGTATAAAATATTTGTACTGCGATGGTTGGTATGGAATATTGAAGATTAATGTCTTAGATGCCTCTATGCTCAATTTCAGAACTGTAGCTGCTAATTAACATATATTTTTCGTTTTTAATGTGAGAGGTCGCCCCTAGCTTGAAAGTGGGGGAGGAGAGGTTGTGGTGGTGACAGTGATTGAGCCATGGTTACTGTCGTTTGGACTCGTTATCATAGTGATGTAGACACGTCCCATTCACTGTCGCAAATCTATCACAGAACAGCTTCAGGTCTGGCCCCATATGCTGCAAAGCAGCCTTTCCCCCCACTACCCCCTTTCAAGCTAGGTGCCACCTCTCACACCTAAAACGAAAAAAAAAATGCCTTAATAGAGAAGCTACGGTTCTGAAATTGAGCATATAGTCATCTAAGGCATTACGCTTCAATACTCCACATCAAGCATGGCAGTACATATATTTTATACACGCTGGGGACAATAATTATTGAACCACCCTCGTATTTAACTTAATTTAAGATTAAATTTTTTTGTTTGAATCGACGTTTAACCGTTTGTTCGTAGTCGATATGACTCCGGATATGGGGTTAAGAGAGAAATAATAATAAGAGAATAATAAGAGAATATAAGAGAGTAATAAATATAAGAGAATAAAGAGGAGGACACATATAGTGCAGTGGTGTCGCGTCAGTGGGGGGGGGGGTAATCATTATACTACTAACACTACTATATAGAGAATTTAGCTTTATTAAATGGCTGAACGTTATGCAACTAAACAAAGTAAAATCCAGAAAACAATATTACTGCTAGCAAAAAGATTGAGCCAACACCCCTTAACACTACACCACTGACACAGTGTACAGACTGCCAGTTGCGAGTGAAGTCACTGAGAAAGTTGTCACAAGATGGTGGCCGATTTTTCACATCGGATCAACAGTTTCTGATGACCGCCAAAACAAGCTTCCTCCAGTAAATCTTGGATTATCCATGCAAAATTTCTCTCACAAACATGAAAAAAATTTCTATTCGTTTTTACTGGTGGAAATTTGCACGGACATTCTATTTTCTTTCGCTGACACTGACAAGAGGTTGCTTAGGTTGTCACGATATGGCGGAAACGCAGGGCCTGAATACCGCTGAAGTAAACTTCCACCAGGAAAATTAAATATCTATTTTTGTCGATAATTATGAGTGAAATTCTACATTAATAGGGCGTTTAAATAAAAGGAAAATTTCCATTAAAATTTGCTGGTGGAATAATGGAGTTATGAATAAAGAGGAGGAGGCATGTAGTGTGCTTTCTACCAGTTGCGAGTGAAGTAACTGAGGAGGTTGTCACAAGATGGCGGCGGCTTTTTTAAAATAGGATCTTCAGTTTCTGATTACCAATAAGGCGAACATCCCACCAGTAAAACTGAATAGAAAATTTCGTCATATTTCTGCGTCTTATTCATGGAAATTTTTCTCAAAAATGTCGTAAAAAGTTTTATTTGTTTTTACTGGTGTCAGTATGCCTTGTAAAACTGTCAGTTTGTTTCCCTGGTTTTCACAATATGGCGGAAACGCAGTACCTAACTATTGCCAAAGTAAACTCCTACCAGTAAAAATGAAAATCTGTTTCTACCATTATTTATGACTGAAATTTTGTAATATTCAGGCGTTTAAATAAGTTGAAAATTCCTATATAAATCTACTGGTGGAAGTTTCCACCGACAGTAAACAACGCCTGCGATAGCGGTTACAGTTGATGCTTCACTATTTTAAGGATATGTCAGTTCCTCTTTATTAATAGTTCCATGGGTGGAATTTTGCCCCGGCGGTAATGAGCATCAACGAAAGCGATTACAGATGAAGCTTCAGCATTTTGAGCAGTGTTGCCAGTGGCTACTTTTTCTAATTCAGCTTTCATGACTGGCACCACTTTTTTAATATAGTAAAATTTGCCTTACTTAATAACATATTAATTAAGGAGAAAAAGAGAGCAATTTTACCATTTCAGAAAAGTGGCGCCAATCGAGAACTTTGAATTTAACCGCTGCCATCGAAATACTCAAGGCCAGAGGACACGAATTATGACGTCATCACTAATCGACCGACCTCTCACTAGTGTTAAGATTCACAACGGAAAATTTTGAATAGCAATTTTATTTTATTTCATTTTTGAAATTCTAATAACTATTTAAAATTATTGATGAGAATTCGGAATCCCTAAATAAAAATTCAGCTAGATGCGGAATGCCACAGTTTTGCCGCATCTGGCAGATTTTTTATTGAGGGATTTCAAAATCTCACCTGTAAGTTTAAGTAGTTATTATTGTTTTATGAGATGAAAGATAATGTACAAATAAAATAAAAGAAAATTGCTATTCAAAAATTTCCGGTGTGACTTACAACACTAGTGAGAAGTTAGTCGATTATTGATGACGTCACAAAATGTGTCCTCTGGCCTTTATTATTTCGATTGCAGCGATTTAGCCCCTTAACGGTTGCATTACAAAACGGTTTAAAAATTCAAATTACTTATTGTCACCCCTTTTTTGAAAAAGAAATATTCACCTTATTTAATGACAGGTAAAATGATACCATAATAAAGCCAATTACACTATTTTATAAAACTGGTGGGAATCAAACAATCTGAATAAAAGACACGTCCCGTGAATATCACGGGAGCGAAAATTAAGGGGTTAAAAAAGTAGCTCACTGGCAACACTGATTTTGAGAATATGTCAGTTTCTATTTATTTGTAGTTCCATGACTCCTGACTGGCGTTCTAATGTTATAAGACAGGAGTGTCAAACTGTGGCCTGCCTGATACCATTAAAATTTTAGAGTTATCATTGAATTACCTAATCAATGACTCTCTGCGATTGAAATAGTCGACTATTTCTTTGAAAAATTACCGGTATCAAGCGGGCCATAGTTTGACACCCCTGTTATAGGGGGAGCTCCTACTTTTTGGCCTAAAATTTACGGGATTTTGCAGATTTCTCTTTGGGTACAAAGAAAATATATATCATCTTCGGACTTTTTTAATTATATTTATTGACATTTCATTGATATTTTAAAATATTTTTGAGTAAAAATAAAGTGCAGAATTTGCCTTGTGCGACTGCAGATGCGCAATGACTGCAGACCAGGGTTGCCAGTTTGGCCTCCATTTTTATCTCGAAATTTCGACTTCAGGCCGGAACTTTTTAAAGAATTTTTACTTTAAGTAATCAAGAAATGTCTGACATTAAATAAATCTGAAAATACTTTTTGCATTTTTTGGTGTGAATCCGAGTTTTTTTTTAACAAAAATGAAGGCCAATCTGGCAACCCTGTTGCAGACCTTGGACTTCCAATCGGTCGACCAATATTCTCCGATCACAAGCAAATCAAACAAATTTCGTCACAATATAATTTGAAGGCATTAAATTCTCTGGAGTGTGAACCAACATACAATTTAACCCTAGATCTACCGGGAATTTTATTCAAGTTTTAATAAAACGTTCTACACCAGAATTTTTATTTAAAACTATTTAGCTTATTTATTTACCTTATTTTTGTCTGGTTTATATACTTAGTTTATTTTAAAGAAATTTCTGGTTTGAATGAATATTTTGTATGTACCTCTCGGGTCCAATGGACCCGTCTGGTAGACGGAGGGTTAAGATGTTGATTTTTCAGAAAATGGTGGTCATTTTCACCAAAAAGTCCAGTTTTTGTCATTTTTAGCTCAGAGGCCATCAAATCCTCAGAGCTAAAGTTAAAGATCGGTACCATGTCAAACCATCCAATGTGAAAACAGTGGGCTACTTTTTCAAATTCAGATTTCTTGATTAGCACCACTTTTTTGAAATAGTACAATTCGCCTTATTTAACATTATTTAATGACATATTAATTAAAGCGAAAACAAGGGGAATTTTATCATTTCAGAAAAGTGGTGCCAATCAAGAAATGTGAATTTTAAGAAAGTAGCCTACTTTTTTCGCTTTGGACAGTTTAACATGGTACCAACGATGTGCACGCAGGTTCTGTATGTATGTTTAAACAGGGTGTCCATAATTAAACGACCCTACTTTAAAGATGCCTACATACGAAACTATTGGTCAGAATGTTGTAAAATATTGTGACGGGCATAATAAAGAAATGGGAATTTGTATGAGCGAAAAAATAGTTCAAAATTTCGCCACCAGAGGGCGTTTTAAAATAAATTGCACATTTAGCCACCGCCTACTGAATACTAGGCCTGAGCTCTGAGACAAAAATGGCGGCTGTCATAGGAGGATTTTTTTTCAGAGTTTGTACGGTCCGTTCAATTCGAACACCAAAAATTTTTTAAAGGTTTTATGCTTTATTTTTTTCAGGGGGCGGTCTGTATATTTGTCTTATTTAATCTGATAAAAAAAGGGTTAAAATTTTTAAAAATGTGTAATTCATTAAAAAATACCCTCTAGTGGCGAAATTTTAAACTTTTTTTTTATGCTCAAACAAATTCCCATTCCTTCATTATGTCCGTCACAAAATTTCACAAAATATTTCACAACTTTTTGACCAACAGTTTCGTCTCTAGACAATTTTAAAGTAGGGTCTTAATTATGGACATCCTGTATGTACATATGTATGTAAGTAAAGCTATAACTATTGATAGAAATATCCGATTTGCTTTAAACTTTGGATATAGGTTCATTATGCTAAGGCTCTTCCCTGGTTATTTTTGATTTTCATGGTTAAATATAAAGGGGGTAACGGGCAGGCTAAACTCTCCCCTTAAATTAGATAAATCGGTCTTTCATGCAGAATTATCTGATTTGCTTCAAATTTGGTTTCACCGGTTTATTCTGATAAAGCGCTTCCCTGGTTGGATTTGGGGGTTCATTAGTTAAGTATAAAGGTGGAAAATGGGGGAGCTAAACCCCTCCCCTTAATGTAGCTAAATGGGTTTTTTGTCGATTTCTTTTTTTTTTCGAGGGGCATTGTTCTTTGAAATAAGATTATAATATGCAGTTATTGTGAATAGCCTGTGAGCTCAGTGCCGTCAGTTTAACTGGGCCCTTTTCTGTTTTACCTTTTATGAGCTCTTAAAAATAGTTAATCAACGAAAATTTTATATTTCAGTTATATAAAACTTCATATAAACTGTTAACTCTCTTTTAAATTAAAGATGAAGGAAATCTGTCAAATAGGTTTAGAGAAAATTGGGTGGCCAATCTGAAAGTCAGGGTTTCGATAAAAGTAAGTTTAAAATTTTACAATAGCGTTACGTCAAATAAGCTGTGTTACACTGAATGAGCAAAAAATGTTGTAAGAAATTGAAATATCACGAAACCGCTTTAGGGCAAAAATCTACACATTTGAGAGATGCAAAAAAAAAAAAAAAAAATAATAATAATAATAATAATCAAAAGAAGCAAAACCTCCCCTTATTAACTATTAGATAATAGTTAACCCACTCAAGGACGTTGGTCTATTTTATACGTCTTAATTTTTATCCAAAATGCCACACTTTCACAAGAATTTTGGAATACCATTTTCGTTTTCGATGTACGTGAAAGAAAGCTTCTACTTACAATTCTATCATTTTAACATTTTAGAAATAAAAATACTTTACTTTCAACGGGGTAAGTGTGCTTAAATATTTCTTTTTTTTTTTTTTTTTTTTTTCATCCGAAAGTCATTGATATGTAGTTTTGTTACCTTGGCGTACGGTAAAAAAAGCGATGCTAGTCAACGTTTTGTTTTTAATTATAATTAATGTAATTATTAAGATACGTACCTGTATGCAGTATTTTGTAATGGTCTTCGTGCAACAATTCATTATGTTTCAAGGGGTTACACACGTTCTCAACTTTGAAAAAATCGATTTTTTTTTTTCTGACGGAAACTAAATCCTTATAGTTTGTAGAATTATGAGCAAAATAATTTAAAGTTATATCTGAATTATTAAGTAAGATATGAGCAAAAATGTGAGTGCGCGAACAATCGATGAAATCAACCTCACCTAAAAATATAAAGCTAAATGTAGCGTGCAGGTAAAAACTCAAAAATAAGTCGCTCAGTTGTTCAAATTGCCACCGATATTACTTCTACCAAACATAATGATGGTGCAGAAATTTACATGCAGATACTACAAGTAAAGCGATACAAAGGAGGATGCGAACTATCTGCGACATGCTGGAATAAAAGCGGCACAACCAACGAAAGAGGCTTGTACTACACTTAGGTGTAATAAAAACCTTTTAAATGAGCAGATTAACCCTTTCAGGGACGGTGGTATGTTTATGAAACCACATAATTTTAATTCCCAAACGCTACAGTGGTACCAGAATTGTGGTAAAATATTTTCCGTTTAATAACTATGTGAAATATTGCCTTTTTCTTATTTATAAATATTTTTTTTGGCAAATTCCGGTGCTAATCATTTATTTCAACACTTTATCATTGAAAATGCTTTACCCCTGAAAGCGTTAAGATACAAAAGGGTCCACAGTATGGCGAAGGAAAAGCAAATTAAGTGTAAGTTCAAAAAATATATCTATCTATCTATATAAAAAAGTCCGGATTTTGTATTAATCAACACGCAGCCCAAACTACTGGACCTAAAACCTTGAAAGTTGGGGTAAAAATACTTACTTTTTATGACATTGAGTGCCACTAAGAAAAGATTTCCTAAAATTCCACCACTAAAGGTGGTAAAAAAGGGAACGAACATTTAAAAAATTCCTTAAAAATCTGATTTTATAGTTATTTTTCAACCGATAACATATTTTAGTGTATTTTTGAATGCTGAATCGAAAGGTACTAACCAAATTCTTTTAAGTGAAATAGTTCGTGAGATATTTCATATTTTTCTGATTTCGCGACGTCTTTGGCACCAAAACCTCAAAATATCTAACATTGCAAGTGATAATTCATCCATATTTATTGTACACCCGTTACTGTGGCAACGGAAGAAATTCAAATTAAATCTTTTTGTTAATTCTTTTGGTTAAAGAATTAATACGACTATATGAGTTTGAAATAAATAAATAAATAAAAACGCCTTCAAAAAAAGAAAAAAAAATACAGATTTTATTTAAAACTAGCTGTTTAACCCGTTCTGCACACGGGAATTCATGTTGAATAGCTATTCCATTTAGAAAAATGTTTTTCTACTACTGTGCACTTTTTTTAATGAAATTAATAATTTATCATGTTGCTATGGCAGCAAACGGTAAAACGATATCTTTGGAAAAAAGGATTAAATAGAATAAAAAGTTTTGTTGATATTTGTGACAAAATGTTTTTTCTTTATTTTTTAAAAAAGGTGATAATTAAGCGCAGTTAAATAATCTCTAATTATTTGCATGCGAGATAAAAGAATTATCGTAATACCCGCTATAGCTTTTTAGTATTGCAGCATGGCGTATGTAATATGTATATCTCACATTGCAGTAAACATTTAAAACTGGATAGAACGGGTTGAACCATTTCCGTTCCAATACTCAAGGCCTCCGGATTGATTTCGTGACGTACCAAATGAAGATTAACCCCTTGAAGGGCAAGCAATTGCGTTTGTGTAATGCTTAATTTCCACCGGAAAATTAGAAAAATTTTATTTCAAAATAAGGAAAAGCAATTTTACGACTTTTCTCCACTAAAGTCAGAAAACTAAAATTTCCTAAAATTTTTCCGGTGCAAATCCCGGTTAATCGTACGTGGGATAAAATATATCCCACCGCCCCTCAAGGGGTTTTAAGGGGCAGCGCTATATATTATATACCACCTACGATTAATCAGGATTTGCACCAGAAAAATTTTAGGAAATTTTAGTTTTCTGACTTTAGTGGAGAAAAGTCGTAAAATTGCTTTTCTTTATTTTGAAATAAAATTTTTAGAATTTTCCGGTGGGAATTAAGCATTACACAAACGCAATTGCTTGCCATTCAAGGGGTTAATCTTCATTTGGTACGTCACGAAATCAGTCCGGAGGCCTTGAGTATTGAGACGGTAATGGTTGAACATAGAAAAGGCAAATATTCGTCAAAAACATAAAATTAAAACTAGGAAACAGGAATTCTGCTTTTTCAGAATCTAGTGTCGTCCCCGATGAAAAACAAATATAGAGAGAGAAGAAGGTCGAAATAACGGCTAGGGTCCAAATACCGGCTACTAGGTGTTCTGAGAACTGAGCGCAGCGCAGCCTAGCGGTGATATGTAGGATTTGTAACTTTAACCCGAGAGTAGTCGCGACATTTTTTAGAACGTTAGTAGTCGCGTTCGGTCCATTTGCCGCCGTTACCAGCAGGCCGAAAACGAAGGGGAAACTTGCAGGTGTTATCAGATGATCGAAAACGGATAACGTAGGGTGAAAATATTGACTGAACGTTAAAAGATTACAGCAATTATTCATTTTACAACCTTTTACAGCAATTATTTATTTTGCTTAAGTATATATTCAGTTGGCATCTAGATAAATGTTTTTAATATATCTTTCTTCGTTTTGCATAAATACTTAAAAGTAAATAGTAAATGATTTCATTAAATTTCTGATGTTACTATGAATAAATAATTAGTAGGAAAACATTTACTAATATGAATCTAAATTCATGATAGGGGTATTTTTATTTTATTTTATTTTATTTTTTTTTTTTTTTGGAAGGACAGAATCAGAGTCAGGTAAATTTTTTTGATACTCCGGCACTCTATATCCATTTAATAAAATAAAATTAATAAATTTAGCATCAATATATTACACTGACATTAAATTGAACAATTAAACTGAAAATAAAAATGGAACCTATGACATGCAACAGAAAATCAAATACAATACCACTAATTCACCAGCATATTGCGGACGATTAATTCATTTAAAACATATGCAAAACCATCAAATTTGATGCCATAAACAATTAAAGGCAATATATATATATATATAAACTTTCTGTACATTGAAAAATAAGGAAAATGACTAATAATTATGAATCACAAATACCACATAAACCAAATATTATTAAAAATGTATAATTATATATATATATATATATATATATATATATATATATAATAAAGAAAAGGGTAAAAAATACTTAACTTCGAAATTATAAATGTAAAATGTTGTAACTACGTTTTATTTATTTATTTATTTATTTTGTGGGGTATCTGTGTGTGTATGAGGGGAGAGAGGAGGAGGGGTGCTCTCGAGATTTTGTGATTAAATCCATATTTCAAATGAAAATGCACGATTTGTAGTTTTTCTACGTATTTCAGGGTGGGAGCAGCGCCCTTGAATAAAATCTCTGGATACGAACTTCGCTTATATAAAGTAAATAATAAATAAGTTATTGGAATTATACATTTAATTTAAATACATTTGCAATTGTAAATTTAAATCCTAAGATGGATAAATTATTTTAATTAATAGAATCACTGAAAGGTTCATCTTAATAGGGATGTATTTTACAGAAACTATTTAATTAAAATAAATATTCAATTGTACATTTCATAATAAGGTATTAATGTTATAATTTATTGTTTTATAATAACGTTCATTAAAATAATAAAAACAATAAGAAAATTTTCTCCGAAATTATAAATATGCAGCAATAATTTAATTTAAATGAATTTTCTCTCATATTCTGGAAAACATTATTCTGAAAAATAGTTTGATCAATTGATGAAGGACAAAAAATTTAAATTTGTTAGATACTGCCCCCAAGCCTCTATTGGATTTCAATAATAATAATAATAAAACATTTTCTGCGGCATTGTTAAAAAAAAATGTGTTTTTACTTACAGTAGGAAAATTTAAAAATAGATAAATTTTAGAAAAATACTTAAAATATTTTTTTAAATCATAGTATAAACATTCACTGAATTATCCAAAAGAGATTTTTATTTGCGTAATTTCTAACCCACATTATAAAATTCTCATTATTTTTCTTATTGTACAAATAAATTATATGTATGTTTTTCGCAAATATACACACTACATTTCTGAGAAAATTGTTTTATCTTTCGAATTTGTTTTATTGTACAAAAACGATAGTTTTCAGATTTTGGAGATACGGCAATTTTTTTTACTGATTCCCACAAAATTCTCTTCTCTCTTTTTTAATGGTTTGGCAGTGTTATTGTCTGTTTTCTTTCATTTATATGTTCCGGTAATAAATGGAAAGCAAGTTCTTTCAAATAATGATGATGAATTTCCCTTTTTTCCATATTTAAATGATTATCAATTTGAGAATTTATTCCCGCAATATTTGACAAGGGAAAAAAATGTAAGTGACCATCCATCAGTTTTTTGTGCGAACTGACTTCACAACTAATATAATAAAACAATTTTAAGTCACATTCTAAAAGTAAAAAATGTATTCTATGAACGGGTAAAATAGCAGAAAATAAGAAAGACGAAATAACAACAGACAGAGAGTCCGTACTTCGAAGAAACTTTCCCCCACAGATTTCGCGGAAATGGGAAAGGATGAACACGAGGGGGGAAAATTCAACTAACGTAAGTGGTCGCAACGCGGTCATTTAGACCGATTGAAACTTACGAATGCGATAAAATGCTAAGAAATAGCAGGAATGGCTTGCAATTTTACTACACAAGAGTGTGAACACTCAAGGTCAGCTACACGGAATTTGGCTATCGTAACTTTCACGGGAAATGAGTTACAGGTCGATAACGAATTTCGGGCGGGGAAAAGACCAACGCGCGACTATTAACGGGTTAATTGAGAGAAGAAAGTTACGAAAATTAAGTCGCTGAAATACAGCGTCTAGAATACCTAGTGTTGAAATATGCTATCCAAACAATGCTAAAAATTTGTATCCCTTAAATGTGAGACAATACTGCTAAAATCCCAAGTATCGATCGCAGCGACATCTGCGGTATTTTCGTATTACTAGTATTACATGGTATAGACTAGCAATATCTTTCAGTTGTAGAAAATATCCTGCAGATGTCGCTGCGATCTTCATATTTCAGCAGCATCGTTGCACATTTAAGGGATACAATATTTTAGCGTTTTTTTAAGTATTCAGGGAAATCCAATTTCCATACTATATATTCTAGGCGCTATAGCTGAAGTCTGTGTCATTTACAAATAACAAATGCAAAAGTGTCGAATGTACGTAATCTGGCACATCAAAAGTTTTTCAGATATGTGTTTTTCATTTTTTAAAAATATTCTGATCGTATATTGGCTTGAATTGTTGATTAAGTTATTTTCTAGACATATTTAGCTCTCAATTGCCACGCGCACATGATTGGTATTTTACTATATGATTGAGTAATACCGGTTTTAACTTAAACATAGCAGTGGTCCGAATACCGGCTACCTAGAGTTATCTAAATACCGACTAGCCGGTATTTAGACATCTCTCCGTTGCTCTGCTTGAAGGGGAGGGAAATAAATTAATTTAAATAGTTCCATAATTAATAAATTAATTTAAATGGTTCAGAAATAGTTTCAGTCCCATTTCGCAATATGAAAAAAGCAACCATGGCCTTAATTCTTCAGGACCGACACTGGTTACCGGATCACTCTCCAAAAAAGCGCTATTGGACACTGCAAAATTGCCTGTAAGTGAAAGAAAAAAAATGACGGGGTAAACCAGGCGAAAGAGGCAGAAATTTGATTTTAACCCTCTCGCTGCGCAAACCGAGATTTCCTCTGGCAAAGTAAAAGTAGCAAAATTTGCGCAACCCGAGATTTCCTAGGGGATGCATTTTTTCCATCTAATTAACCCCCCTTGATTAATCCCACAAGTTATTTTTTATTGTGAATTTTGCCTTATTTAATCGGAGCATTTTCCCGGTTAAATTAGACAAAAATTTTTGATTTGAAAAACCGGTGACAAAAAAATAAAAATTCTTAAAAGACGCTCGTCGCGAAGAGGTTAAATACGCAATTTTTGAAGCTATTTTGATAAAACAATTACGCAGCGAGAGGGTTAAAAAATTGAAAAAGGAAAATATCCAACAGAGGAAGATGATAAATTTGTGTCTTCTGCATTATTTCTCTGTGGACAAGAATGGGGGAGGGGATTCTGGGTTCAATGTTAAGAATGCGATATGTGGGCAGTAGGGACTATACCGACGCAGAGAGTGATATTATGTTTTTGATTTTTTCAGATGAAATAATTCTCATTTCAATCAGCAAGCTTTTTTTGTTTTACACGTTAAAAAACAAATTTAGAAACATAATGGGAAGAAGACTGTGAGAGATAGTCGTAAAGAATTTTAGAAATTTGACAAAAATAGTTATTTATTAAAAATTGCGTATTTTTTCTGTGCATAAGAAATGCTTTTAATCAGTACAATTTATTAAAATATTATTCTTATTGCTTAATAATTGCAATTAGCTCTATTTGTGTGATCTTTTGGAAAAAAATTAGGTAGCCGGTATTTAGACCCCATTTTAAAAACTCAAAATTTGAAGACTTTCATAATTTTTCTTTTTATAAACAGAAAACGCCTTTTAACCCCTTGAGGGGCAAGCAATTACGTTTGTGAAATGCTGAATTCCCAGCGGAATCTTTGAAAAATTCTATTTCAAAATAAGTAAAAGCAATTTTACGGCTTTTTTCCACCAAAGTTAGAAAAGTAAAATTTAATAAAATTTTTTTGGTGTAAAACTTTATTAATCGTAGGTGGTATATAATATATACCGGTGCCCCTCAAGGGGTTAAACTGATTTTTTTTCTCTAAACAGATGTAAAACATGTCAAGGTACCCTGCTGTCACTTTTTATTTTATTAATTTTGAAAATTGTATGATCTAGATTGAAAAAAAAAAGTGGTAGCCGGTATTTGGACGTTTTCCTCTATGTATATAAATGTAGATACTTCAGTTGTAAGATTTAAAACACACGCTATTATTTTATATCATGGAGGAAATTGATAGATGGATATGCAGTATGCCGTAAAAACGGTTTGAAATATGATGCGCGTTTTCGCTCAAATTTAAATGCTCTCACTAGGCCCAAACAAAACAGGCACCTGGAACAGGGACAGAATTTGACATTACCCATGCATTTATTTCTCTAAATGATAGTGATCTGCTTATTTTTAAGCATGATAAAGCAGCATTCTACTGTATTGTGAAGTAAAAACTGTATCACTAAAAATTTTCTTCTTTTTTCGTGAAGGAACGTGCTTGTGTTTGGGCCTACTGTAGCGGATTTCAGGGTTACTTTTTTGGCGTCACCTTCAGCCACCTTACTGCATCTCCATCTATCTCTTTCCTCCATGATTTTATATTAAATGACGTCATCCGCATCCGCTGAAGAATTCCTTTCGTCATTTAAGGAACTCGACAAAAAAAATCAGCTATCTAATGATTAATATGCCTTTGTTTGTAATATTAATATAGATACTTAAAATTAAGTTCAGTTTGTAAAAGCTCCATGTTTTATCAGAAATCGTTCATTTATAATTTTTTAAAATAGCAAGTATTTTAATTACATTTTTTTCAGTAACTTTGTAATGACTTTCTACAGAAATGGAGTACTTGAGTTGCGAAAATTAAACCAATGCATTAAATACTACAAAAAAATCATTATCTCAAAAAGAAATGGAGATGCAGTTTTCAAACAAATCGCATTTAAAAGTACTTTTTTCCCTAATACGACGGTATAAAAATTGCAAATGTTCAATGCTTAGAAGTTTAAAAAATTGCAGTAGTGAATTTAACAGTACAATGATACATCTGCTTTGTTTTACGGCTGACTTATACAATGGAACGTTATTTTTTGGAGACGATATTTTATTAGCGGGTAGAAATAAGTAGTATACCGGGGGCTAAAAAATCTATTTAAAATTTTCGAATTCTTTGCCCCAATCGTTCATGGGCCCCCTACTACCAAACTGTAAGCCAAATTTCGTAGCCCTGCACCCTGTGGTTTCCGAGCTTTTCAGGTTACATACAAGCGCGCACTTATTTTAATAGGGTAGATACAAGGAAGCGATCCACTGAAAAATTAACATTACAAAACGAAAATATTTAAAAATGAAAGCAATGTTTGTACGACTTAAAAATATTTTTTGGTACGTACATATTATCCGGTCCATGTCAGTTACATCTGCGTCAAGCATGGCGCCACTTACACTAATTACAGCAACCCTTATTTTTGCCCCTTTGTCGGTTTATTTTTTTTTATAGTTTTAAATTTATTTTACTGTAATCGTTTTTTTAATTATAGTTTATGGTATATAGCTATATGTTATATATTTTACTAGCTGCAATACACGGCGTTTCCCGGGTCAGAGTATACTGCACGCTTTATGGCATGAGGACCAGTTTCCTTAAGCGATATGTTTCAGCAATTTCAGCAGTGTTGCAGTTCATTGCTACGGCGTTGAATAAGGATATCACGTTGGCTATATTTGTTATCCACAATTACCACTGTCACTTCACTGACTTGAGGTGCACTAAACCTTCTTTCAGGCTCACCAGCATGTCTTTCGTCGGCCAGAATGACGATCTTATAGTTGTCTGCAACCATTCGTTCTAGTCTTGGACACATTGATCACTTGGTTATGGTTATGGAATAGACGTTGTAACCCCTGAATTATTTCTCGTTTAGGCTCCTGAATGTGAGTGCAATGCTTATCTATTTCGAGTTTTTTCTGACTAACAAAATATATTTGTAGGAATTTCTGTGTTTCATTTGGTATGGGCATTAGCGTGACTACTCGATGATAAACTTGCCCTTTGACTTTAAAAACTTGGCTGAAATTTTCTTAGTTGCATATTGATGTAGCCCCGAACGAAGTCATTTGAAAGCAAGAATTGTATCGACCTATATTGTGTATTTCCTAATATTGCTTTAAAACCGTAATTTGAAAGTTTTTAAAGGCTTTTTTAGAACGTTTGTTGTTCCTGTCAAATGTTCTCAGAGATCATTTATATCTTATAAGTAACTACGCGAAGTGGTAGTGGCTTAAAATGAAGCCT
Organism: Maratus speciosus; assembly: GCA_963932465.1. Classification (NCBI taxonomy): domain Eukaryota; kingdom Metazoa; phylum Arthropoda; class Arachnida; order Araneae; family Salticidae; genus Maratus; species Maratus speciosus. Next base: position 550,428,679 of record OZ010796.1, read on the forward strand.
GTGTAATATTTAAAACTGTCACCATTGATTCCCAACCGTTACTTTCGGAATAGGTTCATTATTTTTTTAGACTGCTCTTGCAACCTTCCTGTGGTAGTGGCACCTAAATAAAATATAGCTGATGTTTGAGCAGGTTATATCACCACCAAATTGCAACCATTGTTTTTTAATCGGTTTGTTATTTCGTAAGATTGCGTACAAAACGCAATTTAGAACATTTTTATAACGCTTTTCGCGCTTCACCGCCTTTACATGTCGATTTTTTAGGAAATGTTCATAGAGATCGTTTATATCTTCTAATTAACTACCATGCCTAATTTCAATTTGCTAGCCCCTGCAGTATCACAAAAATTGCAATTTAGAACGTTTTTTGCTCCTGCAACCTACAGGTGACAGTGACAACGACATAAATAGAGCCTATGTTAGAGCAATAGCTGTCACCATCAATTTTTAAAATTTCCAACCATTACTTTTGAAATCGGTTTGATACTTCCGGAGATTGTGTAGAAATCGCAATTTAGAACGTTTTTAGAACGCTTTTTGCCCATTTTTATCCTTTTTAAAATTCGAATTTTTCAAGGAATGTCCTTAGAGATCATTTATCATTTATATCATATAAGTATCAACCATGCCTAATTTCAAGTTGCTAGCACCTGTAGTATCACAAAAATCACAATTTAGAAAGTTTTTTGCTCCTGCAATACCCAAGTGGTAGTGACACCGACATAAAATAAGCCTATGCTGGAGCAAGAGCTGCCACCATCAATTTCCAACCTTTACTTTTGAAATTGGTTTGGTGCTTCCTGAGAATTTCAATTTAGAACGTTTTTAGAATGCTTTTAGCGAGTTTTCACCCCCTTTGAAATTTCGAACTTTTTAAGAAATGTTCTTATTGATCATTTATAGCTTATAAATAACTAACACGCCAAATGTCATGTTTCTAGGCCCTTCAGTAACACAAAAATCGCATTTTAACACGTTTTTAGGGTTTCGTACTTAAAAAGTAAAAACGGAACCATTATAAGATCACTCCTGTGTCTGTCTGTCTGTCACAGCCACTTTACTCGTAACCTGTGGAACGTAGAAAGTTCAAATTGGGGGAAATTATAAAGACTATTGGCCCACATATTTACAGATTAATAAATGTTCATAAACATATTTTCGTAGAAGGGAGGAAATTTCCTGTTTAGAAAATTGTCTATTGTGGGGACATAGAGTGATCGTACCAGAGGAAGGTCGTGAATATATATTAAAATTACTGCATTCCGTTCATCAGGGTATATCGAGCATGAAAGCGAAAGCTAGAGGGGTAGTTTGGTGGCCAAATATGGATAAAGAAATTGAACAAATGGTAAATTCTTGTAATAGATGTCAGATGTTTGCGAGGGATTGTCCCAAAATGGAACCCTTGAAATGGAAATCTGAACTGCCCTGGGAAAGGATCCATATAGATCATGCCGGTCCTTTTGAAGGTAAAATTTTTTAATAGTAGTCGATTCTTATACTAAATGGTTGGAGGTAGAAGTAGTACCCAGGTCTGATAGTAGAACTACAATTAAGGTATTAAGGATAATTTTTGCCACATTTGGATTACCTGTTGAATTGGTCAGTGATAATGGTCCCGCGTTCACAAGTGATGAATTTGAGGAATTTCTTAAAAATAATGGAATTAAGCATACGCCTGTTCCACCTTATCATCCGACTTCGAACGGACAAGCGGAAAGGTATGTGCAAACTGTGAAAAATTGCCTTAAAAAGCTAGATAAAAGTGACATAACATTGTCAATTTCACGATTTTTGTTAGAAAATCATTCCACTCCTCATTCGGTGACTGGTAAAACTCCTGCTGAATTAATGTTTCGAAGGCCATTTCGAATAGCCCTTCACTTGGTATTACCAACAAAACCTAAAATACAGCAACCCCTGCACGAATATAAGCTTCATGATTTAGTTTTTGTTAAAAATTTTGGAAAAGGGGTGAAATGAGTAAAAGGAAAAATTATGAAATTATTGGGGAGTAGATGGGTTTTAGTAAATAGATGTGACGGAGTAATGTGCAAACGTCACGTTGATCAGTTGAGACGTAATAAAGAGATAAGTTATGAAATACCAGAGAGAGTTATAGAGATGAATCGAAATGATAAACTAATGTCAGACAAAGTTGAAAATATGGGACATAGCGGTAAAAATTACAGTAATTATGATAGGTATGAAAGGGTTAACCAAAACCGTTTTTCAGGAATTAATGGGAAAATAAAAGAACAGCTTAATAATGATATTAATATAGAACCAAGCCAATCTCAGCCTTCGCATGATATTGTGGCATGTACAGTTGTAAATAATAAAAATGATGTTACGACAGATAAAACTGTAAAAGAAAATTTGACTAAAAACAATGACGAGGACTGTCAGAGAAATGCTCCAGTTCGAAGAAGTCATAGAACAAGATTGCCTGTAGTTCGTTTGAACTATGAGGGGAGGGGTATCATATCTCAATAATAGTAGCGATCTGTATTAATAGATGGCAGCACCATACACGGACAGTCTGGAATTGTAAGGTATCGCATGTTACCAGAATATTCCAACGCAGTTGTAAAATGTGACTTGTTCTGAGAACTGCGTTTAGCAGCTGCTGTAAATATTGTAAATAATAAACTATAAGTAATATTATAGTTATGCATTCTTCCTTAGTTAAGAGTAATTAGTTATAATAAGAGCGGCGGCGTTATAAAACACATATTTACAGATTAATAAATGTTCATAAACATATTTAGGAAAATGTATTGGGCTAATTAAGTTACTTGAAAAAAGAAATCTTTTCTTTGTATATCGTGTGGGGTATCGTGTGAAAGCTCTCGTAACGCTGAACTCAAAAATACATTTCTTTGAATTTCCGGTATTATATTTTCAAAGTTATGGTCGAAAATGTAGTGCAAATATATGTTCCCCCCATCTAATTTCGAATCTACTGAAACTAAAATTCTGAAAAAATTAGAGATAGTAGACGTTAGTTTAACCCTTTCCGGCACGGGCAATTTTTGTTGTAAAATGAAGAAATGATTGACTAACACCGGAATTTTAAAACGACTTTTTAGAAATTAAAAACATGTTATTTTAACTATTCGTTGTAAAATAAAAATTTTACTAAAGTATTCTTGGTGCCGTTCGTAAGTTTGGAATCAAAATTAGGTATCCCGACCCGGGCACAGTGTACCGGAAAGGGTTAAACCTTGCAGGAAAATTATAGCGATTGCCATAGGTCACTTGGTTTTTGAGAAAATCGCATTTTTCCGTTACACACATATTTCGATTTACGGGCATTCAGCAACAGTGTTGAGCAGCGCTAAAGGTACCTATGGTAGCAGATGTATAAAAGCATTGTTGATCATGAATTTCATAAAAAACGTCGGTAATTAGCTGAGATATTAACCGTTAAAGACACGGACTGTTTGGACATACATAATGACGGGGATGGCGTACTCTATGCTCCATCACTTTTAAAGCCTAGATAAGAAATTTCAAGGATATATTTGTGTAATGCAATGCCCAGTAGCAGCATAAAAGCAATAAATGTCAAATTGTTAAAAACAGTTTAATTTAACGAGAATTAATCACATAAATACTATAGGATTCGCGACTAGTTTGCATTGATTGGCTCTCTCAATACACCTACTGTGTCTTTAAAGGTTAACTAAAAACCTGTATGGAAAAACGCGGCACAGACCAAAGCGGCGTTGATAATTCTCTACCTCCTTTCAAAGCTTAGCAAAATGCCAAGTTTAAACTTTGAACAAGGGTTTTGTGTTAGATGCACTGTAAAAAGAAAAAAAAATATTACTACGCTGAATTCAGTTTACGAAATGCCAAATGAAGTTTAAATATGCACTACTTTTCTTGTCAGTGCCGAATTAAATTCATCATGAACAGATTTGGATAAGATTTAAATAAAATTTATACAGAATAGCAATATTTGATATTATTTAGGCTTCATATCTCTTTGAACTTTTGCGGTATACCCATTCAAACTTTTCTAGTATATATACAGCTATAATAAACTCTACGTTGTGTAGTTTTTGTGAAGTCTTATTTTTCTTTAAAAACGATTTTTTTAATAATACAATTCAAATTTCATGTACTTATTGTACAGAACCCTATGAACGCGAGTAATTCTCGCACTTGACCGTTTATATTTATTTGCTCCTGCACCCACTTTGGGGTAGTACCACCGACATAAAATATACACAAATTTATTTTGGAGCAATGTCTCACATCATTATTGCTTTAAATCGGTTCGTTACTTCCTAAAATTGTGTAAAAATCGCAATTTAGAACGTTTTTAAAACGCTTTTCGCACATTTTCACCCCTTTTAAATATCGATTTTTTAAGGAAATGTTCTTAGAGATCATGTATATCTTATAAGTAATTACCATTCCAAATGTCATGTTTCTAGGCCCTTCAATAACACAAAAGTAGTCATACGAATTGAATATTACCAACTGAGCGAAAAAATGCCCAGGCCGGGAATCGAACCCAGATCCTTGGCATACAAGGCCAATGCTTTTCCATTTAAGCTAACTGGGCCGACAACCAGCCAGCATATTTCGCTCAGATAACCTTATTGGTAGGAACATCTGGTCTGTCATGTAGACAGCTCAACAGAATAAACCGCAGGTTAAGGACCTCCATATTAACGATGGATACGTAGAGGAACTATTATTTTTTAACACAGTCAAACTGACTGGTAAAGTTATCATACGAATTGAATATTACCAACTGAGCGAAAAAATGCCCAGGCCGGGAATCGAACCCAGATCCTTGGAATACAAGGCCAATGCTTTTCCATTTAAGCTAACTGGGCCGACAACCAGCCAGCATATTTCGCTCAGATAACCTTATTGGTAGGAACATCTGGTCTGTCATGTAGACAGCTCAACAGAATAAACCGCAGGTTAAGGACCTCCATATTAACGATGGATACGTCCCGGCCTGGGCATTTTTTCGCTCAGTTGGTAATATTCAATTCGTATGATAACTTTACCAGTCAGTTTGACTGTGTTAAAAAATAATAGTTCCTCTACGTATCCATCGTTAATATGGAGGTCCTTAACCTGCGGTTTATTCTGTTGAGCTGTCTACATGACAGACCAGATGTTCCTACCAATAAGGTTATCTGAGCGAAATATGCTGGCTTGTTGTCGGCCCAGTTAGCTTAAATGGAAAAGCATTGGCCTTGTATGCCAAGGATCTGGGTTCGATTCCCGGCCTGGGCATTTTTTCGCTCAGTTGGTAATATTCAATTCGTATGATAACTTTACCAGTCAGTTTGACTGTGTTAAAAAATAATAACACAAAAGTAGCACTTTTAGAAAGTTTTCTGCTCCTGCACCCCGACGTAAGATATAGCCTGTGTTGGAACAGGGACTAACACCATCATTTTGATACCACTGCTTTTGAAATCGGTTCGCTAGTTCAAGAGATTACCCCCGAGAAATAAACACACAAACAAACAAACAAAAGAAAAGTTTGTCTCAGAATGTAACGGAATTCTTTTGTACGGCCTTGTAAATGAATAATAAATATTCTTTGCACCGCATATGCTACAGAATGTATATTTAAATGCATTTCATAAAAGCATTTCAATTTCATTATGTTCGAAAGGCTGTAACATTATTAAAAACTATCTCAAACTATTTTTCCCCATAGGTCGTAATGTAATGGAATTCTTTTGAGTGTCCCTGTAATCTCCCATTTCTACCCACCACGATCAAACTACCTTACTAACAGAAGAAGACCAAAGGCTATATAACCACACCGACCGCATGTGGGTGGCAGTAGGTGTTTATGGAGAAAAGTCTGTCTTTACCCACACAATTGATTTTTATTTATATATAGGTGTATTTATTTACTTTAAACAATTCGCCATTTTTAACAAGGTTATGTATTTAAGAATGTTAAATTACTGTTTTGAACGTAATTGGGAAACGATGAAAAAGGCTGGCAATTGTTAACTATTTTTGGCGATCATGGCCCGGATAAAACATAAGTACCAATTTTTTCAATGGAAAAAAATAGAATTGAAATAATAGATGGCAATTATGACTTTCTCCTGGATAAGAATAAAAATGGATAGTTTTATGTCAGCCGTGTGTAAATCTCGCCATTAGCATTTTTTTTTTTAAATTGCCAATAGCAGTAGTTACATTTCGCGTATGTAAATTAAAAACAATTCTTTGTTTTGAGTTATGGCATTATTTCCAGGGATGAGATTTCCGCTTTTTTGCACATCAGTATTTTGTTAGAGAAAATGTTTTATTGTTTAATCGGAACGTTTTTGCGATTTAAGAGAGCAACATTTTTCTAAGAGAATACTGGTATATAAAAAAGCGGAAATCTCATCCCTGATAATTTCCTATTGCTGTTTTACTTTTCGGTTTTTTAAATGAAATTAGTGTAAGGCATGCATTTTAAATGTATGTATTTTAAATGAAATGAGTGAAAGGTTCATATTTTGAAAGAAAATAATAAAATAACAATAAGATATGGAAACAATGTTTGTTGATTTAGTAGTTGCGCCCGGTCAACATAACAGTATCACAAAAGCCACATATTCACCTTTCTTTGGGTAGTTATTCATGGTTAATCTTCCGAAATAGGATACCTACAGCGTCTAGAATACATAGTGTGGAAATATGCTATCCAAACAATGCTAAAAACTTGTATCCCTTAAATGTGTGACGATACTGCTGAAATACAAAGAGTCGATCGCAACGACAACTGCGGGCTTTTCGTATTACATTGTATAGACTAGCAATATCTTGCAGTTTTAGAAAATGTCCTGAAGATGTCGCTGCGATCTGAATATTGCAGTAGCATCATTGCACATTTAAGGGATACAATATTTTAGCTCTTTTTTAAGTATTACAGGGATAGCTGATTTCCACACTGTGTATTCTACTTACTGTAAGTACAGCGTCTGTAATACCTAGTGTGGAAATATGCTATCCAAACAGAGCTAAAAATTTGTATCCCTTAAATGTGCGACGATACGGCTAAAATTTCAACTGTCGATCGCAGCGACATCTGCGGGATTTTCGTATTACTAGTATTACATTGTATAGAATAGCAATATCTTGCAGTTGAAGAAAATATCCTGCAGATGTCGCTGCGATCATCATATTTCAGCAGCATCGTTGCACATTTATGGGATACAATATTTTAGCGCTTTTTCAAGTATTACAGCGATAGCCGATTTCCACACAGTATATTCTAGGCGCTATACTATAAGTACAGCGTCTAGAATACCTAGTGTGGAAATATGCTATTCAAACAGTGCTAAAATTTTGTATCCCTTAAATGTGTGACGATACTATTAAAATCCCAAGTGTCGATCGCAGCGACATCTGCGGGATTTTCGTTTTACTAGTATTGCATTGTATAGACTAGCAATTTCTTGCAGTTGTAGAAAATATCCTGCAGATGTCGCTGCGATCTGCATATAGCAGCAGCATCATTGCACATTTAAGGGATACAATATTTTAGCACTTTTTAAAGTATTACAGGGATAGTCGATTTCCACACTGTGTATTCTACTTGCTATACTATAAGGATACCTAGCCAATAGGTGTATTAGCTGCAATATTGAAAGCATCGTTTACGTACGAAGCGAAAACTTCACAATGAATTCTATTACAGAAAATCGTATCATCTACTACATATTTAAAACGGAAATTTGCATTTCATTCTGATTGTTTATAATATTTTGACAGGATATGCCACTATTAGTTAGGTAATGTTTTTGGAATGGTTTTTGTGTATACGCAGTGTTATACGTTGCTTAGTTACTTGATTTGTTTTTTATGTTACTGTGTGTGATATCGTTCGAAAGATCTCGTAACACAGAACTTGAAAATATATTTGTTTTAATTTTATGTATTATATTTTCAGAGATATAGTCGAAAATGTACTGCAAAAATATGCCCACCCCCTATTTCAGAATAAATTGAAACTAAAATAATTAAAAAAATGGGGATAGTTCGAATTTATTTAAACCTTGTAGGAAAACTATAGCGATTGTCCTAAATCACATAGTTTTTGATAAAATCGCATTTTTATGTTAACAGACATTACTTTTCGGGCTCTCAGTGTGGGAATTGAGGAGCGCTCAAAGTACCTATCAGCCAAAGATTGTTGATAAGGATTATCGAAAAAATGTGTCGCTAATTAGAAAACAGAGGCACAGAACAAGGCGGCGTTCGAACTTTGCAACAAACTCGAACAAAAACAGAAAATCTAACCCTGTATTGTAATTGGTGCCCCCTAGTTATGTCTTATCAAAACATCTGACGCCAACTAACTCATATAAATGTGCAGATTTGGTTTTAAATCTCACAAAAACAGGAAATAGTCATTCACTTTTACTTCAGTATCACCTGCGCAATTTTGCGGGTCAGGGCTTAAAGGATTAAACCTGTTACACCAATGATAAGTAAGACACCGCCCTCTGAATGCTAGGCCTTTACGCTGAAACAAAAATGGCAGCTGTCCTAGGCGGAATTTTTTCATCGTTTGTACGGGCCCTTGAATTTGAGTTCCAATAAATTGTAAACGTTTTCTTCGCCTTATTTTTCTGAAATTAAATAAGTCAAAGAAAACTTTTATGAAGTGCTGATGAGAATATAATCGTAACATGCAAATATTAAAAAAAAAAAAAAAAAAAAAAAAAAAAAAAAACACTACGACAGACACCATTTTTGTGTCAGCACGTAGGCCTAATATTCAGGGAGCGATGAGTAATAAGCTGTCTAGCTAGGAGATAATAAGCTATGTGTAAAAGCATCAGACACGCAAAGACTCGTTCAGGGATGAGATTTCCGCTTTTTTATATACCAGTATTCTCTTAGAAAAAATGTCACTCTCTTAAATCGCAGAAACGTTCCGATTAAAGAATAAAGCATTTTCTCTAACAAAATACTGGTGTGCAAAAAAGCAGAAATCTCATCCCTGGACACCTTCTCGTTGATTTTGGGATAAGGACAAAGCTCAGTAATCTAAACAAATTTAAAGATGCTAGATGTGTTACTATTTTGGTTATACTTCTGTGAAATGATTTCGTAGATCTGTTTAATTTAAACCTGTGGTTGTCAAAAGAAAATCATAAATTAAGCACTTTTATAAATCCACGTAGGTTACCACGCGCAGTCGAAACTTACTTGTAGAGTTAATGGAGTTAAAACAGTTAAGCGGAGGGGACATAAAGTGTATTTTATACCAGTTGCCAGTTGGCGACTGTTCTTTTAAATCGGATCAATACTTTTTTATTACCTCCCCGGCAAACTTCCACCAGTAAATTAGAATAGAAAATTTCGTCTTACTTAAATGCCTTATTCGTGCAAATTGTCTCTCACAAATATGGTAAAAAATTCAATTTGTTTTTACTGGTGGGTGTTTGTCCAGGTATTATAATCTTTTTTTATGACACTGACAAGAGGTTATGTAGTTCAGTGTTGCCGGATGGGCTACTGTTTTTAAAATCAGATTCTTGATTGGCACCACTTTTTTGAAATGTTAAAATGTGCCTTATTTAATTACATATTAATTAAGGCAAAAACGAAGTGATTTTTACCGTGTCAAAAAAGTGGTGCCAATCAAGAAATCTTAATTTTAAAAAAGTAGACCCCTGGCAACACTGACGTAGTTTGTTACAATATGGCGGAAAAGCATGGTCTGACTACCGTAGGATTAAAATTCTACCACTAAAAATACATATCTCTTTTTGTCATAATTTATGATTGAAATCTTGAATTAAGGATTTAAATAAGGATAAACTTTCCATTTAAATTTACTGATGAAAGTTTACCTCGGTGATAATCAATCCCTGCGAAAATGATTACAGTTGAAGCTTCACTATTTTACTGTTGGGCTCTTCAACCATGTCCAAAGTATATGAGCGCATTACCAAGACCCGCATTATTACAATGCTTTCTTCGACGGTGCTTTATTAGACGATGCTCAGCACGGCTTTCGAGAAGTGAAAAGCACAACTACAGCCCTCCAAGCTTTAAAGAAATACTGTGAAAGAGAACTTGAACAATTTTACGTACTGTTCCATGGTTTCTACAAATTTAGGTGTAGAAACCGTGATCAACTAAATTGGTTCGTTATTGCGCAGGTGGTGGACGAGTTACTTATCTTTGATTATTTAACCCATTCAAGGGTGGTGGCTTATTTTTGGACCAGCTAATTTTAATCCCTAAATGGGACATTGACACCAGAATTTTGGATTTAAAATTTTTCTTTAATTAAGTACGTGAAGAAAAGCTTTTACTTATTTTCAAATAAATTTGTTTGTAAATACCGATGTCAATAATTCTTTTCAGTGTTTTACGAATAGAAGTATTTTGCCCCTGAAAGGGTTGAAATCAACTCGAAAAATTTACATCAGTCATTGACTGATAGGTTTTAAATTTGTCAGAGGAGTTCTCTGGTTCAGGCTGTTGCGTGGTTGCCCACAAGTGTCATGTCTGTGCCCACTCATTTGGACTATCGTTTCGGATAAAATTATTAAAAATTATAAACGAATTCGTTTAAATGTAATATCGTATGCTAATGAAACTGTGATCATTGAGAGCACGGATACAAGTTTAGCTCTAGAGCAAAAAAATCAACTATCACCTTTCTGATTTCGCCAGAATCTGTAAGGAGGTTCTCCTTGAAATTAATCCTGCAAAATCAACAGCTATGCTGTTTGGCGTAAATTCACTTCAAAACAGTCGTCTCATTTTAAATCTACATGGTGCGTCATTAGTTAGAAACAATGTTAAACTTGGTTTCTTACATGACAGTAAATTCAATTGGCTGGACCACTTTTATATGGTATGTTCTGGATTAAAAGATTTTACTTACCATTTGCAGCGTGTCAGAATCAGACACAAAGATCTTCCTTTGGAATTCTAAAAATATAGTACAAAACAGTACTAAAAAAATGGATTGCTTATGGATTTGAAATATGGATGAACGACATTCGCTACCATGCACTACAGAAGATATCATCGTGTCAAAGAATGTCTTTGCTCTTGATAATAAAAACACAACGCACAGTTTCAACTGAGGCTCTTTGCGTACTCACAGGCATACCGCCTACCAGTATATAATTAGAAAACTTAATAAGTACAGAACTTGTGTGAAAATATAAATTATTTGAAAACAACGTTTAAACACACAATAAAAACAAGAAGATTTGACCATACGTATACGTATGGTCAAATCTTCTTGTTTTTATTGTGTGTTTAAACGTTGTTTTCAAATAATTTAACACTAGAACGGCGGCGAGGGGTCATTTTGACCCTTTCTGAATGAATACATGTCAATTCGAACCAGAAATTTCTTTGTAATATAAGATTAATATAAGCTGCACAAAAATAACTTAAATAAATAAGTTAAATAGTTTTAAGTAAAAATTCTGATGTGAAATATTTTTTTTTAAACTTGAGTAATAATTCCCGCCGTTCTAGTGTTAATTAGAAAACTTATCAAGATTTCATGGTACTGTAAAAGAAGATGGTGTGTCCTGGATCGGAGGAAAATACATTTCATGTAACTGTGTTATGAGGAAATTTCAAACATCTGACTACCCGTTCTACTCAGATCCGTAACGAATTTGGTGCCAACAGTGGTCTTTGCGACCGATTTTTACCGAGGGTTCCAAAATGACAGATTGCGTTGGAGCTGCCTTTACAGTGTTTGTTAATAATCACATTAGATAAGCGTTTCAGATTGAATGGGTATAACACTGTGTCTCAAGCGGAACTATCAGCTTCGGCCTAGGCGATACAATGGCGTACGGTTGAACAATATAAGCTGCGTGCTTAACCCTCTGTCTACCAGAAGGGTCCAATGGACCCGACATGTATATTCAAAATATCTATTCAAACCAGAAAATTTCTTCAAAACAAACTAAATGTATAAATCAGACAATAATAAGTTAAATAAACAAATTAAATAGTTTTAAGTAAAAATTCTGGTGTAGAATGTTTTTATAAAACTTGAGTAAAATTTCCGGTAGTTCTAGGGTTAAATCATTAATTACTGATTTTTTTTATTAAATTAAGTGAAGTATGTACCACACAGAATAAATTAAAATGATTAAGTTAAACAGTATTAAATAAAAATTTTGTTATAAAATATACTTATCTCACTTGAGTTAAATTTCCGCTCATCCTAGTGTTAACCCTTCGCCTGACGGGTCCGATGACACAACACATACAGGCAAAATATTTATTCAAACCAAAACTTTCTTTCAAATAAACTAACTATATAAACCGCACAAAAATAAGTTAAATAAATAAGTTAAATAGTTCAAAATAAAAATTCTGGTGTTAAATGTTTTTTACAAAACTTGAGTAAAATTTCCAGTATTTCAAGGGTTAAAAGATGTTGGAGAAAATTATAATTTAAATTAGTTTTTATTGTGGAGATTAGCGCCCATCAGGCCTCTTCTTAGCAAGTAATTAAAATTGGCGCTGTTAATGAAATAATGCATCTTAAATAAACATGACAGTTATAGGTTTGCATATCAACTCTTTCTAAAGCAGTGGAAAGTATTTATTCTACTTAATTTTAATCCTCAAATGCCAAAATTGCATCAGGATTTTTTAATTAAAATATTGATTTTATAAAGTAAGTGACGAAAGGCATTTAATTAATTTCAAATCAATTTGTTCTTTAATTATAGTGTCATTCAATTACTTCACTATTCGAGCAACAGAATTAACTTGCCTTAAAAAGGCTTAAGATGATAAATATTTTTATAGCATTATAAAAGGGACGGGCCAATGGCAATACTGGCCCGTTTTTTGATAATCAGTATTTCCAACCAGTGTTGCCAGTGGGCTATTTTTTTTTAAATCCAGATTTCTTGACTGGCACCACTTTTTTTAAACGATAAAATTCCCTTTGTTTTCGCCTTAATTAATATGACATGAAATAAGTCGCATTTTACCATTTCAAAGAAATGGTGCCAATCAAGAATTTGAATTTAAAAAAAGTAGCCCATCTGGCAACACTGTTTCCAACGTATATTTTTGTGCTAGGTGCTTAGAAAATTCGCAAAAAGATCAATTTCGGGGTAGATTTCTACAAATTTTGCAGGGAAAAATTTTAAAAGAAAGGAATTATTTGAAAAAAAAGTGGTATTCAAAAAAACATGTCCAGATGGAACCTTGCGTAATACACGTAATACAGCTATTTTAGATTTTTTTTTCCTTTATAGAAGTTAGATATGATGAATAGTTTTTAACTAATCTAGTGTGTTTTACAGCTACTCACTTGTTTGTAAATATTTCTTAATGTCATTATTTAGTCCTATATTCTATACATATTAGGCAATTCGATTACGAAACTTCCCTACGTTTATAGACTGTAACCAAAATTAGAAAAAAATGAAATTTGCATTTCTTTATTCAAAATACAGAATTCTGAAAAACAGGTTTTCTTGGAACCTATTTAATAACTACTAGTGGCGTGGTAACCCGATCTGTTACATTTGCATTGCATGATATCGTCCGATTTATTGGAAGATAAAGTAAAGCAACATTATTGCACATTTACAAAACCTTAAAACAATTTTAACAAATACTAAATTTCAAATCCGAAATCATACGTAAAATGTAGGAGTGGGGTAAAGAGAATTTTAGTAAAATACATTTTAAAGATCAAGTGATTTTTTGTGCAAAAAGTTTGTTGCGAAATACATATTGTTTTAATATTTGATTTCTAATTTCGGAGCCCAAAGCCACTTTGAAATCTTATAAAAAATTATTTTAGATTTCTGAATTAAAATAATTGCTTTACAAGAAGGGTCTTTCCATGTCACATGTAGGACAGCTTTTCTACATATTTCTGCTGTTTTAACAATGTTATTACATCCTTAAATTAAAACAACCATGATAGTGTGAAAATCTAGAGTTTTTTGTTATTTTTAATGTATAGTATATATTTTAATATCTTATAAATCAATAGCTATAGGTATTTATGTAAGTGTCGCGCGCAGGACATATTGTCGAATTTTCATGGAATGGCCCAGGAACGGGCAGATTACTTAGGTCTAGGATTTAAAATGTGGAGATTTTTATTATCTATTTTTTTTTATTCGTTATTTATTATTAATCCCGGACAGCTTACAAAGATCTAGGGTTTAAAATGTGGAGATTTTTAAACCCAATAAAGGGCCATTCCATATCACACGTGGAACAGTTTTTCTACATATTACTACTGTTTTAATAATGTTATTGTATCCTCAAATTAACCCTTCAAGGGCGTTGGTTTATATTTGGACCACTTAATTTTAATCGCTAAACGGCACATTGGCACCAGAATTTTGGATTGAAAAATGTCCTTTTATTAAGTACGTGAATAAACTTGTTTAGAATCTATATGAATATTAGATTTTAAGTTTAACTGTTTTTGGAAAAGCCTGATATAAACTGAAATTTTTTAATACTGTTTCTTCTTCTTCACATGTGATGTTGATATTTCGATTGGTGAAAACTTCATTCAGTTTGCTTGTTACTAGACATCTTCTACAGAAATGTTCTCCTACTCAGAAGCTGCAGTTTACTTGGGACTTTCTGACATGCTACCTGTTGAGGAAGTTCTGCTATTGATTCTTAATAAACTTTATGAACTTTACTTTTCAGTTGTGGGTTACCTCAAACCCTCAAACTATGTAAATTGTCCTTATTTTGGTATTTTATGTTAGTTGTATGTAACCTATAAACCTATATTCGTTGTTTAATTTAGTTTTGTTGCAAGTATCCAATAAACTTGCATGATTTGTATTTTTTGTCATAGCGAGCTGCTATTTGTATAATTAAGATTATGCACCTGTTCTTTTTCTTATGTTAAATAATTGTCGCTAGTTTAGCCCGTTTCCTGGATAGAGTGAAGCTGGATGGTAGAGGGATTTTTCCTGCCAGGACTTTCAGTCCATAAACCTCGCGGTTGGCGTCCTGGCCGGGTGACCAAGTACGTGAATAAAAGCTTTTACTTATTTTCAAATAAATTTCTTTGTAAATTCAGGTGTCATTCAATCATCTGAGTATTTTACGAATAGAAGTACTTTGCCACTGAAAGGGTTAAAACAACTATGCTAATATGATAATATAGCGTTTTTTAGCTCACAGGCTAACAAAGCCTGAGAGCTTATGTGCCCGCCGGTTCTGTATGTACGTACGTATGGCTATTTCCATGCGAACTTGTTAGTCTGTTACACAGCTGAAAATCGCTATGCTTGTTGGCCACCGTTATTTTCGAAAAGTTTGCTTCGCCTTATTCAATTGATGAGATATCTCCGACAAAATAAGTCACATTTTTCCGTTCTAAAATACTGGTAGACAAAAATCGTAGTATGTAACAGACATAACAAGTTCGCATGGAAATAGCCGTATGTATGTACGTGCGTATGTATGTACGTATATACGTACGCAACGAGATAACTTTTGATAGAAATATTCGATTTGCTTCAAATTTTTCTTTCTAGGTTCATTTTGATACGGCGCATCCCTGATTAGTTTTTGGGATTCATTGGTTAAGGATAAAAGGTGAAAAGGAGGACTACCCCCCCCCCTCCCCTTAATTTAGATAAATGGGTTTTTCATGTAGAAATATTCGATTTGCTCCAAATTTGGTATACCGGTTTATTATGTTAAAAAGCTGCCTTGATTAAATTTGGAGGTTCATTAGTTACATATAAAGGAAGGAAAGGGGGGCTAGCCCCCCTTAATTCAGATAAATGAGTTTTTCATGCAGAAATATCCGATTTGCTCCAAATTTGGCATACTGGTTAATTATGTTAAGCAGCTTCCCTGATTAGATTTGGAAGTCCATTACTTATGTATAAAAGGGAGAAAGGGGGGCGACTCCCCTTAATGTATATAAATGGATTTTTCATGTAGAATTATTCGATTTGCTCCAAATTTTGTATACCGGTTTATTATGTTAAGGGACTCCCTTGATTAGATTTAGAGGTTCATTAGTTAAGTATAGTAAAGGTGGCTAATCGTCCCCCGTAATTTAGGTAATGGGTTTCTCATGCAGAATTATTCGATTTGCTCTAAATTTCGTATACCGGTTTATTATGTTAAGGAGCTTCCCTGGTCAGATTTTGAGTTTCATGAGTTAAGTACAAAGGGGGCTACCCCCCCCCCCTTTAATTTAGATAAATGGGTTTTTCATGTAGAATTATTCGATTTGCTCCAAATTTGGTATACCTGTTTATATGTTAAGGAGCTGCCTTGATTAGATTTAGAGGTTCATTAGTTACATATAAAGGGAGGAAAGGGGGCTACCCCCCTTAATTTAGATAAATGGGTTTTTCATGCAAAGTTATTCGAATTCCAAATTTCGTATACCGGTTTATTATGTTAAGGAGCTGCCTTGATTAGATTTGGAGGTTAATTGGTTAAGTATAACGGGAGGACGGAGGCTGGTCACCTCCTTTAATTTAGATAAATGGGTTTTTCATGCAGAATAATTCGATTTGCTCCAAATTTGGTATACCGGTTTATTATGTTAAGGGACTCCCTTGATTAGATTTAGAGGTTCATTAGTTAAGTATAGTAAAGGTGGCTAATCCTCCCCCGTAATTTAGGTAATGGGTTTCTCATGCAGAATTATTCGATTTGCTCTAAATTTCGTATACCGGTTTATTATGTTAAGGAGCTTCCCTGGTCAGATTTTGAGGTTCATGAGTTAAGTACAAAGGGGGCTAGCCCCCCCCCCCTTTAATTTAGATAAATGGGTTTTTCCTGTAGAATTATTCGATTTGCTCCAAATTTGGTATACCTGTTTATACGTTAAGGAGCTGCCTTGATTAGATTTAGAGGTTCATTAGTTACATATAAAGGGAGGAAAGGGGGCTACCCCCCTTAATTTAGATAAATGGGTTTTTCATGCAAAGTTATTCGAATTCCAAATTTCGTATACCGGTTTATTATGTTAAGGAGCTGCCTTGATTAGATTTGGAGGTTAATTGGTTAAGTATAACGGGAGGACGGAGGCTGGTCCCCTCCTTTAATTTAGATAAATGGGTTTTTCATGCAGAATAATTCGATTTGCTTCAAATTTGATGTATCAGTTTATTCCCATACGGCTTTCTTCTTTTTATTTGGAGGTTCATTTCTTAAGTATAAAAAGGGGAAAGTGTCCCCTCCCCTTAATATAGATAAATGGGTTTTCATGCAGAATTATCTAATTTAGTTTAATATTTTTAAAGGTTCATTCTGATAAGGAGCTTCTCTGATTAGATTTGAAGGTTCATTGGTTCAGCATAGGGAGAAATGAGGGAGCTAATATCCCGCTTAATTTAGCGAAATGGTTTTTTCATGCCGAATTATCTGATTTGCTTTAAATTTGGTATGCCAGTTTATTTTGTTAAAGAGCTTCTCTGATTAGATTTGGAGGTTCTTTGGTTAGGTATAAAGGGGGAAAACGGGGGCTAATCCCTTCATTTGTTTTTCGAGGAGCATTATTCTTTGAAATAACAGTATAACATACAATTAGTGTGAATAGCCTGTGAGCTCAATGCCATCAGTTTAACTGGGCAAAATTCTTTTTATTGTTAACTTGAACGTATAGTTTAAATTTTATCAATTTATTATTAAATACAATATCTGTATTTAGTCACAATTTTTAAGTCATAATTTTTAGTCATAATTGTTTTTAGTCATAAATATATGTATTTAGTTTAAATACAGATATTTATGTAAGCGTCTAGTGTAGGACATTTTCTCCGTTTCTCATGGAAAGGCCCCCCAAAAATGAAGTTTTTACCCGATAAACACTTTTAATTTTAGCACTTTTGTGAAATGTTTTAACAGCCATTTTTCAGAAATAATTAATTGAAAATAATACATTTTTAAATTTCAATTCTTGTAAATAGCAATCAATACTTCCCCACTTAAATTGAAGGAGTTTAAATCTTCCTTTTTGTTTAAATGTAAAACAGAAAAAACGAATAGATACAGGGCTTCCAAATGGTCCGCCCACTGAATACCAATAAATTTTAACAGAAAATTTTATGGTAGGTTTGCGCTAGAATTAACTTTCAAATGTGGTTTCGGGGCGGTTTGTAAGAAAAATCTGAAAAGAAAAATTTTCTAAAATAATATTGGCATTCAGTTGGCGGACCATTTGGGAGCCCTGCAAATATGCAGATTGATTACAACAGATACGTGTGTCATCTCCTAATAACTCTAAAATATCTTATGCATGTAAATGCTTATTAAAATTAATTTCATGAAATGCTGTTAATTTATTTTAAATTAATGAAATTAAATTCGTCGAATTTATTTAAAATTTCTCGATTTAACACCTCTCCCATTTCAAACAACACGGTGAATCGTGTGTCAATATTTCATTCAGTTAATAAAAACTAGCTGTTTAACCCGTTCTATTCACTGGAGTTCGTTCGTGAATTTAATTCTAAAACCGAAATTAAAAATAAAAATCAGTACAACCAAACTAAAGTTTATATTTTTCTGCTACTGTGCATTTTTTAAATAAAATTTAATTTTCAAATGAAAATCAAATTTCAAAGTAATTGCTTAAAAGGTGCAAAGGCCAACATAGTGAAAAAGATTCCAAGCCGGGACTCGATCCCGGGCCATCAGTATAGCGCACTGACGTTCCCAGCTTGGAACGATACCCAGCAAGGAAAATTTCTCCGTATTATATGTTGGCAAGGCTACAAACGCAGCACAAGATGGAATATTTATCGTGAGTCTCCAACCCGGGGCAGACACGGTACATAATTAAATCCAGCATCGATAGAAACTATATTAATACATGGAAATTATTCCAGAGGGAAACATTCGCCTTGCATACAATATTTCAAATGAAAATCAAATTTCAAAGTAATTGCTTAAAAGGCGCAAAGGCCAACATAGTGAAAAAGATTCCAAACCGGGACTCGAACCCGGGCCAACAGTATAGCGCACTGACGTTCTACCGACTAAACGGAATAATTTCCATATATTAATATAGTTTCTATCGATGCTGGATTTAATTGTGTTCCCTGTTTGCCCCAGGTCGGTGGCTCACGATAAATATTCCATCTTGTGCTGCGTTTGTAGCCTTGCCAACATATAATAGTGAGAAATTTTCCTTGTTGTGTATCGTTCCAAGTGGTTTAGTCGGTAGAACGTCAGTGCGCTATACTGATGGCCCTGGTTCGAGTCCCGGTTTGGAATCTTTTTCACTATGTTGGCCTTTTCGTCTTTTAAGCAATTACTTTGAAATTTGATTTTCATTTGGAATATTGTATGCAAGGCGAATGTTTCCCTCTGGAATAATTTCCATGTATTAATATGAAATTTAATTTATCATTTTGCTATGGCAGCAGACGATAAAACGATATCTTTGGAATAAGGGAATAAATATAATAAAAAGTTTTGTTTATGTTTGTGATAAAAGGTTTTTCTTTAGTTTTTAAAAAAGGTACTAATTAAGCGCAATTAAATAATCTCTAATTATTTGCGTGCGAGGTAAAAGAATTATCGTAATATCCACTAGAGCTTCTTAGTATTTGAGCGTGGCGTTACGTAATATATATATATCTCACATTGCAGTAAACATTTAGAATTGGTTAGAACTCGCGCGATTAGAGGTTGACCATAAAAAAGGACAAAAATTCGTCAAAAACTTAAAAAATATATATATATATTTAAAATTTTCGAATTTTTTTGCCTAATCGTTCTTGGTCCCCCTACCAGCAACCCGTGTGCCAAATTTCGTAGCCCTGCACCCTGTGGTTTCCGAGTATTTCTGGTTACATAATATGCGTCCGGATTTCAATAGGGTAGGTTATTTTACTGAATAATAAGGGACGTAAGAACTATATATAACTAAGTTGAGACATTAAGCTTAAGGGTCGTCTTCATACGGAATTTTGACTAACTTCCTAGTTTTTGAATACGAGTACCTATATTTTGCATCATATTTTCCTCTTTTGGTAAATTTTACCGAATAATATCAAACAGAACCAATTTAGTCAAGTAGCTTAGGAATTATAGAGGTTTAGAATTTAAAACTCGACATGGTAAGTTCATTTGAACAATCGAAAAATAAAATCCTGTAGGTTTTACCTAAAAATCCTGCCAGAAATGCTGCCATTTCTACTCTGTAATTTGCATAGAGATAACCTGTTAAACAGGTGCAGATTTTTTCTGTATGAAACACAATTTCTCCATGTTACAGCCAGGAGAATCTCGTTTAATAAAACAGTTGTTTATCGTATGAAATTAACCTCCTCACTCTAAAAACAAGTTCATCAGTAACAGAATATCTACGAATTAATTTACTGTAATACAGGGTTCGTACGTTTCAAGGACTTTCAAGGAACTTTTATTTGAATTTTCGTATAGTAATATTTGCCTTAGTTAATGAAAATCAGTTCTGTCTTCAGATATAGCGACGAGTATTTTACGAAATTTCTGGTACTAAAACTCCTAAAATCCCCTGAATCCCCTGATTGGTACGAACCCTGTAATCAGGTCAGCCAGAGGCGATATTCTGTATTTTTTTATTCTGTCCGTACCAATATTTTTCTAATATAAATATTAAAGCATATTTCTCTTACAGATGTTGTCAAAGTGTGTGTTATGGATTTCTGTTTTGAGAAAGTGGTGCCAGTTAGAATTAAAAAATAGTCGCCTGTGGCAGTCCTGTGTCATATATGAGACTGAGAAATTAACGTCTTTTTTTTTTTTTTACTAGATATCATTCCTTTTCCTTTACAGAGTTTCTGGTATGTCACTAAATGCTACCGAAATTATAGCATGTTATAAGATATAAAGTTCTGGCGCCATTAACGTTGTTTTTCTATTTAAATAAAAATACATTTATTTTACATATGCAAATATTTCACAATGTAACTATCTAGTCTTATATTATGCATATATTTAAGTAACTTCAAAATATAATTAAGAAATTTCCCTATATTTATGAGCTTTAAACAAATTAGCAAAATTAAATTTGCCTTGTATAAATCAGAAATGTTAGAGTTTATATTGTTAATTTTGAACAACTTTTGTTGGAACCTGTTTTATAAACTTAGGTTTGTTGTGATTAATGTGATGCGATTTGTCATAAATGTGACATTTAAGGTTTATTTTGCATTTTATAAAAATAATTGCCAAACAAAAGCAATAAAAAATAGATTATCATGATATTGGTGTTGTTTTATGACGGCTAATTATCAACACGAGGGATATAAGCCCGAAGGGGGAGAGTGCCCTTCGTGGGGGTCTTTCTAAAGGAAACTAGCCCGTATTTACGCAAGGAAATCCAAGGTTCGAAGAAAACCACGAAAAACTCCGAACGATTAGGTCGACGGGCGCGATTGGGTTCCAACTCAGCACCTCCCGTCTACCATCTTCGAGAGCAGAACCTCTTGGCCACTCTTGACTGGTTATCATGCTTTTGATACGAAACCTTTTTTTTTTTTTTTTTTGTAAGGCATTTAATTAATCTCTGAAATCTATTGAGAAATGTATTTTTAGTTACATTTAAGTCTGTATTGACCCATTTACAGAAGGTTAAACCTAAATGAGATGCCAATAGTAGCAAAATGTAACAAGAATTTCATGTTTTAAAGGTAATCTCAATTTTACTGAATTATCTTTTATCAGTTTTTTAAATATTTCATATTGCTGAATAATTAAATAATGAATTAGTTAACGATCATACATTAAACATTTTTACTTTAACACTCAGTGAAGGAAATTTAACAAATATATAACGAATACAATATTTTTACGAAAAAAACCAACACATATTTCTGTATGTTATACACAACTATTTCATAAATAAAATTTTTTATACTTAGAAATTCCTTAATTACTGTAGTTGTTCCTGCAGTTTAACAATTGCAGTAATGTCAGAGCTGTTAACCTTCCGGTTAACTGCATGCCAAATAAATATAATTACAATTTGAAAAATTACTTAATGAAATGTTTTTACCTGCTTTTTTTTTTTTTTTTAATTAATTTATTTTATTTTATAAAATTTCTGGTTCAGATCGATGTAATAAAAAAAAGAAGATGGCCAATGATATATTTAACCTTTTTCGGGGCAAAGTACTTCTGCTGCTAAAATACTGAAATGACTGATTCACACCAGGATTTAGAAACAAATTTATTTGAAAACATGAAATTGCTTTTCTTCGTGCACAGTATAAGTGCAAAATTTTATTTCAAAATTCTGGTGTCACTTTGGCAGTTGAGAATCAAAATTAAGTGGAATATGTTATAACCGACCGCCCTTTAATGGGTTAACTTTATTCATTTCATAAAATATTTTATGACGCGGTCCTGGTTATTTCCAATTTCCTGTACCACTCATAACCAATATGATTTCTTTGATTATGTTTTTTTCTGCATGAATGGTAACAATAGTAACAGAAAAAAACTCTGATGCATAATTTTTTAACACAGTGTCAACAACTGCAAAGCTGCTAAACTTTAACCCTTTCAAGGGCGGTGGTTCATTTTTGGACCACTTAATTTTAATTCCTAAATTTCACATATACGCCGGAATAATTAAAAGAAAATTTACATTTTATTAAATATGTGAACAAAAGCTTTTGAGAATTTTGAAATAAATTTCCTTGTAGATTCTGGTGTCATTCACTGATTTCAGCATTTTACGAATAGAAGAACCTTGTCCCTGAAAGGGTTAATTATAATTAAATTCTTCAATTAAAAATCTAACAGGTAATTTACAGTGACGGCCACCAAAATTTCATCCTTTTATTAGGCGATGTATTGTTGAGTGATGAATATTATATTCCTTTTAGAACTGCCATGATGTCAGTTGATTATCTTTAATAGACGCCGAGTTTATAAGGGCAAAAGGTGGCAATCAGTAAAACTCCCACCCCACATATAAACATGCTATTTTTATCTTAATTAATCATAGAATAACGAGAGAATCTGAGACAAAACAAAACTTTTAATAATTAGCAGTGGATCGCCTCCTTCATACCCGTGAGATTGGCACCTATGCCATCTTTAATATACTTGTCAGCTTGCTTAACGTGTAGAATTTTTCAGAGGTTCCTTTAAGCATCTTTTTAATTAGAAAGTACAATGCGAAGAAAAGTAAAGATATTACAATCCTTCAGGGTAACTTTAATCCATGGGGGGTAACTTTGTAGCACTGCCTAATTTTCAATATGTTTGACTTCAAATGGCTGGATAAACTCCTGCGCCACACTCTGTTGGCAAGGTTATAAACTGGGCTTTCTACTCTTTATTTTAGAACATAAATTGGCAACATTATACACAGTTAATTGCATCACCGAACTATTATTTTCAAGTACTGTTTTCAAGTTAATTTTGAATGCTGTTTTGAAGTTGTTGTAATCCAATTAAATTTTTATAATAAGTAACAATATACTCATTTATCAGACATATTATTAACTAAATGTTATAAATGTATTATTATTTTGCGATTATGTATTTACTAATAGTCAGTAAAATGTAAAATTGGAAGGCGCTACCATTTTACAGTATTTTCAGTATAACTTTGAGCCGGCTCAAAGTTAGGCATAGGTTTATTCTTTACTGATAAATACTGTATAATTTTCTGTTCATAAAAACTATGTGAAATAAGGATTAAAAAAATTACAAAAATAAAAATATTATCCTATGGTTATATGGAAATATCATTTTCTTGTAAAAAATTCCCCGTATGTGCACGTATATTATATATGAATGCGGAAAGTGTGCATTGAATATAACATGTAGGGGAGACTTGGGACGGTTGACCATACGGGAGGACTGACCCATCCATCAATTTTCATATTTAAAAGAATTTCAGAGTTTTATCAGTAGGTGTCAGCCAAAGCTACTGGAATGCTCAAACAACAGTCTTCGTTTCATAGACATAATCGAAATAGGTGTAGAAGAAATCAATTGTGAGGCGTTTTCAACCTAAAAGTTGTGTTTTTAGAAATATTTTGTAAGCGTTTTTCAAATAAATTATATCATAGACTTTTAAGTAAGTAGGTTTAAAGTAATGCAGAAATATCGAGATTTCATTCCAGCCATAAAGACTGTACAGTAAGTTAAGCTTAACATAACAATGTGGTATTCTTTAGAAAAGGTCTATGTAGGGAGGCTTGACCCAGTCAATGTGAGGGAGGGTTGACAAGATGCTCAAGGCTCTCTTAATTATTTGATTTTGGAAATATTCTTATTATACAGTGTCCATAATGAAACGTTAATGGTATATACATAAAAGAATGTAAATTTATTCTGTAAAGCTTCAGTAAAATGGTATGATGGAAAAGAAAATGTTTACAACTGACTATAGAAAAATAAGAAAAATTGCTAGAAAATGGGAAAGTTGATAGGAACTTTTATTCATTTAAATATTGCTTACAATAGGTAAATACAAACAGTGGGAAAGACTAAAAAGGACTAGAAAGGATGAAAGCAGCAGTCTTAATCCTTTGAGAGGTAGTGGTATGTTTATAAAACCACTTAACTTTAATTCCGAAACATCACAATGGCACCATTAGAATTTTGCTAAAATCTTTCCCATTTAATATGAATGTGAAATGTAGCCCCTTTTTCATATTTCCAAATAAATTTGTTCGCAAATTCTGGTGCCAGTCATTTATTTCAACATTTTAGTACTGAGAGTACTTTGCCCCTGAAAGGTTTAAATCATGTTAATGATAAGTTAAGTGCTCATGCGGTTGCAAAAGAACATAGCATCGATCGAAACACTTTAGGAAGGTATGCAGAAAAATTTCACCAGGGTGAATACAGTGAGATATAGCCAAACTATGTGACAATTAGCGTTGTCAGATCTGAGTCACAAAAAAATGGAACAAGGAGATAAAAAAAAGCGGGACAGTCGCTCCTAAATCTGGACATAATGACATGAAAAGCTGTGAAAACGGAGCCTGTTTCTAACAGAATACAGCCTTAAATGGTAAAATGTCATTTTTCCTGCTCTACAATATTATACCTGTTCAGACGAAATCCTGTTTAAAACAAAATTTTTCTCCTCTGTCTTGCGATTGCGTCTTAACAGGTTTGTTTAAGCCTCATATTAAAAAAAAATATTTTTTTATAATAATTAAAGCATGTAGAATACTGTTATTTTGCTTTTTTAAACTGATTTTGTTTCTCTTCACAAATAATGCAATTTAAAACAAAGTGGGTCAAGTCTCCCATATAGTGGGTCAACCCTATCATACGTGGGGATCCTTGACCCATTATTTGTTCATGATTAAAATCAATCAATTTTTTAAATTTTTATATGTTACACTTATATAGGAATTTTATTTTGATAACTGATTGTATAACGAATAAAATGATATACAGGGTGTTCCGTTAAAGGGGTCCAATATTAACAGGGGTAATAGAGGAGATCACACGGAGCATAAATCAGTATATAATGCCTGGCCGGATCTCAATAATTTTCAAGTTACAGCAAATAGAATGAAAAATCGGAAATTTGTAAAAAAACCCTCATTGCTAAACTATCGATAATGCTACATAAAAACGAAGCACATATTTAGAAAAAGCAGAAAAAATCCTACGAAATGACATAAGTTGTTTTAGAATATTGAGAATTAATGGCGAGTTACAAGCTCTGAAACAGTGAAAAAATACAAAATCAAATATTTAGCAAAATAGTTAATCGTTAATTCCAAAAATGCAACTCTACCTACATCAAGGAAAATGTTATAAAATTTGGTCCATTCCGAAAGCTTTCGAAGAAGCTGACAATAAATCATATCAGTTTAATTGTATGGGAGAAATCAAGCAGTTCCCTAGTTACATCTCTGTACTGTTGCACGCTCGGAAAGGGCGAAGCTCCGCCCATGACGATTGTAAACACCCCGTTTTAATATCTTTCAATTATACATTACTGATCAACCTCTATCAATACCCTTTCATTATTCAGTCTGGTCAAGTGAATGACATATTGTGCAGCTCTCGCCTTGTCTTAAAGCAAACTCCGTGACTGCTGCGTTTCCTCCATGAACTTTCAGGATGATGAAGAAGAAGTACTTTTTATGCAAATTTTCTATGTGTATAGGAAGAAAAGTGTAATAAAACAGCAGTCATCAGTGGGCGTTATGTTAAAGGGAGGCTGTTGTAAGTGGGATTGTAGTAAGTTGATGTATAATAATTATGCCGGAATACTCTAACGAAGAATATGCGGACATGCATCTGATGTACGGGCAAGCTCATGGAAATGCATGTCTAGCACAGCGCATGTACCGTGAGCAATTTCCAAGGAGACGTTGCCCAAGTTCGAAACTCTTCATAAAAATCGATAGACGATTACGGGAGACTGGATCGTTTAATACAGCAAGCATTGATGCAGGGAAACCTCGACATGTACGAACACCTGCAATGGAAGAAGATGTACTGAATATTTTTAAAGATAACCCCTCCACGAGTACACAAGCTGCTGCGTCTGAAGTCGGTGTTTCTCACCAAAGTGTGTGGCGTGTTCTGCGTGCAGAAAACATGCACCCCTTTCATGTGCAGCGGGTACAACTGTTATCAGTAACAGATTGTGCTCAGCGGACAGAATTCGTACGCTGGTTGCTTAATGTAACAGAAAATAATCCACAATTTCTGGAAAATATTTTATTTACTGATGAAGCAACATTTACGAGAGAGGGCGTGGTAAACACGCACAATATGCACACATGGTCATATACAAATCCGCACACTGTTTTCCCGTCGAACGCACAACAAAAGTTCAGTGTGAACATATGGACAGGTGTCCTCGGCGATTATCTCATAGGACCATATTTACTCCCAGATGTACTCAATGGCAGTACGTACTTGGTTTTCCTACGGGATATCTTACCGCAGTTACTGCAAAATGTGCCAGCAACATTGCGCCACAATATGTGGTTTATGCACGATGGCGCACCGACACATTTTTTCACAGGTGTTCGCAATCACCTTAATTCAACATATCCTGGGAAATGGATTGGACGCAGTGGACCTGTTGCTTGGCCTGCACGCTCTCCAGACCTCAATCCGTTAGACTTTTTTGTTTGGGGACACCTTAAATCGCTGGTGTATGAAACGCCTGTGGATACACCGGAGGATTTACTAGCGCGAATCGTTGTCGCTGCAGGAGACATTCCCAACTCTGTCGGAGTTTTTCGGCGTGTTCGCCAATCTTTACGACGTCGCTGTCGATAGTGCGATTCTGTTAATGGGCGCAACTTCGAACACCTATTATAATAATGTCCGTTCGTCTGCCTTCCGACATTGAACTGTGCAGCGCAGGCCAGAAGACTATGCTTCACATATGTCATAAAGTACATGGAATGTAATTCTTTATTTGTCATTTTTCTTTTATTTTCAACACTTTTTGGCACAGTATTTTGTAAGTCACAGACTGTGGTGTACACAAATTGTAAATTACAAAGTTTGTATGAATTAATTTAAAATTTAGTGTCTTTTTTAAATTTATAATTAATAAAATTATTATGCTATTTGTTATTATTATTTCCTATCATAAATTATGATGCACATATACATACAATAATTGTCCATGTAAAACATGTACTGAAACTTCTTGCATAGTTACAAATCGCAATATTTTTAATTATTTCCGAATTTTCGCCACCGGTTTAATTTTAAAGAATTTAACTTAAGCTATATTTCAATAAAAGACCACTTTAAAATGTAGACTATTATTGTAAAGTTATTTTGGTTCATTCAACTCTTGAATAATTAAAAATGTTGCATCTCAGAAGAAGCATGATCGAAAATGTATAGTTGAGAGTAATTAAAAAGGCGGTGTTTCCAATCGTGATGGGCGGAGTTTAACCTTTGCTAGTGTCAAAGAAAGCGGAGTTGTAACTAAGAAACAGATTAAATTCTCTCACACAATTAAACCGATATGGTTCATTGTAAGCTTTTTCGAAAGTTTTCGGAATGGACCAAATTTTACTACATTTTCCTTGTTGTAGCTAGAGTTGTCTTTTTGGAATTAACGATTAACTATTTTGATGTATATTGGATTTCGTACTTTTTTCACTGTTTCAGGGCTTGTAACTCGTCAATAAATATTGCTATTTTAATACAATTGATGTCATTTTGTAGGTTTTTTTCTGCTCTTTCTAAATATGTGCTTCGTTTTTATGTAGCGTTATCGATAGTTTAGCAATGAGGGTTCTTTTACAATTTTCCGAATTTTCATTCTATTTGCTGTAACTTGAAAACTATTGAGATTCGACCAGGCTTTATATACTGATTTATGCTCCATGTGATCTCCTCTATTACCCCTATTAATATTGGACCCCTTTAACGGAACACCCTGTATATAACTTTGTCCTACGTTCAATATTTAAAAAAATAAAAAATCATTTTTTTTAAAAGTGTGTCAACCCTCCCTAGTCTCCACTATATATTTTCAAAAATATGTGTAATATACATAAAAGTCATTTACAGATGTTATTTGGGGCTGAGTACTCAAATTTGACATCTCATACATTCGACCAGAGATGCCAGTTTTTTTTCAAATTTTAATCCAACAATTTAAATTCATACCGGAAATTTCCAAATAAGAAATTTATTTTCTGTAATCTTTAAGTGAACAGTGAACAGCAGTGCAGTTCAATGGGATACCTAGTAGCAGTGCTACTCCACTCCCTGTAGATGAGTAAGTGTATAGCAAATCCTAGAGGAGCCATGATGAAAGAGTTTAAGCGTAGTACAGTACTACAATAAAAAATAGAGAAGATAAAAATTTAAAATAAATTAAAATATGGAGAGGCTGAAAATTTCTGAGAGGGTAATCCGAGGACTACAGTATAAGTATAAGTAAAATTAAAATTAATGAAAGATAAAGATAAAAAGAAGATGTTAACACTGTTCATAACATAGCAAGACCGCTCCAAGCAAAGCAGGAGAAATATACCAAATCCCTTAAAACCAAAAAGGCCGTTTTCAGCGCCATACATTATAAGTATAAAAATTACAGTGAGTAAAAGGCTTTACCAAGGTAAAGCAATATAGATAGGGTAAATTTTTTTTTTTTTTTTTTTTTTTTTTTTTTTTTTTTTTTTTTTTGTTTTAATTTTGTAAATTATGAAAGAAAAGAAAAGAAAATAAGTATCAGCCGAAGAGCGCGACTACTCTTCGATAATAGTAGTATATCGGGGTCTCTTACGTTTAGATGGGCTGAGAGCATCATAATCCGGTAACTCATAAATAATTTCATTAGGGACTTTATAAAGCTGGCTGTGAAATTTTTTAGAGAGAAATTTAATACGTCTGACCAGAGAGGTAGTTTTGAGATCGTTTCTGATCGTGGTGTTCCGAAGAAATCGAGAACCATTTCTGATACGACGAAGTTGGCTGTTGTGAAGCTCAGAAAGCCGGTCCATACTTGTTCTACAGAGGAAGCCCCACACCGGGCAGCCGTAAGTGATGATGGTTAAAATACAGGCATTGTAGATTAAAAGCTTGTTATGGTAGGACATACTAGGGCTCCTTAAAAGAGGAGAGAGACTTTTAGCTACCCCCGAGGCTTTACCGCGGATGTTAAGCATATGTTTTTTGAAGGTAAGGCGTTTGTCAATGACAACCCCCAGGTACTTAGCATCATCAGACCAAGGGATGGTAGTGTTGTTAATGGTTAGTCTATTGGGAACAGTAAAAGTACGAGAAAAGTAGACAGCTTTGGTCTTACTTTCATTAAGTTTGACACGCCACTGATTGCACCAGTCTATGAATAAATTTAAGTGATTTTGTATGTTTTTATAAAGTAAATATGGATGGTGTGCCGCAGCATAAATGGTGGTGTCGTCCGCATAAAGGGCCAGTAAAGTTAGAAGAGTACGAGGCACGTCAAAAAAGTACAGATTGAAAAGGGTTGGACCTAAGATTGATCCCTGTATAATACCACATAAAATAAAGTGTAGATCCGATAAAATGTTGTTTATGCGGACGGAGAATGAACGATCGCCAAGATATGAGAAAATAAGGTGTATAAGTCCGGATGGAAATCCAAGCCGAATTAATTTGTAAATGAGGCCTTCATGCCAGACTGTATCAAAGGCCTTGGCGATGTCCAGAAAAATGGCAGCAGTTGGCTTTTTGTCATTGAAGCTTTCACTGAGGAATTCAACAACGCGCAAAAGCTGGTGTTGTGTGGAGTGGCCAGCTCGGAATCCAAATTGTTCCGGTGGCAAAATATTGTGTTCGTTAATGAATTTGTTAATTTGCAATCTAATGACGCGTTCAATAACTTTAGAAAGGCTAGAAAGCAGACTAATAGGACGGAAATTAGTGGGGTCGTGAAGGTTGCATGCAGGTTTAGGAATGGGGCAGATGATAGATTTTTTCCAAGGTTTGGGAAAGTAGCAAGATTTGAGAATAGAGTTGGTGAGTTTAGTAATATAGAGGATACAGTTTAAGGGAAGTTGTTTAAGAGCAAAATTAGAAATATTGTCGTACCCAGGGGATTTACGATTATTGAGTTTTTGGATAATGTTATGGATAACAATGGGTTCAATAGGGGGGAGAGGCTCAGGGGGGGGTGGCAAGGAAGTTACGAACAGTATCATTGACATTATTAAGGTGATTTTGACTAGCGAGGAAGGGATTAGGTGAGAACTGCTTCTCGTATGAGTTAGCCAAGCAGTTAGCCTTATCTTTATCAGTATAAGCAGTAGAGTTATTAGAAATGAGGGGGGGAATGGGAGTATAGTTATTATTAAGCTTCTTTTTAATACGCCAGAGAGAATTATCCTCGCTAGATAAGTTTTCAAGAAAATTTTGCCAACTTTTTTGTTTTTCTTTTTGGATAAGGGTCTTAATTTTATTATTTAATCTATTAACAGCAGTTTTGAGGGTAGGGTCTCTGGAGGATTGGTAAAGCCGTCGGAGGTTATTGCGTTGGTTACAAATATTGCGGATATAATTTGGAAGAAAAAAGGTATTATTATTTTTAAATTTGGTGTAGGTTGCATGATTTTGGGCATTAATGATGGTTTTTTCAAGTTTAATAACAGCATTGTCAATATCAGAATTGTTGTTAATAATTGGAAATGTGAGGTCGGCATCATTGAGATAATTTTTAAACTTGTTCCAATCAACAGCAACAGAGGGGGGGGGAGTAATAGGATTGATGAGGTCAATTTTAAAGGCGACAGGATAGTGGTCAGAGCTGAGGTCGTTAATGACAGAGGTAGAAATAGGAAAAGTAAGATTTTTCGAAATAGCAAAATCAATAGTGGAAGGATGGCATCTACGATTCCAGGGAATGTGGGTAGGAGTGGAGGGAGCGTGCAGACTAAGGTTGTTTTGTGAGATAAAATTATGGAGTGATTTACCCCTAGCAGTTGTGGAAAAACAGTTCCATTGCGTGTTATGTGCGTTATAGTCACCAGCTACAAAAGCAAATTGGTGTTGTGAAAAAAGCTGAGTAAGGTCATTAATAGGATATTGTGGACTGTGTTTAGCATAAAGAGAAGTAATATTTAATTTAGTGTGTGGAAGGTCAAGGACAATACTAGTGTATTCAATGCCATTGACGGGTGTGGTTTGGATTGCGTAGTGTGGAAGGTGAGATTTAATGTAAATCGCAGTGCCGCCCTTTGGGGAATTGGCACGCGGTGTATGATAGAGCTTATAGCCCGAAATGTTTAAGCTGCACTTAGGAGAACCTATTTCTTGAATTAAAAGAATATCAAATTGTGGATTAAAAGAGATGAAAGATCTAAGTTCGTTAATTTTGTTTTTCATGGAATCGCAGTTCCAAGAAAGAATAAGAAGGGAGCCAAAGATAGGTGTATTATTCATGGTTAGGGAGGTTAAGTTCAGTAGCAAAAGAGTCTATTTCGTTAACAATGATTATCATTTTTTCAATAACATTGTCACAAGATTTAAGTTGGTTGGCTATTTTAGTTATGCATTTTAGAAGTTTAGTGATTTGTAGAAGTTCTTTCATATCCTTAAAGGCATCGAAAACATTTTTAAAAGTCGAAACGTAGTTCTCAGTAGGAGTTTGAGTTGAATTTTTATCAGTTGGAGTGTTATCCGTGGATGAAGTGGAGGCAACCGCGACGGGGGCTTCCTGCGTATTCTTGCTGGTAGAAGGGCTAACCTCGGTATTTTCAGTTTGTTTTTTAGTTTGTTTGTTCATATTTTCAACGTAGTTAAATTTTTGTAGTATTTCTACAAAGTCTTGAGCATTTTTAGAAGTTTGGTTAGTCGGTTGTTTAGTTCTCGAGGATTTTTGTTTAACATTAGTTTGATCAGTAGGAGGGGAAGTTTTGTTTTGGTTAATGGGGTTTTTTGGACAACCTCTGAACGATGAGGGATGTGTACCCCCGCAGTTAGCACACGTGCAAGTGATTCTGCCCTTATGCGGGCACTGAGGGGTTAAATGCTCCTCGGCACATTTCATGCATTTCGGCTTAAAATTACAAATTTCGCTGGCGTGGCCAAAGCGTTGGCAGCGGTAGCATTGTTTAGGGTTATTGGTATTGCGAAAATGTTCAATCGATACGCGAATATAACATAATTCTTGAATTTTGTAGATTCGGTCGAAATCCTTAACAGGGAGAACATTTACCATATAGAGAGGCATCCCCCTACCAGTTTTCCTATTTTTGAGCATGGCTGCCCTTGTGGCAGTAAATCCATGCAGGGCTAGATCATCAATAATTAACTGGGGTTCCGTGCCAGGCGGGATACCGCGGATACAAATTTTCTTGGGCCTTTGGTCCTTGGGGTGAATAGTGGTGAATTTGTAATGTTTAGAGTCCAAATAACGTTGAACTTCCCTAAATTGCTCTTCCGTTTTAGGTTGGATTTTTATAAGCTCACCCTTAAGGCAGACTAGAAGTGGGTTATCTTTGTCGAGTTCTTTAACTTCTTGCGCTATTTTGCGCCAATCTACTTCACTAAATTCAACAAATAAGGGATGTATTTCTTCCTTTTTTGTCACCGGTACGGTGCTCTCAGTATTAGAATTTGGGTTATCATTTATCATCTCAACATTGTTGTCTAAATTAACCTCATTATCTAGAACAAGGTATTTGTTAGTTAAAGCAATATTACTGTCCATTTCGGACTCAGAGTGACGTCTTTTACCAACACGGGAAGGGTTATTGTTAGGGCTGATACTCTCTAATACTTTAAAACTCTCCATATAGTCTGATTTAAGAAATTTATAAGCTCCAGAATCAGTAATTAGTTTAACATTAAATGGCTCCCCCAAAATGGAAATGGCAGTAATACACATTGTTCTCACCTTAGCTTTCATTTCTTCGTTGGTGGAGTAGCCAGGAGTCCCTTGCATTTGTTGGATGTCTCCGTCAATGCCGGCGAAGATTTCCCGTAGAATAATATTCGCTGGCTCATGATGCGTCGGAAATTCGTTGAAATGTCCAGAATAATTCGCCACCAGCATTCCACTGACGACATTATCTAGGTCAGTTTTACAGTCCTTTATATCATTCAACTCTTCCTCCGATAACGCCATAATCGGAAAAAACTCACACGCTCGTCGATAAAAATCTATGCTATTCTAACGAACCGCTATACATCCTTACCAGCCAGAGCAGTAACACAGTAACAGAAGAATAAAAAATACGTCTGCACTCCGCAAGAGACGAACACAAAATATATTGTTGTGTCTGTAATCTTTAAATATCTCTCTTATGAAATAAAGTATAAAATACTATTCTTTATTTCTGGTGTGAACAGTAAATTTATGAATAAGAATGGAGGCCAAACTAGCAACCCTGCATTCGATATTTCTTATTCTTGTTTGATTAATACTAAGTACTAGTATGTACTACTGTAACTATGGCTATATTATTGAGTTAAAACATTGAAAATTGTTTTAACCCTCTGTCTACCAGAAGGGTCCAATGGACCCGACATGTACATTCAAAATATTTATTCAAACCAGAAATTTCTTCAAATCAAACTAAATGTATAAATCAGACAATAATAAGTTAAATAAACAAATTAAATAGTTTTAAGTAAAAATTCTGGTGTAGAATGTTTTTATAAAACTTGAGTAAAATTTCCGGTAGTTCTAGGGTTAAAATGTTTTTTAATGTTTTATGTGAACAATAAATAGTTCTTTTTTGCTAAATATTCATGGTCTTCTTCTTCCACTTTTCTTATGCGTAATATTCGTTGTAATATCCTAAATTATACAAATCTTGTGATGTTGGGAAATGTAAATTAGGAGTCTTAAAATATCCAAAAAAACCCTTTTTTCGCTTCAAAGCTGTACTAACTATAGTACTTTCTTTATAATGTCTTATTTTGTATTATATTTATAACATGGTGCAAAGGTACCCTACATGGCTGGATAACATTGAACCAGGTTAAAAATGTATTTTTTATTGTTTATATCATTATTATTCCTTATTTTTTGATAGTCATATAATAATTTAGGATCATTTCTTTTCTTTTAGGCCACTAGTTGCAACTATATTCTTAAAATAAGAGTGGGGCATCTGAAAATAGGTTAAATGCGGATCAAAGTTACCCTGAATGACTGTAATGAAATTCAGTGCTGGCAGCATTCTTTTAAAAATTTTTATTTTTGATACCATTATTTAAAAACAATAACATTTGTGGTACATTTCTGTTGCAGTTTATAAAGGAATCTACCATGAAGATTATTATTTTAGAAATATTGAGAACAAAGGTAGGAAAGTTTAGAATACTTCAAAATTGTATAAAATGATCCAGGTTTATTCCTTAATAAAAATATCTTTTGAAAATTAAATGAAATATAACTATAGAATATAATTCTGACCCTTTACCAGGAGCGCCATGTTTCTAAGAAAGGACAGGGCATTTTGTTGCCCCTTACTCCGGGGACAGAAAATTTTATTAATTTAATATATTCTTTGTTTTTTTTCTTAAATATACACCACAATTCGCGTTACGAAGTTTCCCACGTAAGTTGGAGCTCAAATGTTCTGAACACCATGAATATACTGGTGAGAGTTTGCCCCGTTAGTAATCCGACCCTGTGTATATTAGGTATTAAGGGATTGCTTAAATATTAACACTTTGATTAAGGGGTTAGGATTAGTGTCGCCCGGTGTCCCGCGTAAATCAAGACTCCAAATGCTCTGGACACCACTCATTTCTTACAGTATATTTCACCATCTTCAATGACAGATAATTCTGCCATTGTATAAGGCAAAGAAAATTACTTTAAAATACTGGTGTCGAGAGCATTTGGAGCCCTGATTAACGCGGGACACCTGGCAACACTAAACACAGTGTTCACTGCAAATTTTGTATTAAATTTTCATAAATACAAAATTTTGTCCAATTTGATCATTTGTAATGCGTAATTAAGTACTCAGCCATAGAAATAATTTTCTGTATCCCTTCGTGGAAACTCTTAAATATCCATTCAACAAAATTTAATCAATAACAACTTCTGCGTTTAAATATAGTTTTCATTTTTATACTAAAATAAAGCATAAACTTAACACATCTACTGAAAGATTATCCGCATTTAAAGAATCCAATGGGTCACTTAAAGATTATCAAAAGATCAGACACCGAAATGCGATGAAATTTTGAAACAACCCAAGATCAAAACGTATCATCTTTGCCAGTTTTCATTTCCTGTAAATGAAACTAACATTCAATGCAGTGACGTCGATGACGATAATTGACATTGAAAGATAATAGACCGGGAGCCGGCAGCACAGACACATGGTTCGTACGGATACCGTTATTTCTCCAAGGAAACCACCAGTATCTTCTTATAGAAAAAGAAATGTTGGTTAAACACGCAAAATTTCGCCTTCTTTTATGAAGAGATTTTCTATAAGATAATACTGTCGCCTAAAATTTTTCTGGTCTGCAAAATTCAAGGAGGCATACGAACCATGAGACAACCACCTCATCGAGTTGGAGGCTGAAATTCTAGAATTAGCTGAAACTCGATTCCCATATTAAAACGCAATCGGTCTGCCAAGTCATATCTTGGTGGAAAACACCTGAAAACCCGATTTTTCCGGTTTACTTGTAGGTTTACCATTGTGTTTTCCTGCTCCCAGTCCGCCATGTTTTCATACCTTTGGGTGCAGGAAAACGCAAGGGTAAACCTACAATTCGACCGCTAATATCGGGTTTTTAAGTGTTTTCCACCAAGCTATGACTTGTCAGACCAATTGCGTTTTAATATAGGAATCGAGTTTTAGCTAATTCTGGAATTTCAACCTCCAATGCGATGAGGTGGTTGTCTGTGCTGCCGGCTCCTGTCTATAAAAAAGAAAATGTTAATTTCAGTGGCTTAGCGTTAGGTAGTGGGAGGGGGGGGGGGGGTCAATAATTTTGCTACCAGTACTATTATATAGAAAATTTGGATTTATTGAAACATTGAACGTTGTACTTTTAAACAAAGCAAATTTTATCAGACAATAATGTTGGTAATAAAATGCTCGAGCTCCTCCCTAACGCTACGCCACTGGTTAATTCCATTTTAGAGATTCCCAGCGTTTAGAAAGAGCTGTCCTAGTATGATAATTATCGATATATTCTGCAATGTGAAATTCCTCTAGAAAAAGAAATACTCTTTAAATTCAATATGATATTATTCGTTTTATTCCTAAAACGCAGGTGTTTGATTATGGATTACAGGGTTCATACGGGTCCTTGAATTTCCTGACTAAGAAATTCTTTGGTACCAGTATTTCATTATAGAAAATCTCTCCTTAAATAAAGGAATATTTCTCGCGTTTAAACTTGATTTATTTTTTATAAAAAAAAATACTGATATTTGGCCTTGAAAATAACGGTACCCGTACGAACCCTGTATTACGTTCAGGTTTTATGTACAAGAACTTGGTCGCATTTTTGGGCCATCCTATTTACGAACATTGTCTTTGCATGTTTCTGTCTCGTGCACTCAAAATGCTCTTCGGCATATTAGCGTTCATTAAAATTCATTTTCTGAAATGATGAATATTTAATGTAAAATCAAGGAATTAAATTTATCGAAATTATTTGAAATTTTACTAGTAAACATCTCTCTCTGTTTTAATCAATATGATGAATATTGCATACAAATTTAATGTTATAAACAAGGATTAAATTGAATGAATATTAAAGGGTTCTAAAATTTTATATCATTAAGTTAATGCGAAATTTTAATTACGAAATCTATCACAGCTGTTAGAATCATTCATATTTCATATCTCTAGAGAGAACATTTTTCAAATGCTGTTAATGTGTAATTTATGTAATTTGATACTGTAGCATGAGTGAATTGAACACGGTGACGAACATGACGTTGAATTAAAATAATTATAAATATTAAAATATTACGATTTTGCTTCTATATTACGAGAAACCCTCTTCTAATAATTGTAATGCTTTTCATTGTTTTCGGAGTTTCAAAAGTTATATTAATTTTTGTCTTTAAAAGTTATCGCTACTGATGCTACTACTTTCTTATTTGAAACATAATATTTTTCAATAGCTAAAGTTTAATCGATATTATCAGAGTTTTCCACAGGGCACAAAACAAAGAATTCCCTAGACATTAAGATTTTCTTTTTTTAGCTCACCGTCTATTAAAGCCTGAGAGCTAATGTGCCCAGCAGGTTCTGTGTGTACAGTCGTGGGAAATAAAAATAAACACCCCCTGCTTAACTCTGCAACAAATTATCGTAGAAGAAAGTTACAGGTACTAAATGATTGGAAATAAAGTTTACTTTTTAATGATGTATGCGAAATGTGCGTAAGATGTCATCTACATATCAAAACGAACCCAAATATTTCAATACCAATATTTATTTCAATCGCAATACCCAAGTTTGACACCATGAGTAACTTTTACACCATTTAATTAACTGAAATCCAACTTTATATGAAATTCGTAAATCGATTGTACGCAATTTTTTAACCCTTTCAGGGGCAAGACTTTTCTGCTCCGATTATGTTCAAATAATTAATTCACACCGCAATATACGAACAAATTTATTTGCAAATAATCAAAAGCTTTTTTCACGCTTATTATGAGATCGAACTTGCACTAACAAATTACTGGTGCAATTTGAAATTTTGTGCATTAAAATTAACCGTTTGCAGACTGCAAACGGCGCCCTTCAAGGAGTTAAATGCTACAGAATGACTATGTCATTTCTATTAATGTACTATTTCTTTCCAATATGACCATTTCACTATCTTAATATGCTTCAACTATTGCCAGTCAAAATATTCCAATAAAATGAGTAATTTGTTTTCAAATTATTTTTTATGCTTCTTATAGACGTCTATAAGAAGCATATATATCAGGCTTTTTTTAATGATTATTCAAAAACTACTTGAAATAAAAATTTCATAATTCATATTATAAATTTTTAAAATTGCAAATTCAATGTATTTATGTTTGCGTTTTTTAGTATTATAACCACACACAAAATTATCGCATTAAGATTATAATTTCAGGAGATATTAATAAAAATATGAAAATGTAATTTAACATTAGAAGCTTTAAAGTTTGAATGTTTATAATTCAAATCATAAATATGACTAGAAATTTCGTTTCTAGGCATAGTTTGAACCGAAGATTTAAAATATAGTTTCAAAATTGGGTGTTGCCGTAGGAAAAAAAAACAAAGTTTTTTCAGGTTTTGATTTGCGGATGGGTCCTTAAACTAATTTTATATATATATATCATTTAAAAGTAGACTTTATATCCAATCGATTTGTACCAGTTACTGACGCTACTATAATTAGTTGCAGAGTTAGTAGGGGGAGTTTTTTTTTTTTTCAAGACTTTACGTTAAAAAACAAAATTTCATTCCGAAATTTTGGTGTCATTGTGGCACTTGGGGATGAAAAACGCTTTTTGGCTTAAAATCACATTGTTTGGCGACAAAAGTAAACTAAAAATCTTAAAGAAACTAATAATATGTAACTTACAATTAGAGTAACTTTTACAATTACATCTGCTCTTTCCTCCTGTAAGTTACATGATGGGACAGTTAGATAAAAAGAAAAAGTAAAGAACAAAAATTAAATAAAATGTCATTCCAAATTTATCTAATCAATTTTTCAAATTCATTTTTTAATCTAACGGAAACGATAAATCGCCAAATATTGTATTAATCCAGGGGTGGCCAACTGTGGCACGCCAGATACCACTAACATTTTACAGAAAAAGTCGACTTCTTGAATAGCAGAGATTCGATGATTAGATAAGGCAATGATATCTATAAAATTTTAGTGGTGTCGAGCGTGCCACAGTTGGCCACCTCTGTATTAATCTTTCACATTAAATTCTTTTTCGAGCAATACAAATATTTTTTTCATGGTTAAATTAAGTATTATCGTTTTATAATATTATCCCTCATTAAAACGGTTTTTTAATTAAATATCAGTAATTATTTTCTTCTTTTATTTGCAAGGTGTTTGTATTATTTTCTAACAGATATATTGTCCCCCAAAAATGGCCACTGGCAATCTTTTCGTCCTAAATAACAATAAAATAAGAATATTTTTTATCAAAAATCATGGTTATGCCTGTATATTATACACATAAACCACAGCAGGAATATTCTCTATCGAATGATACAATCTGCAAAAAAAAAAAAAAATCCACCGGGTAGTTTTTGAAATTACTCGGGCCGAAATTTTAGGGCATTCTGCTTTATAATATACTAGCAGACTATGCCCGCTGCGCTGGTCAGTATTTCAAAATAAACCTTGAATTAAGCGAAATGATGAATTCGAACTTGTATTTTTTTTAAATGGACCTTTAGCTTGAATGTCCTTCCGCGTTTCTGAAAAGATGCGAAAGCAATTGAGATATTATATTACCTTATGCGTTGGACAAAATTTAGCTATTAAGAAGCAGTTCTTTTAGTTGATTATTCACCGTGCACTTTTGGTAGGGAAATGAGGCCGTTATGACAATAGGAATTAAAGTGTTCTCATATCTAACAATATTAAATTAGAGATGCATTACAATGATTGCAGAGATTTACCATTGAACTTGAATAATGCTCGGGTGGTTTATTTTCTTTTGTTTGTCCTTGATCTTCTGGCCTCTCAGCTCGCGCAATATGTGATTCTGGTAGCTTAAATACAATCTCACTGGATGTTAGTTATATTTCTTAATAAACATCCTACTGTTTTCCCTCTTTGGACTCTAGCAGAGTAAGTACTATCAAAAAAAGTAATAAATTATTTGCAGACAAAGAAGATTGTTTAACTTTCATATTTAAAAGAAAAATGAAACATAAAAATGTGTGTTTTTAAAGATGAATTGCCTGAATAAATCTAAAATGACGTCATTTTCACTGTCTTTTCATTTTGTTGACCAGCTGAAATCGTGTAACCG
The DNA here is from genome assembly GCA_963932465.1 of Maratus speciosus. NCBI lineage: Eukaryota > Metazoa > Arthropoda > Arachnida > Araneae > Salticidae > Maratus > Maratus speciosus. The sequence continues at coordinate 550,469,078 of OZ010796.1, forward strand.
TTAACCCGGGAAAAAGCTCGATGACTTAATCTTGTAGAAAAATAAACCTCATCCATCCAATAAAATCTTTTTAATCATTCGTAATCGACGTCATTGTGGGGGTTCACGTCAAACATTAAAACTGATGCAACAATATTGTTGCACGTGTACCAAGGTTAAGATCTGACGATGATAAATAAAGTTAGTTATAGAAAAATTTAAGCAATATGCATTTTGGTGAATACCTGAACCTAAGATTTATTTTGCATTTTTCTAAAGAGCATAAAAACACTGACAAACAAAAAAGCCTGCTATTTTCTTTATATTTAAGAGTAAATTAATTTTCCGTCTGTTGTGTAAATAACCCAGATTATGAAAATAACTCTTAATTTGTTGCTGTGTTTAGCTGCTAGAGTGTGCGTCAGGACAATTCGCTTTATACTGATCGAAATTCCAGGTAATTTAATCCTATCTAGGCTGATATGATAAGTCCACGGGCATTATTCCATTTGCCACCATTTATAATCACTAATTTCAAAATCTGTCTAATCTTTTGAATTTTGATACACCATCCAATATGCTAATTGGCGGGGGAAATGATTCCGTAAGATTAGTCCAATATGTTCAATAAAACATTTTTTAAACAATGGTTAAGCAAAAGAAAGTTATGCAGAAACAGCTAAAAAGAAATGACAAATTAGCAAGCAATAGTTATTGCAAAATGTTTATTTATTTTTATTTTTACTTTCATAGTAATAACGTATAATTTCAGAAATCTTCTTAACAATATTCTAACTTTTAAAGCAGTGAATATTCTTATAAGTGAAATCGACAATATGTTCGGCATGTTAAAAAGTTAACATAATACACAATATTCAATTAATAAGTAATGATCTGAGTTCGAGTATATAAAAATCACATGCTTGAGGAAAACAAAACGCATGTTTCCATAGTAATGGTATTCCATAGTATGGTAAAAATATTTTAAATCTTTGAAAGTAAATTATTTTAGAATATGTGTGTATATGGAAGACATTTACACTAAAATTTAAATGATTGACTACATAATTATAATTTTAACTGCTTTTTATATAATTTATGCTTGAATACAAAAGTTTACTCCGAAATGCTCTTATCTCGGCTTATTTCAGACTTTTGTCTTATTTGGCTTAAAATTGCATTGTTTGGCGACGAAGGTAATAAATAAATAGCATGTAACTCACTAATACAGCCATTTTTACAAATACTTCTAGTTTTTCCTGTAAATCATATGATGAGAGAATTATATAAAAATAATAATTAAATTGACAAAAAAAAAAAAAAAAAAAAACTAAAGAATGTAACCAAGATTTTATTTTATCAAGTTTTCAGACACGTTTTTATTAACCTGGCGCAAGCGATAAAAGAGCTAAAAAGAAAAAAAAGAATTGCCATTCAAAAGTGTCAAATAAAATTTTCAGATTCATTTTTTTAACCCATCGCAAGCGATAATTCGCCAAATATTGTACCAATTGTAAAATTTCACAATAATTTATACTTTAAGCATTACAGATATTTATTCCATGTTTAAATTAAATATTTCCGTTTTATAATATTATACCATATTAAAACTTTTGTGTTGTTGTTTTTTAAATTAAATATCAGTATTTTTTTTTTCATTTATTCGCGAGGTGTTTGTATTATTTTCTAACAGATATAGCCATCTTAATTCTTTAATCAACAAACCTTTCGCCAAAAGATAATCACTGGCAACCTTTTCGTTCAAAATAGCAGTAAAATACGAAATTTATTATAAAAAATCATAGCCATCCCTGTATATTTTCTCATAAACCACCCCGGGAATATTTCCTATCGAATTATACAATTTGGAAAAAAATCCACCGAGTAGTTTTTGAAAACACTCGAGAGGAACTTTTAGAGCCTACTGCTTTATGATATATATGATATGATATGGTTATTGTGCATAAGTGGGATGAGATTTGCCATAATATTTAAGGTATATACGCATTTTATGAATAGAATTGCCCAAAACAAGCAAAAAAGAATATATTATTATGCTTTTAACACTTAAATGCATAGTGATGATATCTGCATCACTTTTTATTTAACTCTTAGCAACCACTATATTTATATAGAAATATTAATCCTCTAAAAGTACAAAAATATGCTACTAAATAAAGTTAAAAATCTATCATAAAAGTTCTGGTGTCCAGTCTTTAATATAAGAATAAAAAAAAAACACTATTCTAACAGAATAATTCGTGCATTTAACCCTTTAGCACGTGGTGTCCACAAAAAAGGACACCTAATTTTAAGAGTGCTGGCACCCAGAATATTTAATTAAAGTTTTCATTTTATAAAGTACGGGAAAATAAGTAAGTTTTTATTTTCTAATAAATTCGTTTATAAATTCTGGTGTCAGTCCATCATTTTATCATTTTACAAACAGAACTACTCTGCTCCGGAAAGGGTTAATAGTTAAGTTTTACAAAATAAAACTTTATATAAAATAAGGTATTTAGATTCATACTTATTAAAATATTTACTAATTTGCTATATTTTAGTTTTACTTGTATTGCAGATGTGCAACATAAGAAAAGGTTGACGTATTATACGAAAAATGTATCTCTGATTTCTTTCATTATTTTTCCTGTGTAATAATTCTTTCTGAGAGTCATATATAATTTTTTCGAAACAAAAAAAATCAAGCATTTAAGGGTTAAGTCAAAACTATTTTGTTTGAAGAAATTTAATTAGTATTTGTAATCTATTGAAAAAAAAAATATATATTAATGTCAAAATTAGGTCTTTTTTGTCACATCTACAAAATCTAAATGAAATGTCCAAAATGTGCGAACGAATTTTATGCATAGCGGTTAACCTAATTTATTTCTATGATTTATTTAAATATTTCGTACTGCATTGAAATTAAACGACAAAACATTTAATATTCGTACTTTAAACAGTTTAAATTTTACAGTTATTAACTAAGAAGGTACAAATGTTTCACGAAATACAACATAATTTTAAAAAAGTGTTCGACACAAGCATTTTATTATCAGAATGTTCTATAATTTTATATTCCTAGAAAGCTATAGCTTTTCCTAGAATTTTACAATTGTGGTAATATAATAGCTACCAAGCTTCTGGTTTTCTCATAGCTGCCAACTTTTCCGCTTTGTTGTACCACAAAAATTTAATAGAAAATTTTGACTTGTTTCATCGGCAGATTATGGCGATTTCAAACGGTAAAATTTACTATAAAATTTTTCTGATATAGAAAATCGTAAGATGTTGGCAGCTATGGTGTTTTGCAAGTCAAATAAACATAATTTGAACGAGAAAAATTACAGAATAAAATTGAGGACTGAAAAGGGAAAACGTGTAAGTCCAAAAGAGGAAATTTTTCCAGAAAGTGAAAAAATAAAAATTCCGAATTCTTATACATACAACTTTTCCCTTTTCACTCCTTATGGGCTCTCAGCTCAACAGTTTAACCGTTTCGACTCGGGCGTCTCTTACACAAATTTTATTCGTTTGATACCACTTTTTTAAGAGAAGTTTCTTTCAAGTATACAATTTCAAAAATACTCTAATTAAGTAAAGCAAATTCTATTCTTCTTTATTATTGGTGCCAATTTGTGTTATGGTGCCAAACAAATTTAGTAAAGAAAGATGATGTCCAGTCAGACTGGACATACGAGTGCAAAGGGTTAAAATGTAGGTACAATCGGGGAAAGAAAAAGTAAACGCCCCCTACTAACTCTGCTACAAATTAATAATAGAAGAACGTTACTTGTACCAAACGATTCGAAATAAAGTCTAATTTTAAATGACGTGTTTAAAATTTGCTTAGAGGAAATCTACATATCAAAACGAACCCAAACTTTTTTTCTATAGCAATACCCAAGTTTGACACCATAAATAAATTCTACACCCCTCAATTAACCTAAATCCAAATTTTCATGAAATTCGTATTATTAGTGTCCGAGAAATTAATTATTATAAAATTAACATATTTCAGAGGTTGTATCCAAACATGGAACTATTAATAATAAAAAAGAAAAGTGCCCAGCTAAACTGATGGCATTGAGCTCACAGGCTATTCATACTAATTGTATATTATACTCTTATTTTAAAGAATAATGCCCCTCAAAGAAATAAGTGAAAGGGAATTAGCCCCCGTTTCCCCCTTTATACTTAACCAGTGAACCTCCAAATCTAATCAGGGAAGCTCCTTATTCTAATATACCGGTAACCCAAATTTGGAGCAAATCGAATAATCCTGCAAAAAAACCCATTTATCTAAATTAAGGGGGTGGACTAGCCCCCCTTTATCCTTAACCAATGAATCCCCAAAACGAATCAGGGAAGCTCCTTAACATAATAAACCGGTATACCAAATTTGGAGCAAAACGAATAATTCTGCATGAAAAACCCGTTTATATAAATTAAGGGAGGTTGACTAGCCCCCCTTTCCCCCTTTATCCTTAACCAATGAACCCCTAAAACTAATCAGAGAAGTTCTTTAACATAATAAACCGGTACACCAACTTCGGAGCAAATCGAATGATTCTACATGAAAAACCCATTTATCTGAATTAAGGGGGGTGGACTAACCCCCCTTTTCCCCCTTTATCCTTAACCAATGAACCCCCAAAACTAATCAGGGAAGTTCTTTAACATAATAAACCGGTATACCAAATTCGGAGCAAATCGAATGATTCTGCATGAAAAACCCATTTATCTGAATTAAGGGGGGTGGACTAACCCCGTTTTTCCCCTTTTATCCTTAACCAATGAACTCCCAAAACTAATCAGGGAAGTTCCTTAACATAATAAACCGGTACAACAAATTCGGAGCAAATCAATTATTCTTCATGAAAAACACATTTATCTAAATTAAGGGGGTGGACCAACCCCCCTTTTCCCCCTTTATCCTTAACCAATGAACCCCCAAAACTAATCAGGGAAGTTCCTTAACATAATAAACCGGTATACCAAATTCGGAGCAAATCGAATGATTCTGCATGAAAAACCCATTTATTTGAATTAAGGGGGTGGAATAACCCCCCTTTCCCCCCTTTATCCTAAACCAATGAACCCCCAAAACTAATCAGGGAAGTTCCTTAACATAATAAACCGATATACCAAATTCGGAGCAAATCGAATGATTCTGCATGAAAAACCCATTTATCTGAATTAAGGGGGGTGGACTAACCCCCCTTTTCCCCCTTTATCCTTAACCAATGAACCCCCAAAACTAATCAGGGAAGTTCTTTAACATAATAAACCGGTATACCAAATTCGGAGCAAATCGAATGATTCTGCATGAAAAACCCATTTATCTGAATTAAGGGGGTGGACTAACCCCCCTTTTCCCCCTTTATCCTTAACCAATGAACCCCCAAAACTAATCAGGGAAGTTCCTTAACATAATAAACCGGTATACCAAATTCGGAGCAAATCGAATGATTCTGCATGAAAAACCCATTTATCTGAATTAAGGGGTTGGACTAACCCCGTTTTTCCCCCTTTATCCTTAACCAATGAACTCCCAAAACTAATCAGGGAAGCGCCTTATCACAATGAACCCAGAAAAAAAATTTGAAGCAAATCGGGTGTTTCTATCAAGAGTTATCGCGTTACGTACATACATACATACATACATACGTACGTACATACATACAGAACGGGCGGGCACATTAGCTCTCAGGCTTTGATAGCCTGTGAGCTAAGACATTTCATTAGTTTTTAGCTCACAGGCTATCAAAGCCTGAGAGCTAATGTGCCCGCCCGTTCTGTATGTATGTATGTATGTATGTATGTATGTATGTATGTATGTACGTACGTACGTATGTACGTAATGCGCTAACTCTAGATAGAAACATCCGATTTGCTTCAAAATTTTTTCCTAGGTTCACTGTGATAAGGCTCTTCCCTGATTAGTTTTTGGAGTTCATTGTTTAAGGATAAAGGGGGAAAAACGGGGTTAGTCCACACACCACCCCCTTAATTCAGATAAATGGGTTTTTCATGCAGAATGATTCGATCTGCTCCGAATTTGGTATACCGGTTTATTATGTTAAGGAACTTCCCTGATTAGTTTCGGGAGTTCATTGGTTAAGGATAAAGGGGGAAAAACGGGGTTAGTCCACCCCCCCTTAATTCAGATAAATGTGTTTTTCATGCAGAATGATTCGATTTGCTCCCAATTTGGTATAGCGGTTTATTATGTTAAGGAACTTTCCTGATTAGTTTTGGGGGTTCATTGGTTAAGGGTAAAGGGGGAAAAACGTGGTTAGTCCACACCCCTTAATTCAGATAAATGGGTTTTTCATGCAGAGTCATTCAATTTGCTCCGAATTTGGTATACCGGTTTATTATGTTAAGGAACTTCCCTGATTAGTTTTGGGGGTTCATTGGTTAAGGATAAAGGGAGAAAAGGGGGGTTAGTCCCCCCCCTTAATTCAGATAAATGGGTTTTTCATGCAGAATCATTCGATTTGCTCCGAATTTGGTATACCGGTTTATTATGTTAAGGAACTTCCCTGATTAGTTTTGGGAGTTCATTGGTTAAGGATAAAGGGGGAAAAACGGGGTTAGTCCACCCCCCTTAATTCAGATAAATGTGTTTTTCATGCAGAATGATTCGATTTGCTCCGAATTTGGTATATCGGTTTATTATGTTAAGGAACTTCCCTGATTAGTTTTGGGGTTCATTGGTTAAGGGTAAAGGGGGAAAAGGGAGGTTAGCCCGCCCATCTTAATTTAGATAAATGGGTTTTTCATGCAGAATGATTCGATTTGCTCCGAATTTGGTATACCGGTTTATTATGTTAAGGAACTTCCCTGATTAGTTTTGGGAGTTAATTGGTTAAGGATAAAGGTGGAAAAACGGGGTTAGTCCACCCCTCTTAATTCAGATAAATGGGTTTTTCATGCAGAATCATTCGATTTGCTCCGAATTTGGTATACCGGTTTATTATGTTAAGGAACTTCCCTGATTAGTTTTTTAAGGAACTTCCCTGATTAGTTTTGGGAGTTAATTGGTTAAGGATAAAGGTGGAAAAACGGGGTTAGTCCAACCCTCTTAATTCAGATAAATGGGTTTTTCATGCAGAATCATTCGATTTGCTCCGAAGTTGGTAGACCGGTTTATTATGTTAAGGAGCTTCCCTGATTCGTTTTGGCGATTAGTTGGTTAAGGATAAAGGGGGGTTAGTCCACCCCCTTAATTTAGATAATTTTTTTTTTTTTGCAAGGTTATTCGATTTGCTCCAAGTTTGGTATACCGGTTTATTATGATAAGGAGCTTCCCTGATTAGATTTGGAGGTTCACTGGTTAAGTATAAAGGGGGAAACGGGGGCTAATTCCCCTTCACTTATTTTTTTGAGGGGCATTATTCTTTAAAATAAGAGTATAATATACAATTAGTGTGAATAGTCTGTGAGCTCAATGCCATCAGTTTAGCTGGGCACTTTTCTTTTTTATTATTAAATTTATAATACATGAGGGAATAACGCGTAATAAAAATACTTACCTTGATCTAATACTTCAAAGCCATATATATATATTAACTATTCAAGAACGTCTTTGAGCAAACAACAAGATGGATACTTCACTTTACCCTTGTACTAACTGTCCTAGACCTATATAAAGAATGTGCTGTTTTCTACAAAGTAAATAATGGCAAATTTATATTTAATAAAAATTATCACATTAGGATTATAATTACAGGAGTTATTAATAAAAATAAGAAAATGCAATTTAACATTCGAAGCTCTAAACTTTGAATGTTTATAAATCAAAAATCTATGATCCAAATGACTTAAAATTCATTTCTAGGCATAGTTTGAACCGAATATTTAAAATATATTGTCAAAACTAGGTGTTGCCATTGAAGAAAAGAAAGTTTGATCTGGAATTATTTGTAGATACCCTCCTAAGAAATTTTTATATGGGTCATTCTCTGAAAAGTGGCTGTTTTAAAAAAAAATTGCGTCCCAATAAATTTGCCTCAAAAATCTCAAAATTTAGCCTACAAGTACCTTATTGCTATATTTATCAAAATATAATATGAACCAAACTGTATCTCATAGTTCTTCTGATACTTTAACTTCAAAGCACTTCCATTGCTAAAATGTTCAAATAAATGATTGGCACTGGAATTTTAGAACAAATTTATTTCTAAATAAGAAAAATGCTACATCTCACAGCATGTTAAATAGATAAAAGTTTATAAAAAATCTGATGCCAATGTGGCGCTTGGGAATTAAAATTAAGTGGTTTCATAAACATACCACCGCCCTTGAAAAGGTTAAAAAGGAAATGAAATTATATTTAGAAGTCATGCTGTCAATATTTTTTTTTTTTTTTTACTCTATATCTATTGAAAAAATAAAGATAAAGCATTAACATTTAGAAGAGTTAATGTTTATTTGAATTAGTACAATTTTTTTTTAATTTTTTTTTTAACTACTCCCTGTAAAATAATAAAAATTAAAAATGTATTATCTTTACTTACGGTAATTAAAAGTCTTATGAGTTTTTTAATCTGTATTTTATTGCATTAGATTTTCTTATTTTACTGTTTAGTACATTTAAAAATGGATTCAGATCATTTCCTCACAATTTAAATCATTCTCTCATATTAAAATTATGAGGGAATGATTGTGAGGGGATGACGAAATACATCTGAAAACCATGTTATACAAAAGTGATTAGTGTTAGGTATACTTTCAGTTACTAAATTTCTTTTGAAATACATTTCTAATAATATAACAACATAAAAAGTCATTTCATTAGTTTTTATTAAATTTCTAATGCATGAGGGAATGACACGTAATAAAACTACTTACCTTGATCTAGTACTTCAAAGCCATATATTAACCATAGCTGCCAACTCTTCCGCTTTTTCAAACCACAAAAAATTAATAGAAATTTTTGCCTTATTTAATCGGCCGATTACGGCGATTTAAAAAGATAAAATTTTCTATAAAATTTTTGTGGTCTGAAAAAGCGTAAGATTTTGGCAGCTATGTATTAACTATTCAAGAACGTTTTTGAGCAAACAGCAAGATGGATACTTCACATTACTCTTGTCCTAACTATCCTAGACCTATATAAAGCATGTGCTGTTTTCTACTAAGTAAATAATGGCAAATTTATAGTTAATAAAAATTATCACATTAGGATTATAATTAGGGTGAGGGAATGACGAGAAAAGCTAAGGACATCATTAAAAAGTGTCCTAATTCATTCACTATATAAAATATAAATATAATTAAATGGCTAAACATGTATTTAAGTGTGTTTAATGAATTGAGATAGAAATAATTATAAATATACGTGCTGCAATGGCAGAGAAAGCATTTTCTTTCCTACATATGTGAATGGGGACATAGAGAGTGAATGATATTTGCATTAAAAAATAAATTAAATTTATCAAATTTCAATTTCAATAAGCAAATAATTACAGTTTATATGTATAACTGATTAATATCGATAGTTTAAATCACTTTTTCATTTTTGTAGTTTTAAAAATATGTCTTCAAGACCCCTGGAACATAAAATTGCCACTTTTCAGAGAATGACTCATATACATCATTTAAAAGAAGACTTTATTTCCAATCTCTTGATACCAGTAAATTTCTTCTATTATAATTAGCTGCTGAGTTAGTAGGGGTGTTTACTTTTTCTTTTCCACGACTGCACCTATCTTCCTTTTGTCTAGTGTTTAAATGCCTAATATCCTAGTTGACAATCTCCCGATTTCTTTAATACCAATGCTTTTATGCGGATATATTTGTTCTATGCAGTCGTGCCTAATATTATCATTTTCAAATATTTCTTTTATTTATATATTTAACCTCTTCGGTTCTCTGAGTCCCCATACGGGGACCTCCATTTTTTTCCTTATAAAAACTAAAATGTCCGATTTTTTCACATTTTCATATCACTTCTTAACAGATGAATGTTTTTTGCGTTCAAAGCAAACAAAGAAATGGCAGCATCTAAGCTGATTCCCACATAAAATAAATGTTTTTTTCATCTGAGCTTCCAAAATGTCTAAAAATGTCCAAAAGACAGTATGACCAAGAAAGAGAGATATTTTCCTATTTTTCAATAAAAAAATTTGAGGATTTGTAGATTATTGACCTGTTTAAAGCTCTTAAATTTGTGATTGCGTTAATTTAAGTTGCGTTTTTAGCTCTCAGGCTTTGATAGCCTGAGAGCTAATGTGCCCGCCCGTTCTGTATGTATGTATGTATGTATGTATGTATGTATGTACGTAACGCGATAACTCTTGATAGAAACATCTGATTTGCTTCAAAAATTTTTTCTAGGTTCATTGTGATAAGGCGCTTCCCTGATTTGTTTTGGGAGTTCATTGGTTAAGGATAAAAGGGGAAAAACGGGGTTAGTCCAACAACTTAATTCAGATAAATGGGTTTTTCATGCAGAATCATTCGATTTGGTATACCGGTTTATTATGTTAAGGAACTTCCCTGATTGTTTTTGGTGTTCATTGGTTAAGGAAAAAGGGGGAAAAGGGGGGTTAGTCCACCCCCTTAATTCAGATAAATGGGTTTTTCATGCAGAATCATTCGATTTGCTCCGAATTTGGTATACCGGTTTATTATGTTAAGGAACTTCCCTGATTAGTTTTGGGAGTTCATTGGTTAAGGATAAAGGGGGGGGGGGAAACGGGGTTAGTCCAACCCCTTAATTCAGATAAATGGGTTTTTCATGCAGAATCATTCGATTTGCTCCGAATTTGGTATACCGGTTTATTATGTTAAGGAACTTCCCTGATTAGTTTTGGGGGTTCATTGGTTAAGGATAAAGGGGGAAAAGGGGGGCTAGTCCACCTCCTTAATTCAGATAAATGGGTTTTTCATGCAGAATCATTCGATTTGCTCCGAATTTGGTATACCGGTTTATTATGTTAAGGAACTTCCCTGATTAGTTTTGGGTTTCATTGGATAAGGATAAAGGGGGAAAAGGGGGGGTTAGTCCACCCCATTAATTCTGATAAATGGGTTTTTCATGAAGAATAATTGATTTGCTCCGAATTCGTTGTACCGGTTTATTATGTTAAGGAACTTCCCTGATTAGTTTTGGGAGTTCATTGGTTAAGGATAAAGGGGGAAAAACGGGGTTAGTCCACCCCCCTTAATTCAGATAAATGGGTTCTTAATGCAGAATCATTCGACTTGCTCCGAAGTTGGTATACCGGTTTATTATGTTAAAGAACTTCTCTGATTAGTTTTGGGGGTTCATTGGTTAAGGATAAAGGGGGAAGGGGGGCTAGTCAACCTCCCTTAATTTATATAAACGGGTTTTTCATGCAGAATTATTCGTTTTGCTCCAAATTTAGTATACCGGTTTATTATGTTAAGGAGCTTCCCTGATTCGTTTTGGGGATTCATTGGTTAAGGATAAAGGGGGGCTAGTCCACCCCCTTAATTTAGATAAATGGTTTTTTTGCAGGATTATTCGATTTGCGCCAAATTTGGGATACCGGTTTATTAGGATAAGGAGCTTCCCTGATTAGATTTGGAGGTTCACTGGTTAAGTATAAAGGGGGAAACGCGGGCTAATTCCCCTTCACTTATTTTTTTGAGGGGCATTATTCTTTAAAATAAGAGTATAATATACAATTAGTGTGAATAGCCTGTGAGCTCAATGCCATCAGTTTAGCTGGGCACTTTTCTTTTTTATTTTAGGTTAATGGTTATTAAATTGATGTTTTTAAGGGGATTTGTAGTTTTAGATCCACATTTTTGAACTTAAATTACTAAAAGCCTAAAAGATCAATTTCAGAAAACATATTTTTTCTGTCATTAACGATGTCATTTTATTTGGAAATAAACAATGAATAAGCATTTCTATTATAATTTTAGTTTCGGAACTGAAGAGGTTAATATTGTTCACCTTGCTTAAAAATATCCCATTTATGTAAACAATAACAACATGATCAAATTGTGTAACGGCCGCATGTCGCCTTGTATCTTATCACTGGCCCTTTCAGGAAATTCCATTTCACTTCTTGTGGCACATTCAACCACCGACATTTTTCTACTCTTTTTTAGCTCACAGGCTATCAAAGCCTGAGAGCTAATGTGCCCGCCCGTTGTGTATGTATATACGTACGCATGTATGTATGTATGTATGTACGTAACGCGATAACTCTTGATAGAAACATCCGATTTGCTTCAAAAATGATTTCTAGGTTCATTGTGATAAGGCGCTTCCCTGATTAGTTTTGGGAGTTCATTGGTTAAGGATAAAGGGAGAAAAACGGGGTTAGTCCAACCCCTTAATTCAGATAAATGGGTTTTTGATGCAGAATCATTCGATTTGCTCCGAATTTGGTATACCGGTTTATTATGTTAAGGAACTTCCCTGATTTGTTTTTGGTGATCATTGGTTAAGGATAAAGGGAGAAAATGGGGTTAGTCCACCCCCCTTAATTCAGATAAATGGGTTTTTCTTGCAGAATCATTCGATTTGCTCCGAATTTGGTATACCGGTTTATTATGTTAAGGAACTTCCCTGATTAGTTTTTGGTGTTCATTGGTTAAGGATAAAGGGGGAAAAGGGGGGTTAGTCCACCCCCTTAATTCAGATAAATGGGTTTTTCTTGCAGAATCATTCGATTTGCTCCGAATTTGGTATACCGGTTTATTATGTTAAGTAACTTCCCTGATTAGTTTTGGGAGTTCATCGGTTAAGGATAAAGGGGGAAAAGGAGGGTTAGTCCACCCCCTTAATTCAGATAAATGGGTTTTTCATGCAGAATCATTCGATTTGCTCCGAATTTGGTATACCGGTTTATTATGTTAAGGAACTTCCCTGATTAGTTTTGGGAGTTCATTGATTAAGGATAAGGGGGGAGAAACGGGGTTAGTCCACCCCCTTTAATTCAGATAAATGGGTGTTTCATGCTGAATCATTCGATTTGCTCCGAATTTGGTATACCGGTTTATTATGTTAAGGAACTTCCCTGATTAGTTTTGGGGGTTCATTGGTTAAGGATAAAGGGGGAAAAGGATGGTTAGCCCACCCCTTTTAATTCAGATAAATGGGTTTTTCATGCAGAATCATTCGACTTGCTCCGAATTTGGTATACCGGTTTATTATGTTAAGGAACTTCCCTGATTAGTTTTGGGAGTTCATTGGTTAAGGATAAAGGGGGGGGGGGAAACGGGGTTAGTCCAACCCCTTAATTCAGATAAATGGGTTTTTCATGCAGAATCATTCGATTTGCTCCGAATTTGGTATACCGGTTTATTATGTTAAGGAACTTCCCTGATTAGTTTTGGGGGTTCATTGGTTAAGGATAAAGGGGGAAAAGGGGGGCTAGTCCACCTCCTTAATTCAGATAAATGGGTTTTTCATGCAGAATCATTCGATTTGCTCCGAATTTGGTATACCGGTTTATTATGTTAAGGAACTTCCCTGATTAGTTTTGGGTTTCATTGGATAAGGATAAAGGGGGAAAAGGGGGGGTTAGTCCACCCCATTAATTCTGATAAATGGGTTTTTCATGAAGAATAATTGATTTGCTCCGAATTCGTTGTACCGGTTTATTATGTTAAGGAACTTCCCTGATTAGTTTTGGGAGTTCATTGGTTAAGGATAAAGGGGGAAAAACGGGGTTAGTCCACCCCCCTTAATTCAGATAAATGGGTTCTTAATGCAGAATCATTCGACTTGCTCCGAAGTTGGTATACCGGTTTATTATGTTAAAGAACTTCTCTGATTAGTTTTGGGGGTTCATTGGTTAAGGATAAAGGGGGAAGGGGGGCTAGTCAACCTCCCTTAATTTATATAAACGGGTTTTTCATGCAGAATTATTCGTTTTGCTCCAAATTTAGTATACCGGTTTATTATGTTAAGGAGCTTCCCTGATTCGTTTTGGGGATTCATTGGTTAAGGATAAAGGGGGGCTAGTCCACCCCCTTAATTTAGATAAATGGTTTTTTTGCAGGATTATTCGATTTGCGCCAAATTTGGGATACCGGTTTATTAGGATAAGGAGCTTCCCTGATTAGATTTGGAGGTTCACTGGTTAAGTATAAAGGGGGAAACGCGGGCTAATTCCCCTTCACTTATTTTTTTGAGGGGCATTATTCTTTAAAATAAGAGTATAATATACAATTAGTGTGAATAGCCTGTGAGCTCAATGCCATCAGTTTAGCTGGGCACTTTTCTTTTTTATTTTAGGTTAATGGTTATTAAATTGATGTTTTTAAGGGGATTTGTAGTTTTAGATCCACATTTTTGAACTTAAATTACTAAAAGCCTAAAAGATCAATTTCAGAAAACATATTTTTTCTGTCATTAACGATGTCATTTTATTTGGAAATAAACAATGAATAAGCATTTCTATTATAATTTTAGTTTCGGAACTGAAGAGGTTAATATTGTTCACCTTGCTTAAAAATATCCCATTTATGTAAACAATAACAACATGATCAAATTGTGTAACGGCCGCATGTCGCCTTGTATCTTATCACTGGCCCTTTCAGGAAATTCCATTTCACTTCTTGTGGCACATTCAACCACCGACATTTTTCTACTCTTTTTTAGCTCACAGGCTATCAAAGCCTGAGAGCTAATGTGCCCGCCCGTTGTGTATGTATATACGTACGCATGTATGTATGTATGTATGTACGTAACGCGATAACTCTTGATAGAAACATCCGATTTGCTTCAAAAATGATTTCTAGGTTCATTGTGATAAGGCGCTTCCCTGATTAGTTTTGGGAGTTCATTGGTTAAGGATAAAGGGAGAAAAACGGGGTTAGTCCAACCCCTTAATTCAGATAAATGGGTTTTTGATGCAGAATCATTCGATTTGCTCCGAATTTGGTATACCGGTTTATTATGTTAAGGAACTTCCCTGATTTGTTTTTGGTGATCATTGGTTAAGGATAAAGGGAGAAAATGGGGTTAGTCCACCCCCCTTAATTCAGATAAATGGGTTTTTCTTGCAGAATCATTCGATTTGCTCCGAATTTGGTATACCGGTTTATTATGTTAAGGAACTTCCCTGATTAGTTTTGGGGGTTCATTGGTTAAGGATAAAGGGGGAAAAGGAGGGTTAGTCCACCCCCTTAATTCAGATAAATGAGTTTTTCATGCAGAATCATTCGATTTGCTCCGAATTTGGTATACCGGTTTATTATGTTAAGGAACTTCCCTGATTAGTTTTTGGTGTTCATTGGTTAAGGATAAAGGGGGAAAAGGGGGGTTAGTCCACCCCCTTAATTCAGATAAATGGGTTTTTCTTGCAGAATCATTCGATTTGCTCCGAATTTGGTATACCGGTTTATTATGTTAAGTAACTTCCCTGATTAGTTTTGGGAGTTCATCGGTTAAGGATAAAGGGGGAAAAGGAGGGTTAGTCCACCCCCTTAATTCAGATAAATGGGTTTTTCATGCAGAATCATTCGATTTGCTCCGAATTTGGTATACCGGTTTATTATGTTAAGGAACTTCCCTGATTAGTTTTGGGAGTTCATTGATTAAGGATAAGGGGGGAGAAACGGGGTTAGTCCACCCCCTTTAATTCAGATAAATGGGTGTTTCATGCTGAATCATTCGATTTGCTCCGAATTTGGTATACCGGTTTATTATGTTAAGGAACTTCCCTGATTAGTTTTGGGGGTTCATTGGTTAAGGATAAAGGGGGAAAAGGATGGTTAGCCCACCCCTTTTAATTCAGATAAATGGGTTTTTCATGCAGAATCATTCGATTTGCTCCGAATTTGGTATACCGGTTTATTATGTTAAGGAACTTCCCTGATTAGTTTTGGGGGTTCATTGGTTAAGGATAAAGGGGGAAAAGGGGGGCTAGTCCACCTCCTTAATTCAGATAAATGGGTTTTTCATGAAGAATCATTCGATTTGCTCCGAATTTGGTATACCGGTTTATTATGTTAAGGAACTTCCCTGATTAGTTTTGGGTTTCATTGGATAAGGATAAAGGTGGAAAAGGGGGGGTTAGTCCACCCCATTAATTCTGATAAATGGGTTTTTCATGAAGAATAATTGATTTGCTCCGAATTCGTTGTACCGGTTTATTATGTTAAGGAACTTCCCTGATTAGTTTTGGGAGTTCATTGGTTAAGGATAAAGGGGGAAAAACGGGGTTAGTCCACCCCCCTTAATTCAGATAAATGGGTTCTTAATGCAGAATCATTCGACTTGCTCCGAAGTTGGTATACCGGTTTATTATGTTAAAGAACTTCTCTGATTAGTTTTGGGGGTTCATTGGTTAAGGATAAAGGGGGAAGGGGGGCTAGTCAATCTCCCTTAATTTATATAAACGGGTTTTTCATGCAGAATTATTCGTTTTGCTCCAAATTTAGTATACCGGTTTATTATCTTAAGGAGCTTCCCTGATTCGTTTTGGGGATTCATTGGTTAAGGATAAAGGGGGGCTAGTCCACCCCCTTAATTTAGATAAATGGTTTTTTTGCAGGATTATTCGATTTGCGCCAAATTTGGGATACCGGTTTATTAGGATAAGGAGCTTCCCTGATTAGATTTGGAGGTTCACTGGTTAAGTATAAAGGGGGAAACGCGGGCTAATTCCCCTTCACTTATTTTTTTGAGGGGCATTATTCTTTAAAATAAGAGTATAATATACAATTAGTGTGAATAGCCTGTGAGCTCAATGCCATCAGTTTAGCTGGGCACTTTTCTTTTTTATTTTAGGTTAATGGTTATTAAATTGATGTTTTTAAGGGGATTTGTAGTTTTAGATCCATATTTTTGAACTTAAATTACTAAAAGCCTAAAAGATCAATTTCAGAAAACATATTTTTTCTGTCATTAACGATGTCATTTTATTTGGAAATAAACAATGAATAAGCATTTCTATTATAATTTTAGTTTCGGAACTGAAGAGGTTAATATTGTTCACCTTGCTTAAAAATATCCCATTTATGTAAACAATAACAACATGATCAAATTGTGTAACGGCCGCATGTCGCCTTGTATCTTATCACTGGCCCTTTCAGGAAATTCCACTTCACTTCTTGTGGCACATTCAACCACCGACATTTTTCTACTCTTTTTTAGCTCACAGGCTATCAAAGCCTGAGAGCTAATGTGCCCGCCCGTTGTGTATGTATGTACGTACGCATGTATGTATGTATGTATGTACGTAACGCGATAACTCTTGATAGAAACATCCGATTTGCTTCAAAAATGATTTCTAGGTTCATTGTGATAAGGCGCTTCCCTGATTAGTTTTGGGAGTTCATTGGTTAAGGATAAAGGGAGAAAAACGGGGTTAGTCCAACCCCTTAATTCAGATAAATGGGTTTTTGATGCAGAATCATTCGATTTGCTCCGAATTTGGTATACCGGTTTATTATGTTAAGGAACTTCCCTGATTTGTTTTTGGTGTTCATTGGTTAAGGATAAAGGGAGAAAATGGGGTTAGCCCACCCCCCTTAATTCAGATAAATGGGTTTTTCTTGCAGAATCATTCGATTTGCTCCGAATTTGGTATACCGGTTTATTACGTTAAGGAACTTCCCTGAT
Organism: Maratus speciosus; assembly: GCA_963932465.1. NCBI lineage: Eukaryota > Metazoa > Arthropoda > Arachnida > Araneae > Salticidae > Maratus > Maratus speciosus. The sequence goes on from OZ010796.1 coordinate 550,486,626, forward strand.
TAGTTTTGGGGGTTCATTGGTTAAGGATAAAGGGGGAAAAGGAGGGTTAGTCCACCCCCTTAATTCAGATAAATGAGTTTTTCATGCAGAATCATTCGATTTGCTCCGAATTTGGTATACCGGTTTATTATGTTAAGGAACTTCCCTGATTAGTTTTTGGTGTTCATTGGTTAAGGATAAAGGGGGAAAAGGGGGGTTAGTCCACCCCCTTAATTCAGATAAATGGGTTTTTCTTGCAGAATCATTCGATTTGCTCCGAATTTGGTATACCGGTTTATTATGTTAAGTAACTTACCTGATTAGTTTTGGGAGTTCATCGGTTAAGGATAAAGGGGGAAAAGGAGGGTTAGTCCACCCCCTTAATTCAGATAAATGGGTTTTTCATGCAGAATCATTCGATTTGCTCCGAATTTGGTATACCGGTTTATTATGTTAAGGAACTTCCCTGATTAGTTTTGGGAGTTCATTGATTAAGGATAAGGGGGGAGAAACGGGGTTAGTCCACCCCCTTTAATTCAGATAAATGGGTGTTTCATGCTGAATCATTCGATTTGCTCCGAATTTGGTATACCGGTTTATTATGTTAAGGAACTTCCCTGATTAGTTTTGGGGGTTCATTGGTTAAGGATAAAGGGGGAAAAGGATGGTTAGCCCACCCCTTTTAATTCAGATAAATGGGTTTTTCATGCAGAATCATTCGACTTGCTCCGAATTTGGTATACCGGTTTATTATGTTAAGGAACTTCCCTGATTAGTTTTGGGGGTTCACTGGTTAAGGATAAAGGGGGGAAAAGGGAGGTTAGCCCGCCCCTCTTAATTTAGATTAATGCGTTTTTCATGCAGAATGATTTGATTTGCTCCGAAGTTGGTATACCGGTTTATTGTGTTAAGGAACTTCCCTGATTAGTTTTGGGGGTTCATTGGTTAAGGACAAAGGGGGAAGGGGTCTAGTCCACCACCCTAATTTATATAAACGGGTTTTTCATGCAGAATTATTCGCTTTGCTCCAAATTTGGTATACCGGTTTATTATGTTAAGGAGCTTCCCTGATTCGTTTTGGGAATTCATTGGTTAAGGATAAAGGGGGCTATCCCACCCCCTTAATTTAGATAAATGCAGGAATAATCCTGCAATTTTTTGCAGGATTATTCGATTTGCTCCAAATTTGGTATATCGGTTTATTATGATAAGGAGATTCCCTGATTAGATTTGGAGGTTCACTGGTTAAGTATAAAGGGGAAAACGGGGGCTAATTCCCCTTCACTTATTTTTTTAGGAGCATTTTTCTTTAAAATAAGAGTATAATATACAATTAGTGTGAATAGCCTGTTAGCTCAATGCCATCAGTTTAGCTGGGCACTTTTCTTTTTTATTAAACTATTTCTTCTAAGGTTGGCACTTCAAGGATTCTTGTATTTGTTAAGCTCGCCATTTAAGACATTTTTTTTTTTTTTTTTGTAAAAAAAAATATTTTCGGTTTTCTGGTACTTTCAGCGTTTTCCATTTTTAGTCCTCAATTTTTTTCCTGTTTTTAAGGTTTAATTGTTAATTTCTTTTATTTTATAAACTGTTTGTTTTTTGTCGATTATTAAAACTGGTGGTTACCAAGTATGCCTTTAATTTTATTCAGTTGGTAAGATGTTCTATCAAAGGATGTGGCTACTCCCTATTTTTGAGACCACTCATTATCATTGTGGTTATTTCGACTCCTTTTTCTATATTAATGGAAAAATAACTAATGATTACGATGAAACGTGACACAATAGGACAAAGCGGATAAAACAAAGATTTAAGCGCCAGAACTTTTAACTGAATTCTTTATTTTTCTGATGCTCCTCAATATATGTGAAGGAGCAGACGAAAGAAGCATGCTGTTCAAAAATTAACCACTTCTTCTCCAAAAATTTCATTTTTCCTGCAATTGATGGTAGTATGCTGAATGCTACCGAAACTACTTCGCAAATATTGAAAAGTTTTGGTTCTTAAAACATTGTTTTATCTACCTGCATAGTTAACGCTATTAACGAGAAAACTCTCACTTATAATTTTTTAAAGTATACTACTTAATAATTACATAGCTGATAAACTCAATATTATAATTAGACTCTTCAGTTAGCATCTTAAGAACTATGCTACAAGGACTTTTACCAAAATTCAATCCTTTTACTTCACCATGTATGGTTGAGTGAGGAACTTTTACCTCCTATGGACTTGCCATAATGTCAGACGATCATATTTAGCATCCTTGTCAACTTGTTTAACTTCTAGTCTTTTTTAGAAATTCCCCGAAGCTTTATGTTAATTAGAAATTACCCATAGAAGAAAAGTAAAAACAGTAATGGAATTGTATAAAATAATACATGTTTATTCTATAATAATATTTAAAAAATTTAAAAGAAGTATAAACAAAGGCAATAATACTGACTGTTTACCTTAAGTGCCTTGTTTCTAGGAAATTTATGAAAAGGGACATTTGCGTTGTCCCTTGCTCATTAAATTTAAAACTTGATCCACTGATTATATTCTTTTCTCATTTCCTTAATGATACACTGCTATCTTTACATCAAAACTTGGAATACATTTCCATAAAAGCACAATTTTGCCCATTTTGTTCATTTCAAATAATTAAGTATGCATCCACAGAAAAATTCTAAACTATCACAATGTGGAAATTCTTAAATAAATTAATTCAACAAAGTTCAATTATTCACAATTTCATCCTATAAATATAGATTTAATTTAATGTATGAAAATACCACATAACCTTATCTTAATATATCTAGTGAAAACCTCTTAGTATCATTTGAAGGATCCAGTTCGTCGCTTATTTGTCTATAAAAAAAATCAGGTATCAAAATACGAAGAAATTTATGAACAACTCAAGCTGAAAACGCGTCTTCTTTTTCCTCTTCTATTTCCTGTTAGTGAAACAGATTTCCAATGTAATAACGTCGATGGAATTAATTGTGATTGGAAGATAATAAAGGAAATGATAATCTTGATGTCGACATTATTCGCCGCATTTAGGAAACGATGTCGGAGTTTGATAATTGTCAATGTATACGACAATGCGAAATTCTCCTAGAAAGAAAAAGTTTTAAATGAATTAATATGTTTCGCGAGTTTAATTTTCCTTTCTGAAACACGAATGTTTGATTATGCCACATGTACATACGACGTACCTAATATCCCGCGCTAGGATATTAAGTACAATACTTTTTTCGCATTTACAGGGCGTCAAAATTAGGCATATTGATTTTACATGTTTTAATACCGTACAGCCCCCCCCCTCCCCCCCCCAAAAAAAAAAAAATATCTTCTGCATATTAACGTTTCATAAAATTGATTTTCTGAAATGATGAATATTTATTTTAAAATCATGGAATAAAATTTATCGAACTTATCTGAAATTTTACTCTTAAACATCTATCTATATTTTAAACAACAAGGGGAATCATCCGCAAAAATTTAATTTTGTAAATAATATTAAAGTGCGCCAAAATTTTATATATCTATGTTAATGAGAAATTTTAATTACAAAATTTAACACAGGTATTAGAATCATTCGCATTTCATATCTCTGTAAAGAACATTTTTCAAATGCTGTTAATGTACAATTTATTTTATTTGATGCTGTAACACGAGTATCGAGAACACTCTGACAGAACTACAATTAATATTAATTTTTAAAATATTACGATTTTGCTTTTATACGATGAGAAATACTCTGTTAATAATTTGAATGTCATTGTTTTTCAGGAGACACAAAAATTAATATTTTGTTTTGTCTTTAAAAGTTTTCGAGACTGGTATTAGTACTTTCTTATTAAAAAAAAAACAAAAAAAAATCTTTTGAAATAGCTAAATTTTATTCGATTTTCTTATAGTTTTCCACAGGCCACAAAACAAAGAAATTCCCATGGCATTTCTTTCTTTTTTTAGGTTTTGTCCAGTCGGTATATAAAAAAATGATTTACCCCATAAAGGGTAATTGCAAATTATCGCCAATAAAAAAGAAAATAGCCATTTCATTACAGGGCAGCCACAATGGAGTTATGAATAAGGAGGAGGAGACATATAGCTCATTGTCTACCAGTTGCCAGTGAAATAACTGGGGAAGTTGTCACAATATGGCGGTTAATTTTTTATATCGGATCAGTAGTTTCTTATTACCGCCCGAACAAACTTCCACCGGTAAATTTTGAATTGAAAATTTCGCCTTATTTTAGCGGCCTTTTTCGTGAAAAATTTCTATCACAAATAATGTAAAAATTACAATTTATTATTACTGGTGGCAGTTTGAACAGGTATTATAATTTTTTTCACTGACACTAACAGGACGTTGTTTAGGTTGTCACACTATGTCGGAAAAGCAGGGCCTGACTATCGCCAAAGTAAACTGCCACTAGTAAAAATGAAAATCTTTTTTTGCCATTATTTAAGACTGAAATTTTGCATTAAAAAGGCGTTTAAATAAGAAAAAAATTCTAATGAAATATGCTGGTGGAAGTTTGACCCGGGGGTAATAAACACCTGCGAAAGCGGTGTTGAAGCAGTTCAATAGTTGAAGCTTCACTATTTTAAGGATATGTCAGCTCCTCTTTATTAATTGTTCCATGTCTGCCACAGGCGAAAGACTATTTATATATTTTATTCGCACCACTATTTTAAGGAAATAAATCTTGTACTATTTCTCTTGTAAATGTTGTCAAAGCATATGTGAAAAATTTTTGTTTTGGAAATATGTTGCGAAATATAATTAACAAATAGTCGCCTGTGGCATCCCTGCATTAGGAACTGTGTCTTCTTTCATTATAAGTTACAACCATAAGCTTAGGGGATCGACGTCCTACTGACATTGTTCTATACTCTTATTTTTTCAATACGAAATCATAATTTAATTTTGACATCATAATTTGCCTTTTCGGTAAATTGTACCTTAAGATACCGAATGGGATCCATTCAGTCAAGTCGTTTAGGAATTATGAAGGTATAATGTTTGGAACGCCAAATAATAAGTTCCTTTGGAATCGTTGCAATGCGGGTACTTTTTAACCTTTAAGCGGGCCGCGTCCACGAAAAAGACCACATAATTTTATGTTTACTGACTACCAGAATATTTAATTAAAATTTATATTTTACAGAGTACGTGAAAATAAGCAAGTTTTTATTTTCTAATAAATTCGTTTGTAAATTCTGGTGTCAAGTCATTTCATCATTTTACAGACAGAATTACTCCGCGCCGGAAGCATTCGTTTTATTTATTGGCTGAAATTGCGGTTAAAGAAAAATAATACACTTCGGAAAGTGGTATTGAAAAAAGAAGATTTGGAAACTATGGTAGTGGTGAAATAAAATTTTGCTTTTATAACTATTCAACAACTTAAAATATTAGCAACTTAAGTTGTTTTGTTAACATCTTAATACGTTAAATTCTAAGAACTAAAAATATGTTAAATAATATGTAAATAACAACTGAAAATTTGCCGTACGCGAAGAAATTATTTTACTTATTTTCAAATAAATTTGTTCATAAATCGAGGTGTTTCAACATTTCAACACAGAAGCACTTTGGCCCAGAAAGAGTTAAATCATGTTTAACCAATGGAATGATGAATAAAGAGGAGGAGACATATAGTGTATTGTCTTCAAGTTGCGAGTGAAGTAACTGAGGAGGTTGTCACAAGATGGCGGCTGACTTTTTTTTTTACACCAGATCAACAGTTTCTGATTACCGCCGGAGCAATCTTCCACCAGTAAATTTTGAATAGAAAATTTTGTGTTATTTTAGCGGCTTATTTACGAAAAAAATTTCTCACAAATATGGTTGAATTTTCTATTTGTTTTTACAGGTGGTAGTTTGCCCGGATATTAAAATCATTTTCTCTGACATTGATAGCAAGTTGTCTAGTTTGTCACACTATGGTAGAAACGCACAGCTCGACTAACGCCGAAGTAAACTTCCACCAGTAAAAATAAATATCTATTTCTGCCATTATTTGTGACTGAAACGTTGCCATTAATAAGGCGTTTAAATAAGGAGAAAAATATCTGCTTACATTTACAGGTGGAAGTTTGCTCAGGCATCAAGCAACCCAGCGAAGGCGGTTACAGTTGAAGCTTCTCTATTTTAAGGATATGCAGTTACTGTTTATTAATAATTCCATGGTTTAACCTAGGGGCACATTTTACTACATTTTCTGAATAGTATTTTTCGCCAGAATCAACTGCAGAAATTCTGTGATTAAATGCAGGATCCATGAGTACATAATTTCTGAGATTAAAAATTGCAAAGATTATTATACCAAAACGATGTCAAGAAGTCACTGAGAGCCCGGTTGCCAGTTTGGCCTTTTTTAAATTCAGAAATTCTGAAGTCAATAATAAATACGTGAATTAACAAATTACTAACTAAGAGTAAAACCAACAGAGTGAAAAATGTCAAATCCGGGAACATGTGGGACTTTCACTCAGTTGGTCTTACGCTTAATTAGCAATGTGATAATTCACATATTTAATATTCAATAATTTCGGGCGAAATTTCACTGCTGAAAATTAATTGAAAAATTAATTAAAATTATGTGTGTTCACCAATTCTGAATTCATAAAAAAATTCATATAAAATTTTGAGGTTTTTTTAATCACAAATATTTTGTAATTACATTAAGTAACTAACAAAATCCTCGGCATTGCTCGCGTAATATTTGAAATGTGTCAAGTGGTATTTGTGTGCATATTTTTATTAAAAAATTACTCTGTTAGGAATAATTAAAAAATTACGAATTAACCCACAATTTCACTCAACTTCATTATTACACTTCATTAGCTGAAAATGAGGGTTAACTTAATGGGAAGTACTTAAACTAATTCTAAATAAATGATAATTTAGAATGTATTTTTATTTTGAAACTTTAATTCTTATTTCAGTTTTCATTTGAGGTTTTGAGTTTTTTAGAAAACATTCTTAGTTATCATTTACGTTTTAAAAGTAACCATGATGCCATATTCCAACTTCTAGTCTAACGGTCAACCATCCCTATGGTGGTAGTGTCACCAACAAAAAATATAGCATTTGTTGGAACAGGGACTGTCACAAGAATTTGCCTACATAAATTTTGAAATCGGTTTAGATTTCCTGAGATTCTAGAGAAATTGTAATTCCAAAAGATTTTTAAAAGACTTTTCGCTCATTTTAACCTATTAAATTTCGCATCTTTTAGAAACTGTTCTTAGAGGGGATTTATGTCTTATAAGTATCTATCATGCCAAATTTTCAGATTCGACCTTTAACAATTAAAAAGAAATCTTAATTTAGAATACTTTTAGAACGCTTTTAGTTTATTTCACCATTTTAAATTTCGATTTTTTTTCAACTGTTCTTAGAGAGCTTTTACATCATATAAGAAACTACCATACGAAATATCACGTTTCTATCTTTAACAATTCTAAAAAAATCGAAATTTAGAAAGATTTTAGAACGCTTTTGTCTCATTTAACCTTTTTTAAATTTTGGAATAGTTACAATCAGTTCTTAAGAGAGCATTTACATCACATAAGTAACTACCACGCCAAATTTAAAGTTTCTAGACCCTTCAGTATATCAAGAATTTCACTTTAGAACTTTTTTCTTACTCCTGCAGCACCATCATGGTAGTGACACCGACATGAAATGTAGCCTATGTTGCAGAGAGGATTGTCACCATGAACCATTACAGCAACCATTACTTTTAAAATGGTTTTGGTATTTCCTGAGACTTCATGAATGTCGCAATTTAGAACATTTTTAGAATGCTTTTCACTCATTTCACATTTTTAAATTTGGAAACTTTTAGAAACTCTTTTTAGTGAGGATTTATATCTTATACGTTTCTACAGTGCCAATTTTCAACTTTCTATCCTTGAGAATTTTATAAAAATCGTAATTTAGAACGTTTTAATAACGTTTTTAGTAAGCTTTTCGCGCATTTTTATAACTTTTAAATTTCGATTTTTTTTCAACTATTCTTACAGAGCATTTACATCTTATAAATAACTACAACGCCAAATTTCAAGCTTCTAGCTCTTTCAGGATCACAAAAATCGAAATTTAGAGCGTTTTTTGCTCTTGCCACCCGCAGCCGGTAGTGGCACCGACATAAAATATAGCCTGTGTCGGAGTAAGGACTTCCATTATCAATTTGCAACAGTTACTTTTGAAATCGGTTTGGTATTTTCCGAGATTGCATAGAAATCGTAATTTAGATAGTTTTTATTACGCTTTTTGCGCATTTCTAAAAAACTAAAATTTAAAAGGTGTGGAAACTCTTCTTAGAGAGCATTTGCATCCTGAAAATAGCTACCATGTCAAATTTCAAGTTTCTAGCTCCTTCAGTATCACAAAAATCGAAATTTAGAACTTTTTTGCTCCTCCAACTCCTAGCTGGTAGTGGCACCGTCATAAAATATAACTATGTCAACGCAAAGACTTTCACCATCAATTTGCAACCATTTCTTTCGAAATTGGTTTGGTATTTACTGAGATTACATAGAAATCGTACTTTAGAACGTTTTTAGAACGATTTTTTGTGCATTTGCACCCCTTTTAAATTGCGATTTTTTTAGAAACTGTTCTTGGAGTGCATTTATATCGTGTAAGTAACTGCCATGCAAAAATTCGAGTTTCTAGGCCCTTAAGTAATATAAAAATCGCGTTTTTATAACGTTTATTGCTCCTTCATCCCAATCGGCTATGGCATCGACATACAATATAGCCTATGTTGGAACAGTGACTGTCACCATCAATTTGTTAGCATTACTTTTAAAATCGGTTGCGTAATTCCAGAGATTACCCCCTACAAATAAACAAACAAATATACACAAACGTTACCTCTTTATAATATAAGTATGGATTATTTTTCGTTGATAACTTATGGTATAAATTCGGATTTTCTGAAATTAAAAAAGGCCAAACTGGCAATCCTGCTCAAGAGTATGATATCCCTACTGTCAATTAACCTTTGTCAGTTACAAGTGATATATGACTCCAGAGTCAAAAATTTAATCATTCATTAAAATGCTATGTGCTTTCTAAATATGCTTCCTAAAATGTTTTCTAATTAGTATTTTTCATACATTAATTTGTATTTAGCAAAGTTTTAGAAAAATGTGTTAATAGTTATATTAGATATAAGAAAACTTGAAGAACGTTCCACTAAATACATACATGCCAAACTCCAACTTTTCTTCGCTAAAATTTCGGTTAATTTGATGTAAATTAAACACATTTGGAATCTGAAAATGACCTTCATTTTTAACCATCACTTTAGAATTTTTTTTTTGCAAATCGTAAACGTGTAAGTTAAAATGTAGCGAAAATCTCATACAATAAAACATATGTAAAATTTATTTTATTTTATTTTATTTTATTTTATTTTATTTTATTTTATTTTATTCAATAATTTATTCGATATTTTTGCTTATCCTGGGATTCTTACAGCTAAATCGCTCAATGGTCCGATGAGATGGGGGACGAGATTCAATTTTAACTTCGAATTTTTTAACTTTGAAATTTGCAATTTTCAAAAAATCCTGATGTCATGGTTAAAAATGAAGGTCTATTTCGGATTCAGCGGTACAGAATGCATAAGAATCAATTATCAAAAGCTAAAAAACATGACATAACCCAACTTTTGCAGGCTAGTGTAATCTAATAATATTTGAAAATAAGTATCATTTTGTAAAGTATAGAGACTGTTAATTTAGCATCATTTTATTTAACAAAAATTCTGTTTTTCTTTCTTCTTAAATGTTTATTATAAATTGTATATTTTGCATTAATATGTCAGAATGATTAAAGATTTCAAATTTATATTGCAATGTTAATTTTACTCTCAACCATTTTTTTTTAATATATCTGATGAAATTATATTTTGACTAAATTTGTGACTCACCCCCAATTTGCAGCAAAAAATATGCTCCAACTTTAAACAAATATTAATCGGTCAATTTTAACCGTAGAATAACGGGACTTTTTTTGTGTTACTTGTCAATGAAAAAGGAAAATTTTACTAAATATAACTTATATGACCGGGGGACCGCATAAGAATTTTAATTTCGTATTTTTTTAAGAAATGTTTTTATTGTCCCAAATCGCTTTTAAAATATTTCTTTAACTGATTTAAAACATTTTTGTAATTGGAACTATATGTCTATGACTAACGGTTTAGGAGTTAGCCATTGGACACCGTTGTGACCGGACGCCCTGTATAACGGAATTATTTTGTGTGGCAATGTAAATGAATATTAAATATTCTTTGCACCGCATTATGTTACAGAATGTACACTGGTGTGCAAAAATTAAGGACGGAGCAGATAAATTAGCATAAAAACCGAAAAAGTCAACAGAACGAAATGAAAGACCAATCAGGAGATAGACCTAGTACAAATGGAGTAGGACATGTGCATATATGGCATATAACGTAAAAAGAGCTAAGGGGATAAAGCACAGATGGCGGCGGACGTTCAGCAATTCGGTGAAATCTATTGTACTGTGTACACTAATTTCAATAACGGATTTTTTTTGCTACTGTTGTGTGATATGGTCAAGAGGAAATCCAGGAGATATCCTCTGGATAACCTTACATTGTATCATTGGGAGGCTGGAAGACGATCGAAGTGTGACAAGTGTGGCAGAAGAGTTCGAGATAGCTCACAGCATCGTTTGACGAGCCTGGAGTACATTTCAAACGATGGAAACAGCTGTCCGAGCATTCAGCAATGGTCAACCATGAGCAACAACAACAGTGAAAGGCCGTTATACCCAGCTAAAAATGAACTGTAGTTTTTTTACAGAAATGATGTATTTTTCAAGTTTTTCTACGGTCAACTGTAGTTTTTTTTGTAGTGCAATATCAACAGTAAAAACACTTCAGTTATTTTCCAGTTATTGACAAGTATTTTTTCAACCCAAAATTTAAAAAATAGTAAGACTTTATGTCTACAGTAAAACGGCAGTGAATTTCAAGTGATTTTATAGCAATTAATTCACAAAAATTTTCGGTGATGTATCTGCAGTCTGACTGCAGTTTCTGAAGAACTTTACAGGTCTTAATTTTGTAAGTATGATTAGTATAATAGTAACTACAGTATAACAGCAGTTACTGTAAGATTCTTTTGCAAGACACAATGCTGTATGATTGTGTGATATTTCCCGAATTTTCTAAAGTGTTTAAAATTGTTTTGATTTTGTGAGAGTTGCATGTTATGAAACACACTTTTTAAATACTAATGATAATTAATACTCTTTCCAAGACTTTTAAGGACTTAATTGAAAGTCACATTCCTACCTAACGCAAAATTTTTAGTTCCTCTTTCATTCTAAGCTAAGATAAAAAAAATTAAATTTCACTATGATTTTCAAAATCAGAGAAAAAAAATTAGTTAAATTTCAAAATCGAGGGAGGGGCAGTGGCATCAACCCACCTGTGCCCCTGCCCACAACGGAAAATTCTTAGTTTTTTTTTAACTTACTCTAAACGAATAAATTTTGCTATTTCTTTTTTTTCAAAATCGGAGAAAAAAAATATTAATTAAATTTCAAAAGCCAGGGGGGGGGGGGGGGGAAATGAGAAATTTCTTCATTTTTTTATTGTAAATTACTCGAAAAGTATACATTTTACTATGTTTTTGAAATAGAAGAAAAGGAAATTTTAATTAATTAACTTTTGAAATCCAGGGAGGGGCAATAGGTTTCTCCTACCCCCTACCCTATCCCTAACTGAAAATTCTTAATTCCTCTTTTATTCTAAGATAATTAAAAAAAAAATTCAGTATGTTTTTCAAAAGCGAAGAAAATAGTTAACATTTAAATTCAAGGGAGGGGCAATCGCTCAGCTATGCCCCTTCCCCTAACAGGAAATTCTTAGTTTCTTTATTTTTAGTTAGTCGAAAAGAATAAATTTTACTACTTTTCAAAAGTGGAAAAAAATTTTTATTAGTTACATTTTAAAATCCAGGGAGGGGAGGGCAATGAACCTCTCACCCCCCCCCCCCCTCCCTCCCTCTTAATGTAAAATTTCTCATTTTTCTATTCAGAGTTACTCGAAAAGTATAAACTTTACTATGTTTTTGAAAACAAAAGAAAAAGAATATTTAATTAATTAAATTTTTAAATTTAGGGAGGGGCAATAGCTCTCTTCTAACTTCGTTCCCATAAGAGAAAATTCTTAGTTATTCTTTTATTTTAAGATAAGAGAAAAGATCAAATTTCACTATGTTTTTCAAAAATCAGAGAAAAAAAATAGTTACAATTTAAAATAGAGGGAGGGGCAATGACTCACATATGCCCCCTTCCCCTAACAGAAAGTTCTTAGTTCCTTTATTTTAAGTTATTCGAAAAGAATAAATTTTACTATGTTTTTGTAAATTGGAGAAAAAAATTGCTAATTAAATTTCAAAATCCAGGAAGGGGCAATGAGTCTCACCCCCCCCCCCCACACACACACACTCACACCACCACTACCAACACCCCTTAACTGAAAATTTCTTATTTATTTTCATTTTAAGTTACTCGAAATATTTACATAATGTTTTTGAAAACAGAAGAAAAGAAATTTCTTATTAATTAAATTTTAAAATCAAGGGAGGGGCAATAGGTCTCCCTTGCTCACTGCCCCACTATCTTCATAACTAGTTTTTAGTTCCTCTTTTATTTTAAATTACTCGAAAAAAAAATTACTATGTTTTTCAAAATCGAAGAAAAAGGAAATTTAATTAGATAAATTTCAAAATCGAGAGGGACAGTGGCCCAACCATTCTTTTATATGTCGCCCATGATTAGAAATTAGAAACACAGGTGGGTTTACTCATTGCATATTGCATAAATTGTCTTTCTTCCATATCGGACATACATATAACTTCCAGTTTTCCACTTTTACCTCATAAAAACAAAGAAGAACAACAAAAGAATAGTATAATTTTCTTCCTTTATTTTATTTAAATTTCTCATTTGGACATATGATTTATTTTTCAACCCCTTGCAGCTGAATGTCTAACCCCATGGTTTCGTTGCAACTGCAGGAGAAGCATTAAAGAAACACCTCAACTCACGGAAACGCCGGCTTGTTTATGAAAATCGGCGCGGAGTACCACGTTGATTTGCTAAAAGAAGTTCATTTATTTTGCAGTTTGGCGAAAAATATCACCACTGTTTATTGAAATAAAGTGGCTGTATGGGTATTTTTACATTCTCAATCGAAAGAAATTAATTTCAGATCCACACGATTGAGTTAATTTGAATAAAGTGATAACGATTTATAAACCGTCGCAATTTTTGTACAATCATCGTTAGTAGTTCAAATCTAGATGAGATTGTACTATTAACGGTTAATGCATGCGAAAAAAAAAAAAAAATTAGGTCCATTTCATATTAACAGGATTAATTAAATTCAAATGTCATCCAAAACATTTGATAAAATTTTGTTTCTGACAATCCAGATAGTTCGATTTTACTTGATTTAGTGCACTTATCTATTTATAGTAATTAACAATGTTTTATTTCAGATTTACACTTGATTCAATCAGTATGTTCTTTTAGATTAAAAGTTTCAGAATTTTTAAATATCTTACACAGATACTTATCTGTGCTTTGTATTAAAGTATGTTTTGATGTTCAGTTACACAAAAAATCAATACTGAACTTCAAATTATAAATTGATGCCTACCTAGGATACCTACAATAAGTGCATAACATTTCACAGGTAAGTAACTTATTTTCTTTTTAGGAATGAAACAGTTTTATGTAATACAAAGCGGTTTGACACATTGTGTTAATAACATAACATAGTGTTAATAATAATTTTTATTTAATGAGTCCATACTCACTAATTATGTAAAATATTAATTTTTTTAAATGAAGCAATCTTTTTTTACTGTCATATGAATTGTGTTATTTTAAAAAGAAAATTTACACTTCTGAATGGTAATAGGGCCAAATTAGTTTTTTTCGTCAATTATGACACTTCTCAGAATCAAATAATAAAGGCAATATTTTGCAATATTATATTTCTACCCACTGTTAAAATTTAGTTTTTTCTTGATACTGATTTGTGAAACTCGTGGGATTTTTATCATATGGTCGATGAATGAATTTAGACTTTCAGAGCACTTTTTCAGATTTTCCCTGCAAGCGATCGAAGAATTATTTTTTTTTTCCACATGACAGAGTTTTCATATGCGTTTAAATTTTTTAAATGATTTTTTTATTTATTAAGAAGGATATTGAATGAGCTTGGTACACCGTCATGTTACAATACACACAAGCTAATGTTAAACCACTGAAAATATCCTTAATTATTTTAAATGTTTTTTTTGTGCATAGGAGGACATTGAATGAGCTTAGTACACTGTCATGTTACAATACTCACAAGCTAATGTTAAACAAATGACAATATCCTTAAATTTACGTTAACACTTTGGCTGCCGCCCATTTTTCAAAATCTGTTCCCAGGCACCGAATGCGTGACTTAGAGATCTGCACGGGCAGACCCGTGGCCCCAGAGTTGATTTCAGGGGGTGGTCCCGGGGGGGGGGGACATTCCTTCCAGAGCAATGAGAGCCCGCCCATCCCCTGAAATCAACTCTGGGGCCACGGGTCTGCCCGTGCAGATCTCTAAGTCACGCATTCGGTGCCTGGGAACAGATTTTGAAAAATGGGCGGCAGCCAAAGTGTTAAGGTAAATTTTTGATCAAAATCCCCAACTAAAGGATTTCTCTTTTTTGTCCAACAATCAACTGGCAAATTTCACAAATTTTTCTGATGACTTAATGACTATTTTCAGTTTTTTTTCATGCAATTGATTGACAATTTTTGCAATATTATATTTCTACCCACTGGTAAAATTTAGTTTTTTCTTGATACTGATTTGTGAAACTCGTGGGATTTTTATCATATGGTCGATGAATGAATTTAGACTTTCAGAGCACTTTTTCAGATTTTCCCTGCAAGTGATCGAAGATTTTTTTTTTTTTCCACATGACAGAGTTTTCATATGCGTTTAAATTTTTTAAATGATTTTTTCATTTATTAAGAAGGATATTGAATGAGCTTAGTACACTGTCATGTTACAATACACACAAGCTAATGTTAAACCACTGAAAATATCCTTAATTATTTTAAATGTTTTTTTTTGTGCATAGGAGGACATTGAATGAGCTTAGTACACTGTCATGTTACAATACTCTCAAGCTAATGTTAAACAAATGACAATATCCTTAAATTTACGTTAACACTTTGGCTGCCGCCCATTTTTCAAAATCTGTTCCCAGGCACCGAATGCGTGACTTAGAGATCTGCACGGGCAGACCCGTGGCCCCAGAGTTGATTTCAGGGGGTGGTCCGGGGGGGGGACATTCCTTCTAGAGCAATGAGAGCCCCCTCCCCCCCTAGGGCCACCCCCTGAAATCAACTCTGGGGCCACGGGTCTGCCCGTGCAGATCTCTAAGTCACGCATTCGGTGCCTGGGAACAGATTTTGAAAAATGGGCGGCAGCCAAAGTGTTAAGGTAAATTTTTGATCAAAATCCCCGACTAAAGAGTTTCTCTTTTTTGTCCAACAATCACTGGCAAATTTCACGAATTTTTCTGATGACTTAATGACTATTTTCAGTTTTTTTTTCATGCCACTGATTGACAAATTTTGCAATATTATATTTCTACCCACTGGTAAAATTTAGTTATTTCTTGATACTGATTTGTGTGAGCTTAGTACACCGTCATGTTACAATACACACAAGCTAATGTTAAACCACTGAAAATATCCTTAATTATTTTAAATGTTTTTTGTGCATAGGAGGATATTGAATGAGCTTAGTACACTGTCATGTTATAATACTCACAAGCTAATGTTAAACCAATGACAATATCCTTAATTTTTCTTTTAAATGTTTTTTTTTTTTCATAGGAGGCTATTGAATGAGCTTAGTACACTGTCATGTTACAATACTCACAAGCTAATGTTAAACCAATGACAATATCCTTAAATTTATGTTAACACTTTGGCTGCCACCCATTTTTCAAAATCTGTTCCCAGGCACTGAATGCGTGGCTTAAGAGATCTGCATGGGCAGACCCGTGGCCCCAGAGTTGATTTCAGGGGGTGGTCCGGGGAGGGGACACGCACATTCCTTCCAAAGCAATGAGAGCCCCCCCCGTCCACCCCCTGAAATCAACTCTGGGGCCACGGGACTGCCCGTGCAGATCTCTAAGTCACGCATTCGGTGCCAGGGAACAGATTTTGAAAAATGGGGGCAGCCAAAGTGTTAAGGTAAGTTTTTGATCAAAATCCCCAACTAAAGGATTTCTCTTTTTTGTCCAACAATCAACTGGCAAATTTCACCAAATTTTCTGACGACTTAATGACTATTTTCAGTTTTTTTTTTCATGCAACTGATTGACAAATTTTGCAATATTATATTTCTACCCACTGGTAAAATTTAGTTTTTTCTTGATACTGATTTGTGAAACTCGTGGGATTTTTATCATATGGTCGATGAATGAATTTCGACTTTCAGACCACTTTTTCAGATTTTCCCTGCAAGCGACAAGGTACAAGTGTGCTGTTTTTTAAACATTTCCGCCCAGTGGCCCTTTTTATCTAGAATCAACACTAGGATAGTGATGATTCTAGAAAAAAGGACTGCTGTGTGCGAATTTTTAAAAAAGGGCACTCGCAGAACAGAAGTGTAAAAATCTAGGCGCCAGCAGGCAGTTTCTCACCACTAAATTTTATTAGTTCTCTTCACTTAAATTCTTACATAAAATTTAGGTGAAATATGAGACAAAAAATAACAAATAAAATTTAGTGGTGAGAGACTGCCCATTGGCACCTAAATTTTTTTCTTGCATTCGTGTACCTTGTTCACAAAAAATAATTTGAATTGGTTTTCTTAGACTCCTTTTTTATTAGTGGTGTACCGAGTAGTACTTTGGCCGAGTACCGAGTACTCGGCCACTGACTACTCGACCGAGTACCGAATACCGAGTAGTTGTGTAATAAGAAAAACTTACTTTTATTTGTATGTGTGAAACTAAATTTTAATCTTGAATTATTTTATGAGGGGTTTCCACCAGTGGCCGAGAGGTTCTGCTCTCGAAGCTGGTAGACGGGAGGTGCTGGGTTCGATCCCAATCGCGCCCGTCGGCCTAATCATTCGGAGTTTTCATGGTTTTATTCGAGCCGTGGATCTTCCATGCGTTAATAGGGATTAGGTTCCCTTAGAAAGACCCCCACGGAGGGCACTCCCCCCGGGCCTATATCCCTCGTGTAGATAATTGGCCGTCAAAAATCAACCCTTTATGAGGGGTTTTTGCTTAACTTTTTCTATATTTTGTACACATATTGTTAAATACTGAGTAAATAGTTTTATGAATTATTACATATATTATACATTGATATTCGAATAACTTTTTACTGATCAGTTTGAAATTCTTACAACTACTCGGTATTGGCAGACAGTGGCGTGGCGTCCGGTCATCGCTGGATGCGGCGATGACCAAGCAATATTTTAAAACTCTTAATAAGCTTTTAAAACTCTACGATCCAGTTTTAGCAGAACATTTGGAGTTCATGTATAAGTGAAGGTAAGATTTAAAGTTTCTTTTTTGAACATTCAACCATTGAATTTTAGAGTTAATAATTTTTCACCACAAACTTAAATAATTGCGATGACCACCGAAAATTTTCACGCCACGCCACTGTTGGCAGAGTACTCGGCCAAAATTTCGCCCAGTATGCCGAATACTCAGTATTTACCGAGTACTCAGTACAAGTCTATTTTTTATCAATAAAATTTTGCAATGTTTTCCTGTGACAGATTGAATTTTGCGATTTTTCTCCCATTTAATGTTATTATGCATTCCTTTTTTTAAATATTAATATTCAATAACTATTTTTCAATTATCAGTTAATGTGACTTATTTAGCAGTTTTTCAGCTGCAATCTGTCGACAAATTTCACTGCCACCAACTGAAGAATCTTGTGAGTTTTGTCTCGATTGATGAATTTCACGATTGATTTCTGCAACAGGTTGACAAGTTTCACAAAATTTTAAAGCAGCCGACTGAAGAATTGTTCTGTTTTTTTTTTTTTTTTTTTTTTTTTTTTTTCAATAATGGTTGTTGGTTGCGTTTATGATGGCCAGTTATCAGCACGAGGGATATTGACCCTAACGGGGGGGAGTGCCCTCCGTGGGTGGTCTTTCTAAGGGAACCTAACCCGTATTTATGCTTGGAAAACCAAGGTCCGAAGAAAACTCTGAAAGATTAGGCCAACGGGCGCTATTGGGATCGAACACAGCACCTCCCGTCTACCAGCTTCGAGAGCAGAACCTCTCGGCCACTGGTGGAGCTTTTCAATAATGGACTGGGGAATTTCATAAATATTTTCATTGAGTGAGTAATGATTTTTGCAATATTTTTCACGGTACCAATTCTCGAGTTTTGGAATATTTTATTTCTACTGATCGGGGAAATGTGCGGGAGCTTCCTTGCGATTGATTTGCAAAACTCGTGCGATTTTTTTCATATTGTTGATGGATGAATTTCACAGATTTTCACCACGGCCGATCGAAGAATTTCATTATTTCTCTTACTTTTTGAACTTTTTTAATATTTTCATCCTTTTAGATTGGATTTTTTTACAGAGCCCTCCGATAAATGTCATTTATAATATATAAAAATTTCACAGAGGAGTGAGGATGTATTCCAGGTGGTGCAACCCCACTTTTCAAAATTTTGCCGACATCCCTCATGTAACTTGTTAGAAAGGACCCATCACCACTTATTTATGTTATGCACATCCGGCTTTCCTCACCCGCTTTGCCCCCCCCCCTCCAAGGGGGGAACTTTTCTAAATTTTGCCATCATGCCTTGTGACATATTGTTGGAAAGCCCTGTGAGCACTTATTCATGTTGTGCACATCCGGTTTCCCCCACCCTAGGGGGCACTTTTCTAAATTTTGCAGTCACCCATCATGTGACATATTGTTGGAAAGGTCTAATACCACTTATTCATGTTATGCACATCCGGCTTCCCTCACCCCACTTTGCCCCCCCCAAGGGGGCACTTTTCTAAAGTTTGCAGTCACCCATCATGTGACATATTGTTGGAAAGGCCTAATACCACTTATTCATGTTATGCATATCGAGTTTCCCTCCCCCCACTTTGCCCCCCTCAAGGGGGGCACTTTTCTAAATTTTGCAGTCACCCATTATGTGACAGATTGTTGGAAAGGCTTAATGCCACTTATTCATGTTATGCACATCCAGCTTCCCTCACCCCACTTTGCCCCCCAAGGGGGCACTTTTCTAAATTTTGAAGTCACCCATCATGTGACATATTGTTGGAAAGGCCTAATACCACTTATTCATGTTATGCACATCCGGCTTCCCTCACCCCACTTTGCCCCCCCCAAGGGGGCACTTTTCTAAATTTTGAAGTCACCCATCATGTGACATATTGTTGGAAAGGCCTAATACCACTTATTCATGTTATGCACATCCGGCTTCCCTCACCCCACTTTGCCCCTCCCCCCCAAGGGGGGCACTTTTCTAAAGTTTGCAGTCACCCATTATGTGACAGATTGTTGGAAAGGCCTAATGCCACTTATTCATGTTATGCACATCCAGCTTCCCTCACCCCACTTTGCCCCCCCCCAAGGGGGCACTTTTCTAAATTTTGAAGTCACCGATCATGTGACATATTGTTGGAAAGGCCTAATACCACTTATTCATGTTATGCACATCCGGCTTCCCTCACCCCACTTTGCCCCCCCAAGGGGGGCACTTTTCTAAAGTTTGCAGTCACCCATCATGTGACATATTGTTGGAAAGGCCTAATACCACTTATTCATGTTATGCATATCCGGTTTCCCTCCCCCCACTTTCCCCCCCACCCAAGGGGGCACTTTTCTAAATTTTGAAGTCACCCATCATGTGACATATTGTTGGAAAGGCCTAATACCACTTCCTCATCATGGACGACAACACTCCCCTCATCGTACAGCGGCTGTCAAAGAGCTCTTGGAGAGTGGAGATATTCAACGCATTGATTGGCCTGCAAAGTCCCCGACCTAAATCACATAGAACATGTGTGTGATCTTCTCGGGAGACGCTTGGCAGCACGTGACTAGGCGCTAGCAACAATTCCGCAGCTGCAATTGGCGTTACAGGAGGAATGGGACTTGATGCCTCAACAGCAACTTGACAACCGCGTTCTCAGCGTGGGCAGACATTGTAAATCCCATCGCAGTCAGGGGTGAACATATCCCTTATTAGAGACTGAATTTTTCCTGCCAGGTGCCTGTAAGACGCTTCTGTTTTCTCTGCAGATGTGCTCCAAGTGACCTTTTTAATAAAGTGCTTTTGTATCCTTTTGATTTCTTGTTTAGATGGTTTTTATAACTTGTCCCATATTTTCACATCTTGGAGATATTATGGTATGATTTCTCTCCTTATATATTGCCCCTAGGCACAAACTTCCAATTGAAAAGTTTCATAAAAAAGGTGCAAAATTTGATGAGATAAGTTGTAACTCCATTGGAGGTCTATTTGAGAAAATACAAAAATTAAATTTTTATACGGCCCCGTAGGGTAACATTTCCAATTAGAAAAATTTTCGTTATCCATTCCTAAATTAGATACAAAAAATTCCATCTTGATAGCTCTAAAACTCACACAGTTATGCCCGTTTAAATAATTCGTCATGTTTTAAGGGATTTGACACAAATTGAAGTGCGTGTAATCCAAGAATTAATGTTACTTTAAGAGTTCTACATTGTTAAA
The DNA here is from genome assembly GCA_963932465.1 of Maratus speciosus. NCBI lineage: Eukaryota > Metazoa > Arthropoda > Arachnida > Araneae > Salticidae > Maratus > Maratus speciosus. Next base: position 550,507,443 of record OZ010796.1, read on the forward strand.
AATTTTGCAGCATTCTAGCAGGTCATTCGACCGTTTTTTTGAAAAAACGGTTTCATAACCATAATTTAACAATATTCTGACCATAAAATGGCCAATAATATGGTCAGAATAGTGATTAAATTACGGTTGTGTAACCGTTTTCGAAAAAAAAACGGCCAAATGACCTGCCAGAATGCTGCAAATTTTTAACAGTGTAGGAAACATGCAAAAAATATATTTATTGAGTTAGAATTTTGATTTTTTTTTCTTTTTTATGATGGTTAACCATATAATTTGCAAACTAAGTCACATTCTAAAATTTCTCATACGTTAAAAAAAAAATTTAAATGATTATTATTTTTTTAAGTGGGGTAATTTAAAATCGTTATAACTCGAAGCATTATTTATCGAATTTCAAATTTTTTTCATTTTATTAAAGAGTAGAGGTTTGCATGTGCCAGAATTCAAAGGTCCCAGTCCGGCCCGAACAAAAACTACCTTGGAATGGCCCGGTGCAAAAAATAAAAGTTCGGCCCGAGCACGGCACGTCCCGTTTATGTTTTCACAGTTCACCACGGACCATATCAAAATCAGCGAAAACAGCACCGGCCTGGCCCATGAAGAAAAAATCAATTAAATTAACCAGTTAATTAAATTAATTAAATCAGTATGGTCCTCGGGCCAAGCCCGGGCCCATGCAGACCTCTAAAAGAGGAAATATAATTTTAATTTTGTTTCAGAATTTATTTAAATGTTAATTTTAAGGATATTAAAATATAAAATTAAAAAAAAAAGATGCAACTTATTAAAACAAATCATATTTACAAAAATATATATATTTTTTTAATTTTCCGAAACAAATTAATTTAAACTAAGCAAAACAAGTTGGAAATTGCTCGTCAAACGTGGCAAATTAGGTGCGTTCGTACTATAACTAGTTTTATAAATATTTTTTGCACCGCATATTGTACTGAATGTATATTTTAGTGCATTTCAATAAGTGCATATCCATTTCATTCTGTTCGAAAGGCTGTAACATCATTAAAATATACTTGCAATAATTTATTCTCATTGCCGTAATGTAACGGAAAACTTTTGGCTGTCCCTGTAATTAAACTATACATCCAATTTTCATAAAATTTGTAATGACTCGACAAAATTTTACAACAATTATATATTTAAAATTTCAAACCATTCGGAAGGCTGTAACATCATTAAAATGCACTTGCAATAATTTATTCCCATTGCCGTAATGTAACGGAAAACTTTTGACTGTCCCTGTAATTAAACTATACATCCGATTTTCATAAATTTGAAATGACTCGACAAAATTGTGCAACAATTATATGTTTAAAATTTCAGACCATTTGATTGGGTAGTTTTGGCTCTCTTATGTGCGGACAGACGGACTGAACGACGAATATAGGTGCTACGTATTTATATAATTACGAACGCACCTGAAAAGACATGTTCCAAGTTTGTATCTTTTTTCTTTAACAATTCTTGACTTATAACAATTTAAAGACGCGAAATGGTGAAAAAAAAACCACCATGCAGAAAAACGCCTTTAAATTTTTAAACAAAGATTGTTTCCTTAAAAAAAAATATTTAAATACCTTTTTAAAAATTGCAGGTGAGTAAAGTAACTCCTTCCTGTAGCTTAATCTCCAGATTCAGTTTAATTATTGCCTTTTCCACCTTCCTTCTGTGCTATTTAAATGTCCGTCAGTTGATTCTATCCCTCGGGATTGCACTAACGCTCTAAATCGAAAGCTGAGTTCCCGAGGCGGTCATCGCTGTTCGTCAGTTGTTTTCAAACAAGGCTTTTTCCAACATGCCGATAAAGAGTTTTTTTCATAATTTTAGCCCTCACAACTTCAGATTTTAAATCGTCCCATCAAGGGTGTTAAAAAAAGTCTGTATTCTAGGGCCGAGCCAGTCCCGGACATTATATTTTTCTGAAGGCGGGCCCAAGGTATCTTTTCGATACCGAACCGGTACAGGATTCCCTCTGCCTATGTCTGCACGGGGAGAAATTTTCACTTTCGAACCAACCCGTACTAAAATTATTGCCTCTGACTGATGTGATCCGAGCAAAAATCAGTGGAATTTGGGTCAGCCTAAAAATTTTTAACGAAAAATGCATATATTTTTAAATTGCCATTATTTTACAATTAAACTTAAAAATATATATATATATTTTAAAGGATAGTAGATTTCTAGGCAAAAATATTAAAGTACAGTAAAAGCAGTGAAAAAGAACCTGCATATGACGGAATCCGGTCTGAAACGAATAAATGTGTTAATCCATACAAAATTAATATAATAATACCTGAAAAAAGAATAGACTACATTTACACTTGCTAAGAAGGGTAACTTATCTCTAACGCATTTTTTTTCTTTCCTGTGATATTCCGTCTTAGAATATTTTACTGTATAGCGTAAGTCTCCAATACATGGAATATGGATTAACAATATTAATGATAAGTGAATCATTTACGTACAAATAGAGATTCATTAAAATAAATAAATATCACAGCCTACAGCGCATCTTTACAAATGAACATTATAAACATGAAAAATAAAAGTTATAGTAAGTATTTTTGGTTGGAACTCCTCATACGAAACAATTTTTAACCATATCTACGTAAAAAACTATTTTGCAGACATTTAGTCAGGTCGGCCCAGGTTCGGGGCTGAGATTTTAACTTTTCTCCCGGCCAAGCCGAACTTTTTTTTCTATGGGTTGGCCGACCCAGGTCTGGATATTTCGACTCTTACAGACCTCTAATGCAGACCTCCAGCATATTTTCAAAGAAAGTTTAAAGTAAAATCTGTACGCTGCTATTTTATGTCCAAAGGATGGGCGTTGTCTTAAATCGACGTTTAATAACGTACAATTTGTGTATGATCCCTATCTTGCATTCAAAATAAGTCAATAACTCGTCGCTCAGAGGCATGAGAAAATGGTGTAAGTCACGAATTTTGGTTTTCAATATCTCCGCGAATTTTGGAGATATCGAGATGAATTTTTTTGTGTTTAATTCATGAATGAATAAAGAAAAAATTCCTAACTGGAAATTTTAATCTACGGGGGCCGAATAAAAAATTAATTTTTGTATTTTCTCAAATAGACCCCCCATGAGGTTGTAACTTATCTCATCAAATTTTGTACCTTTTTCATGAAACTCTGCAATTGGAAGTATGTGCCTAAGGACAATATTCAAGGAGATAGCCTATTGTTTCGATAGTTATGAATCACCATGTATAGATTATATCTGTTCATAGTTGGAAATAATAAAAAAATATAACTACAATCTCAATAGAATTTTTTTTAACTTGATTTTTTGTGCTGTGTCTAAACTGTTCTGCAGTCCTGTATTAATCGATAACAAATAATGTTTTTTTCGGCATACATTTATTTCAAAACTAAAAAATAAATTTAGAAAATATGCTTCATACAGAAATGCAACCTGAAGATAACGGATCACGGTGAGTGCAAGAAACACGTGGTACCACAATTTAGAAATACCATTCTTCGCCTTATTTAAATGTTGTAATTATACGATTAAATAAGGCGAAATTTACTATTCCTAAATTTTAGTACCCTAGGTCCCATTGCACACATGGAATGACCGGTTATCATTGGTCATTTCTCCACCTCCAACTCACGCCATGATATTTTCTCTGAGGTTCAGTTCAGGGTCGTAGCTTTAGTTTGAAATTTGAAATACATACACTGTTTTAACTAAGGCTATCATATAAATAGTAGCTCAAGGAATAGCAATTTCAAAACAAATGTGACAAAGCAAATTCTTCACAGTGAAAAATAAGGTTTAATAAATTTAATAATTAGTCCATTCCAAATACAACAAGGAGAAATAACAACGGTGACAAGAAGAAGATTCGCTTTGTTTAGAAGCAAAAGGATTTGTTCAAATATCTAACTAAAAATAGCAAAGTAAGTTTTCGTTCTTCTGTTAACCCCTTGAGGGGCAAGCAATTACGTTTGTGAAATGCTGAATTCCCACTAGAATCTTTGAAAAATCCTATTTCAAAATAAGTAAAAGCAATTTTACCGCTTTTTTCCACCAAAGTTAGAAAAGTAAAATTTAATAAAATTTTTCTGGTATAAAACTTCATTAATCGTAGGTGGTATATAAAATATACCGGTGCCCCTCAAGGGGTTAAATATATATTAGTTTTTTTTTTCGAAAGTATAAATATGTGTTAAACAAAATGTCCCGTTTGATAAAAACCTTAAATAAGTAATATATTTTATTGATTTATTTATTTTTATAATTTATGATTTTCTTAAATTATCAGTGTTGCTTATGATTTATTTACGCGCATTAGTAACTCCTGTATTTACGTTAATACTTAAAGATTACTGATTATTTGTTTATTGTATGTTCAATATATAACCTACGTAGATTTAAAATTTTGCAGTTTAAAAACCCTGAATTTTCACATAACTGATGTATAGATTGATCATTTAATATATGTACCATTTTTTAATGACTAAGAGTTTGCTAGAACTTCATTTTGCATTGTTTTTACAAATTTAGATTGACGTAGCTGCCGACTTTTACGTTTTTTTCCTCATAGTAAAATTTTAAAGAAGTTTTTGTCTCGTTGAGTCGCAGATATCGTCGATTAAATATGGAAATTTTTACCAATAAATTTTACTGGTATGAAAGAAGCGTAAAAGTTGGAGGCTAATGGATTGGGCTTTTAAAATTAATTTTGTAAAACATTGACATGAAATACCCATTGGAATAATAGTTTTAATAAACACGGAGTAGATGCGTATTATTTTATATAGCATAGATAACTGATATTTACGCATAATTTTAATCTGAATGCTATTTATTAGATGTAATCGTTGTTCATATATTTTTATTTTTAGAATTTATCATTGATAAATTTATCAATAGTAAACCGTTACTATTCGATTTAATGTGAAGTGACTGATATTTTGATTACTCGTTCATTATGTGGATTACAGAAAAAAATATATCTTACTTTTTTCACGACCGTGTTAGTGTTAAAATTGGCGGCTAAGTTAAAAATTGTAAACGTTATTTTCCTCATTTATTGAAATAAGAATTGGAGCTACATTTCTGAATTAGTTTGAAAATTATTCCTCTAAACTTCGACCATTCTTTTTATAAAATTAATCAAATTCAACTTTCTTATCAATTTGATTTAAATTGTATTAAAATATTATTTTTATTTAATTAATAATGATTTACTGTATACTAACGGACAAAGTTATAATTTAAAAGATAAATTAAAACTTATGTTATTACTTTGGTTGAAATGGAAATACTGTCTTTTGATAGTGATGTTTGATTAGATTTTAGTGGCTCTCCTTTTATGTTTTTCAGTATTAATGTTTATTTTATAAATGAGGGGGAAGGGAGGTGCCTGATATCGTACTTTTTAATGCTATACCAAAAAAAAAAAAAAAAAAAAAAAAAAAAAAAATCAGAAATTTCCTTTCGTTTATTCCAATTTATAATAATGCGTTTAATTATAAAATCTATATAAATGAAACTGTTTGAATATTTTATTGCGAATAAGCTGTTTAAAAAATATATTGAAACAGTTTGCAGGAGAACTGCTTCAAAAAAATAATTATTTATGATTATTAATATAAACAAGACTGTGAGTAAACAAAAATTTCCTGTGTGACTAGCTCAGCCTAAGCGTTTCTTCTGTTAAATCCCTCCCACTCCAACCCGCTACCAGGAATCGGCCTACATATATATTCTGCTGGGAAACGGGTCGATTGTCAACAGGAAATGCATGTATGATACGCATGTATGATTCTATCGTTTTGTAACGCATTCTTTCATCAACAGATATTTTCTATATACATTCTTTGGCAACTTTTTGCTGCCAGAAGTTTTCTGTTGTTTTACAGGATTTTTTTTTTAACACTGTACGACAACCCCCATTTATGTGCCAGCATGCCGGACTAGTATTCAGAAAGTTGTGAAAAAACACTGGAAAGTTGGCAAGTATCATAATTTCCCGCGTATATGTCGCAGCTGAAATATTTCTGTTTTCAAGTAGAAATTTTATATATTAATATGTAATTTGTTTTTGTTTGATATTTATTTAAATTCAATTATAAAATAAAATATTTTTTTGTGAAAAAGACTTGCTTTAGGTGCGCCCTGTACGCTGGAAATTACGGTATGTTATTTCTGCCGCAAGTGAAAAAACCCAGTGTTGCCATATCTGGCTGACTTTTTATTTAGACGTTCCACATTCTCGCCAGAGAGTTTTAAAAGTTGTTTTTTCTTTATAATAGGATAGCTATTCATAAATAAAAGAAAAGAAAATTACTATTCAAAAATTTCTGTTGTAAATTCAGAAATTCTACATAAAAAGCAACACTGGTAAAATCTGCCATGAAATTTTTTCTTCAGAAATACTGGTACACCTACCAATATAAACACAGAATATTGCACCTAACATTTCAATTTCTGTAACTGCACAATTGAACTGCAAGAATGAAAGCAAACATTAAATGTATTATATATTTAAAAATATAGCATATAAAATTATTGAAATAGTATAAAGTTAATAAAATTTGCACACATTATATATATTTATATATATATATATATCCTATAGAAGTACAATTGCTCGATTTAAATCTAGTTGTTTAACACAAATTTGGTTTTTAAAACAAAATATGTAAATATAATTTTTCGAAGATATGAATTATTGAGAAAATATTGTTGTACTTTCAGCCTTTAGCAAATTCATGTCGTGAAAATGTAATTTTCAAAAATATAAAACGGCTGTTAAGCGAAAATTAAAATTATGCAGCAGAGTTATTATTTTGCATATATGTAAATTTCTTAAAGATTTACCTAACAAATTTACAGTAAAATTTCTCACCCAAGTAATAAAAATTTATGATTTACGATGTAGAAAATGTTTTTCATTTCTCGAAGTGGAATCTCTTCAAATTCCTAACGAAATACGTTTTCCTCTTTGTATTTCGTTCTTCTGCGAGTAAACGCATTTGTATTTTCATGAGATAAATATTTAAGACTGTAAAAAATTATTTTTTGAAAAAGTGTTCGCAATAATTCAGTATGAATTTTTCATAAAATCACATGCTTTATTTTACATGCTTTAAAAATTGTGGTTTTAATAATTGTATTTTTCCTATATTTAGTCAAATTGCATTAGTTATTGATGCATTTTACACATTGTATTTGTTCATAAACTAATTCATTAATGATACTATTAATATATGGCGATTTCAAATATATTATTTGTAAGTGCATTTCGTTGCCTTACCTCTTGAACAGTGTTTCCAACCTAGTACGTCTTTTAAAATTCAGATTATTTCATTGTTACCACTTTTTAAAACTAGTATAAATAACCTAAATTTTGCAATGTTTAATTTGTCATTAAATAAGATTAATTCTAGTTTAAAAAAGGGGTGACAATAAAATAAAAAAAAATGAATTTAAAAAATGTAGCAAATTGGCAACAGTGCTTTTGAAGGGCGGTGAAATATATACACTATCACATTTAGTTTTAATCCCTATATGCCCCAAAGTGTCTTTTAGACTTTATAGCTGCTGGATATGAGAAAATATATACAGAGTGTCCCTAAACTCATTGTACATACGTTAAGGGGTGATAGAACACAACTAGACAAGCACAAATCACCATACAATCCATGCTTGTAGCACAAGCCGTAAAGCGCTAGAGGGCGCCTCCTAGTGACCATAATAAAAAAGCTGTTCACCGCAGCTGTCTTCATTCGTTCTGTGGACCATCGATGAGATGGATGCGTACTCAAATCAGGAGAAGGCCGAGATGCATTACATGTACGGAGCGACAGACAGCAATGGAAGGGAAGTCCAAAGGTTGTACCAATCAACTGGCTGGCCCTCTCTCCCGATTTGTCATCTCTGAACTTTTTCCTCTGAGGTCACATGAAGAGCCTTATCTGCGATGATGGTCCCATAGATTCCGTTGAAGACCTTTTTGCCCGGATATCCGTAGCTGCTGACACTATATGAGATATGCCTGGTGTTTTCGCCAAAGTACGGCGGTCACTCCATCGACGGTGTGAAGCCTTCGTTACTTTTGGCGGACGCAATTTTGAGCAGTTGCTGTGGTGGGGGGGTGTACGTGTTGTTTACTTTAATTTTGTTGAATAAAATATTTTTCTTCATATTAACGGTTTCCTTTCATTGCATCGCGGTCTATCTTCTTTCTCCTCATTTTATGCCACAGTATGTTTTGCGCTCTAGATTTTTACGACTTGCGATCCGACCATGGATTGTATGGTGATTTGTGCTTGTCTAGTTGTGTTCTATCACCCCCTAACGTATGTACCATGCGTTTAGGGACACCTTGTATAATAAATATATTCAATCTAGAATCCGCGTAATTTCTCACAGAAATCTTCTCCTATTTCATCGAATAAAGGTGGACATCAAATCTGACGAAGTTTTTTGAAAGCAATCGCCGCGGTCACCTTGTTGCACAGAGGATAATGACATCCTTTGTAGAATTAAAAAAAGTTCCTTTTCGCCAGTATCTTAGTGGCCAGTGAGTCACGCTACAGGTCCAGGGTTCTTCTCCGTTCTTGGGCAAGGTTCACTCAACGTCCATCACTTGGTAGTTGATAAAAAGAATACCAACCTTCCTTTTGAACTAAACAATAAGGGACCCGTGTTAAGTTTACCGCCTCACCAGGATATATGTTCTATAGCACCCAAGGGATTATGATCATTAAAACAGAGTTGCGCACTGTAGTCCATAGCCCATAGGGATGGTACCGCCACAGAATTATATGTTTAGTTCCTATTCAGCGCACACTTATTTCTAAAACATCACAACAATAAAGCATCATTTACACGAGCTGTTTAATAAAAAAGGAAGAACTAATATGAAGTAAACTTAAACATACATTATGAGTAGTTTTGTACTTTCAGGGGATATTTTCGTGATGTCAAATATTTGTCATTGAAGGTGCTATTGTTTGCTGTCTTGTAAATATGAAAGCACTGACACAAGCAGGGTTTCCAGTGGGCTACTTTTATAAATTCAGTTTCTTGATTGGCACCACTTTTTTTGAAATCGTGAAATTCGCCTTATTTAATGGCATATTAATTAAGGCGAAAGAAAAGGGGATTTCATCATTTCAAAAAAGTGGTGGCAATAAAGAAATTTGAATAAAAAAGAGTAGCCCACTGGCAACATTGGATACCAGTTACAGGCTTCCACAGGCGACTATTTTTTATTTTTAACTTTCACCACTTTTTCAAAACAGAAATACTTAACGCGTACTTTGAGGATATTTGCAAGAGAAATATACTTCAAAATTTATATTATAAAAGTACTGGTGTGTACAGAATATAAAAATAGTCACCTGTGGCAGCCCTGCAGTCATATAACACTTAATTTCCAACCTTATTATCATGTTTGCGCACTGAAAAAAAATAAGGTCTTAAAAAGCCTGATATAAGTTACTAAGGTTATTTATTTTCTCTCCATCATTCTCAGGGGTGTCCATTATAAAAACATAGCTCATAGTTCTGTGTAGAACTCTACAGAATTCTTTAAAAGTTCCATAGCAGAGGTGTTAAACTGTGGTCCGCCGCATACCACTAAAATTTTACATTAATCTTTGCCTTATCTAATCATCGTGTCTCTGCGATTCAAACAGGCAACTATTTCTTTAAAAAAATAAGTGGTATCTTGCGAGTCATAGTTTGACACCCCTGTTCTATAGAATAGCCTTTCTACAGAACTGGTCTATAGAATACTATTTCTATATTGTTTTGAAGAGTTCTATAGAATACTTTTTCTAAAGAAAATGTTTCTATAGAATTCTTAGAAGTTCCGTAGATTTTTTTAGAACAGTTTTTATATGGAGTACGATAAACATTATAGGATAAAGTTCTATAGACAAATGATTTCATAGATTTTTTTTTGTTTTTTATAAAAAAAAATTTTTTTGGTCTTTTAAAATATTTGTGTACTAATTTATTTATATACCTGTGGCTAGTTCCATGGGTTTTTGTAGGGTAAGTCACATAGCTGATAATTTCTATGCTTTTTGGCCACCGTTATTTTCGAAAAGTTTTTTTCGCCTTATTCAATTAATGAGATATCTATAGTAATAAAATAACAAATCGCTCTGTGTGTGTGTGTGTCTGTGTGTCCGTGTGTCTGTGTGCGATGGATAGCGAAATCTACCGCACGTGGAAGTCTGAAAATTCAGGGGTGATTAGTCCAAGACAGGTCCTGATGCACCTGATGATCAGATTTTTAATTTTTTAAGGGCCCCGGCCGCTGGGCCCCTTTAAGTTTATATGCACTAAATTTTTAATAACTTGCCTCTTTCCGATCTTCGTCGTTTTGGGGGTGAATTCTCCTTTCAGTTTCTGCCACATTTCTGCATTTCAGTTAAGACCCTGGCACCCTTGCAAGGGGCCCAGTACAGGGCCGCTTGAAGTTTTTGTGCACTAAATTGTTAATAACATGCCTCTTTTCCACCTCATCTTCTTCGTTTTTTGGCTGAATTCTCCTTTCAGTTTCTACCCCAATTCTACATTTCAGTTAAGACCCTGGCACCCTTGCAAAGGGCCCTGTACAGGGCCCCTTGAAGTTTTAGTGCACTAAATTGTTAATAAATTGCTTCTTTTTTATCCGATCTTCATTTTTGGGATACTTTCTCTATTTATTTATTCTTCCGTTTCTACATTACAGTTCAGACAGGGTCCCATAGGGCCCGGTCCACGGACCCTTAAATTTTTTGTGTGCCATGCGTTTTTCACACCATAATTTTCTCGCCTTCGCAGTGCGTAATTTTAAAGTTGAGTCTTGAACTCTTCTCACCAACACTCACAGATTTTTATTGGGACCCTAGAGCCCTTTTTTAAGCATTTCCAAAATTTTTTGCACATTTCTTTGAAATTATAGTCTAATGATTAATTCATACCCTATGCTTAATCTTGACTAATAGAAGATCTAAAATGCTAAGTACTAAAATGTTTTAACGCGTTTTCATGTTAGAGCCCTGTTCTCAACTATCAGTTGGCCCCTTTTGGGCCCCCTATTATAACTCCCTTAAAAATTGTTCGATTCGCTAGCTTTTTTTTCTAACAACATCTTATGTTCTCCATCTATTACATGAACGACAAAAATATATTCCAGACTTCAACTACCACCAATTTTGAATATAAATCGTCTTCTTGGGGCCCTTAGTTTATCTTCTTTAAAAATGATCCGAATTCCTTGCAACTTTCATTACCATAGATCTAGCGGCCTCTGATTACATTAAAAACTACTAAAAAGTGAATTTATACCAAACTACATGCCACTTAAGTCCCTTCCCCTTAGGGTCGGTACAAGGTCCCTTGAAGCTTTTGCATCATAAATTATTAATAAATTGCCCCACTTAATCCGATCTTCATTTTTGGAACCATTTTTCCATTTAGTTATTCTCCAGTTTCTAGATTCCAGTTAAAATCCTGGGGCACCTTATGGTCCTTTAGGGCCCGATATGGAGCTCCTTGAACTTTTTGTGTGCTATGCATTTTTTTTCACCCTAATTTTCTCATCTTCTCATTACGTAATTTTAAAATTGAGTCATGGACTTTTCCCCCTAAACCAACACCCTCACATTTTTATTGGGGCTCTAGGGCCTCTTTTTAAGCTTTTACCCCATTTTTGCGCATTTCATTGAAATATTATTCTAATGATTATTTCATATCCCATGATTAATTTTGACTAATTGATGATCTAAAACGCTAAGTACTAAAACATTTAAACATTTTTTCATGTTAGGGCCCTGCTCTCAACTATCAGTTGGGCCCTTTTGAGCCTCATGTTATAGCTCCCTTAAAAATGGTCCGATTTACGGACTTTTTTTTCTAACAACTTCTTAGGTTCTCCAGCTACTACATGAATGACCAAAAAAAAAATGCAGAGTTCAGCTACCACCAAATTTTAATATTAATCGTCTTCTTGGGGATTTTGTTGCAAGTCCATTAAAAACTATCTTATTCTATTGCAATTTTCTTTAACATAGTTTTAGCGTCTTCCAGATACTTTAAAACCCCTAATTTTTGTCTTGTACCCAATTACATTCCATTTAAGACCCTGGTCCCAATGGCCGGGACTTTCTTTATACATTAGCTACCACCTTTTTCGAACATTAAACTCCTTTTTCAGCATCAACTTACATGTACTCACTACTGCCGTAAATTAAAAATCCCGTTACTTTAAAAGTAACTTTAGATAAGGGATTACATCCGTAATATCGTGTTAATGCTAACAGTAATTCATGAAATTTACAAGGTGAGGGGGCATCTTCCACCGCTTGGTGGCGCGTTATTTCTTGGGGTTTAAGGGCCCAATTTCAACGGGATTTGCTTCCTTCAACTTAGATTACAATTCAGCTACTTTCTATATTAAGAAATTTTATCTTAGACTGTTGTTACCAACATTTTCTAACATTAATGTTGCATTCTTTTTTTTTTTAATCTATGGGCTTGAATCCTACGAGGCTTGGCACACTCAACTTGGTTTTCGATGGTCTCCGGCACGTGCGGGCACTTCCGGTAAATGCTGCTATATGTAGTGGGGATCTAGATTACAGGTTCGTTCGGAAATAAGTTTGATGGGAACACATTAAACGCTGCGGAAGGCAGTGGGGCCTCCGAAATTAGGTTCATTTAAAAGAATTTCCAAAGATATAAAATCATACAAACTTAAGTTTTGTTTAAGGTTATTATTTACAAACCCCGGGCAACGCCGGGCGGATCTGCTAGTCTCCAATAAAATAGTAATTCACATTTTACCTTTTTAAAATACTGGTAGTCAAAAATCGTAGCAATTTGCATATATGTGACTTACAATACAAGTAAGCATAGAAGTAGCCCTATATAAAGCAATTAAAAAATAATTGTGTAATACATTTGTTTAACCTTTGCGCTCTATGACGTACGTAGTATATGTCATGCTATTTTGGTCATTTCCCACAACGACGCATGCAGCGTACGTCCTGATAGCTGGCTGATTTTTTAATTAGACAATCCGAATTCTCACTAGAAAGTTTTAACTTTAATTTTTGCTTTCCAAGTTGTTGACTTGATGTAAATAAAGTAAAAGAAAACTACCAATTAAATTTTTGTGGTTAAATTTTCCCACTTTCATAATAATTTTATTTTTTATTATTCAAAGAATACAAGTTTTTAAATTTGTTTTCATAGAATCTGTAGAGACATTTCTATAGAAGCTCTTTAAATATTTCTAGATGTTTTCAATAGAAGTTCTATATAAAATTCAATTATATTTTTATAGAAGCTCTATATTATTTCTATAGGCATTTTTATACAAGCTCTACAGACACTTCTATTGAACTTCTACAGATATTTTTATAGATTTTGGTTAAACTAGTTTATAGGAAAACGGACCATAATTCTGCAGGATTCTATAAAACGTTTTCTATAAAAAATGTTTATAGAATTCTATAAGAAATTTTTGTAAGGGATAAGCGCAGGAAGTGCCATTATACCATTTTTATTTAAAGGTAAATCTCTACTTATTTATTCGATTTTCAACGAATAAATAAGGCGAAGCTTGCTTTTAATGTCTTCTTAATTTTTAGTATTAAAAGAAGTGATATGATGGCAAACTCCAGTTCTCAACCTAGGATTACCCCATGCCATTTCTGCTCTCCCCATTTTACGGTAACTAATACACATGGTTAAATTGTTCAGAAAATATTTCACAAGATTACTTTTTGTGCTATTATAGATATTAAACATGTCTTTATCTTTTATTTATAGTGAATACATTTTTGTTCTATTGAAAAACTAAAATTTGTTACAAACTTTTCTTACTTATCTGAAAGAATAATGGAGCTCAAATTATCTTTAGAATTCCAGATAGTAAGTTATTCATTGTCACAAAATATCAAACGTATCATTAACTAACAGGAAATATTTTCATGTATTCTGTTATAAGCAATGATTTCTGCTTTTAATTATTTGTTTGATGTTATTTCAACATGACGGAAAACATTTCAGTAATACTTTGTGTTCATTGGAATAATTGCCTTGTTTAATACAAAACGTAAGGCAAATTATCGTCCTGCAAATTGAAAATACTATTTCGAAATATTTTAGGAAAATATTGAGTATTCAGAACTTAGCATTAATGAAACATTCCAGTTAAGAATTGAATGTCAACCTATTTCTGTTGAGAAGTCAATAATTGTGCATATAAATTTCAAATATAAATAGGAAAGTTTACATAATTACATTTATTGAAATTTTAAGAAAACGACAAATTTAATATTTTATTAATGTTCTATAACATCAGGTTTGATATTTTATTAGAAAAAGAGGAATTATATTTAAAAAATGCTTTTCGAAAGTACTGTTAAAGAGAAACTACAAAAATATAATGCAAAATTAATATCAAGATTTTTTTATTGATTACCGAAAATTACGAAAAAGGATTTACTATTGGCTTGTGTCATAGCTGCAAATCATCCAGTTCTTAATTCCCTCATTCTCGCTCCCGTGATATTCACGGGACGTGTCTTTTATTCAGCTTATTTGATTCCCACCAATTTTATAAAATAGTGTCATTGGCTTTATTATGGTATCAATTTACCTGTCATTAAATAAGGACAATATTTCTTTTTTCAAAAAAGTGGTGTCAATAAGCAATTTGAATTTTTAAACACTAATTTAATGCGACCGTTAAGGGGTTAATGTTAAAAAAAATGAACCAGCTATAGTTCTTAAAAAATAGAATAAAATAAGTTTCTTAGATAAATAAATCACTATATTAACATTAGAACACGCAGCAATCAACAATCTATACGAGAAAAGGAATAACCCTTAAATGCATAGTGCACTTTTTTTTATTCATAGCAACCACTATATTTATATAGAAATATTAATCTTCTAAAAAGTACAAAGATAGGCTACTAAATAAGTTAAAAATCTATCTTAAATTTTCTGATGTCAAATCTTTAATATAAGATTAACAAACACAATTCTAAAAGAATGATTCGTGCAATTACGGGTTAAGTTTAACAAAATAAAAAAATAAGTTATTTCCTCAGAACTGAGGAAGGTATGCTACGTGCTACCGAAACCGGTATGCTTTAAATTAAAAAATTTTTAGTTCTTTCAACGTTGTTTATTTGTCACGCTCCTATTATATCGCACCAAGCTCCTTATTATTAATTATTGGTACCAATATATTTTTAAAGTTTTTCCCGCTTTATTTTTGTAAGATTAATCAAACCAAAGAAATATTTTATTAAGTACTTGTATCGAAATATAGGAGACCGTACACATAGCTGCCAACCTCAAACTAATCTTCCGTAATACTTGCGTTAATTTGACCCTGGTTTAATACGTTTCAAACCAGAATTATTTTAAGAAATGAAAATAAATATGTTCCACGTAGAAACCTGGAATTAAATAAATAAGCATTCATGAAATAAATTTTCTGGTTCGAAATGTGGTTAACCTGGGTTAAATTAATCCAGAAATTACGGAAGATTAGTGGAAGGTTGGCAGCTATGCGTACATAAGTTTTAAAAAAATTAGCCTTCGGCAGCCGCCATTTTTGGGTCAGGGCACAGGCCTAGTATTCAGGGGGCGGTGGCAAGAGGTTAAATAAGTTATACCTCACAGGTTAAAAAGTTAAATATATAAGTTAAATAGTTTTACTTAGAAATTCCGGCGTGAAATATTATTTTAACATGTGATATATTACTTTGAACACGAAGAAAAGTGTTAAAATTGCCAGTGAAGTAACTTAGGATGTTGTCACAAGTTGGAAGCTTTTTTTTTTTCTTTTTTTTTTTAAATCGGATTGATAGTTTCTGTTTACCGCCGGGGCAAATATCCCAGGTGTTCACAACCATAGTAGACTAAGTCCATTTTGAAAAAAAAAAAGAGATAGTCCATTTAGAAGGTACAGAAAATCTGTTTTATCCACCCCTACAGCGAACCAAGTCTGTTTTCCCATACTTTCTTATACATGTCATCTGTTTACAGACTTGGTTTACTGTGGAAGTAGATAAAACGATTTTATGCAACTTTTAAACGGACTACCTCATTTTTTTTTTTTTAATGAACTTCTTCTATTATGGTTGTGAGCCTCTCTTATGTCTCCTCCTCTTTATTTATAACTCCATTCCCTTTATCCCCGATATTTTAAATAAAAAAGTATTTCCGCAAAACTTTTGCTCTTAATCTATAAAAGCAGAATAGAGGATTTAGCCAATATTAAAATATGTATAAATGAGAGTTAATAAACTCTACTTAAAAGTACCATTTGTTCAATATAGTTAAATATATTCCTGAAAATATTTGTGAATGGCTAATAATCTACAAATATGTGTGTTGATAGCCTTTATAACTCTACCGAGTCTGACCTTTCCACGTTTCATAGTTTTCGATAAAACAGTCTGTCACAGAAATACAGACAGACACACGAGTGATCTTATAATGGTTCCAATTTACTTTTTAAATACGAAACACTAAAAAAAAGTTTTAGAAATCAAGTAGTGTGATTTTTTTTAAGTAGCGCACTGGGCAGAATACAAATTCAGAACAACACGACTGCACGCGAAATCATAAAAACTCACTAGCTGAAGAGAATACACAAAATGAGAGAATTGCTAAAGAAAAGTTGGGCATCTTGCATAAACTTTTGAGTAAAAAATTCAGGATGCGTTCACTTGTAACGTAAAATTTAGCAGGTATGAAGTAGTCTATAATATACACCTGTTGAAATAGCACCACTTTGAGACAATCGCGTTTTAAAGTTTTGATAATACTTTTGTTAGGATTATAGCACGTTTATATTTGATTAAGCGCTGATTAAGAATGGTTTGTAAATTTAATGAAAAGTAGATATTTTTCGTGAAATGTATATATTTTTTATTGGTTTGAAAATTTTACGTCGGCATCGCACCCACATAGCATTTTTAGTTTGCAGAAAATTTGCAGAAGTCTTCTTTGAAAAACTGCAAAGTTGCAGCAAGCTCAGCATGACAAGACTGAAAGTTAATAACACGTCTGCAGCAAGATAACGCAGACGCCGAAGTCACCATACTTTGAACTTGCAGCTAACTTGCCGTGCAAGTTAAATTCATGCTGTATCGCATTTATTGTAAATTAACGGTAAGCAAGTAAGCAAAAATACTGCGACATTAACTGTTTACAACTATTAAACTGCAAGGTTAAACCCTTCGCAGGGTCCATAGACCTTATCAGGTCTATTGATGCATATGCACCGTTAAGGTGCATGCATCGTTTTTACCACCATAAACAAGTTAGGGTAATATTTATGATTTTCAAGTCGAGCCTTTTTTGGTATTTGAGAAGTATAGCGATTAAAAAAAGCGTTGCCAACCAAATAAAATTTCTGTGTATCACCTGATTGTCTATTCTCTCAACAGAGGGATTTTTTGCTTTCGTCATTTCGTGAATTAAAGACAGTCTTGCCATCAATTTCACAACAAACTACTCATGCAATTGGGTGATGGTATACCTTGCAGGAGATTTGATGTGAATTTCTCAATTCAAATTAGTCACGGCAAGATAATATCAGAAAAAATCAAACTTGCTGCTAATGTTCATGCTATCTGGGAATGTCCATTATTACACAATTTAGAAACACTGTCATTATTTAAAAGGAATCTAGTTATTCACATGAAAATGTGAATAAATTCCAAAAAGATTACTTTATCTCGTAAACTTAACACACAACTTTTTGCGTTGATTAAATATAATTATTGTGTAACACGTTCATGGTTCATCTTCTATGAATGCTCTTGCACTTTCATCTTTTTTTAGCGTTTAAAATTAATTATTTTTTCACTGCACAATAATTTTCTTTGAATAATTGTCAGGCTCATTAATATTCTTCAATGTATGCAAATACATGCCATACTATTAGAAGAAACGTTTCTTTGTTTTTGTTTGTGCGGTTTTGTTTTAGAGTTTATCTCTGGAACTGCTGAACCGAATTCGGTATTATCGGTGGCAAAATGGTGGTGACAGGCTTTGCTCCAACATACACTATAAATTATGTCGCTATACCACTAGCTGCAAATTGGTTACAGGAGCAAAAATCGTTCAAAAACTTGTAATTATACGATACTGGTTGGGCTAGAAACTTAAAATTTCATATATGTATACTTTTAAGAATTAATTGCTCGATAAGAACTATTTCTACAAAAATCGAAAAGTAAAAAGATGGAATGAGCGGAAAATGTTCTAAACTACGTTTTTTTTTTTTTTTTTTTTTTTTTTTTTTTTTTTTTTTTTTTTTTTGTAATTGTTGAGTGTATAGAAACTTGATGTTAATCACGTTTGTGAATTTTCAGACAGAAATTCTTGCTCAGAACAGTTTATAAAAAATTCGATGTTCGAAAGAATACGGGTAGAAAAACTTTCTAAAATTGCAATTTGTGTGATTCTATTAGAACTAGAAACTTGAAATTTGGCACGGTACCTACTTTTCAGATGTAAATGCTTGTTAATCTCTTGCACTCTACGACGTACGCGCGTACGTCATGCTTTTTTGTGATTTCCGACAATGACTTACGCAACATACATCATGATATCTGGCTTATTTTTAATTAGACATTCCGAATTCTTACCAGAAAATTTTAACTATTATTTTCGCTTTACACGATGAGTGATTTTCCATAAATAAAGTAAAAGAAAATTACCAATTAAATTTTTGTGGTGTGAAATTGAAATTTCTAAAAAGAAAAAAAATCTTCCAGATGCGACAACACTGGTGGCTAGAGACGTACATCCGTTAACAGCTCTACAGCGCAAGGAAGTAACACGTTGAGTGCTACGGTGACTGACACTGACGCTGAAAAATTACAATGTTTTTAACACGTTCACACCGGCGCGGTGGGTCACACTAGACTGTCTCAGAGCTAGCAAGTCTCAGCCTTTTGGACACCAGTATTTTAACACAGAAAATGTTGTTTTACTTCATTAGAGCAATTGGGCGATTAAAAGGAACAACATTTTCTCTAAAATTGCAGTGCTATGCAAAAAGCCAGAGACTTGACAACTCCGAGACAGTCGAGTGTGACCCACCGTGCCGGGGTGAACGTGTTAAGTAATTTTTAAGAAAGTATAATCCTGTAATAAATAACAGGTTAGTAAATTTTCAATAAATTTTCAGTAATTACTTAAAACGATATATAGGGGAGATGGGGGCACATGTGAACATGGGGCAAATGTGAACATCACATTTTTTCAATAGTTATTATAAGGATTTTTATTTGAAAAAAATTACTGAAGATGATAGCACCAGTAGACATATGGTAAAAAAAAAATTAAGCACTTTGACATTTTTTTTTACTTCTGTAGCCAAAACACTGTTTGTAGAATTGAAAATTAAAATCATTGTTCCAAGTTGATAAGCAAATAACTTTATGTATTTATTCCTTTATTTGAATTTGAGTGTTTTAACATATAGGATGAATACCAATATATATTTTTGATAAGATTATTTTTCTTCTAAAATTGAGAAATGTTAAAGATTTATCAATTTAACTCTAGCAGCCATGTGGGGCACTTGCGAACAGACTAGTTGGGGTGGATATGAACAGTTCATAAGTGCCCCAATAATTATTCCGTGATTCTGTTCCTTTCAGTTAACTTCATGAGAAATAATGTCAGTTCCATTATCTATAATTTTCCTAAAATAGAAGGTATTTTCCTCACACAAAGTTGATTTTGTATTCGAAACTTCCACAAACACATCTTTCAGCAAGTACATAAAGAGCAACAAGCTCGTTTACGTTCAGTTGTACTTTAAATAAATTTAATATTATCTAAAATGCAATAAGTGTTATGTATTATTTTACTAAACGGCTTACAACAATATTTCTTATGCATTGTTAATACAAAAGTATTACTTTAAACAGCTTTGCAGATTTTTCTATTACATCTGCCCTAAACTTGCAATGATGACTTACTTCCATCTCTAAAACAGTTATGTATATGATGCTTTGAATGGAGATAGATATTAGTAATATTTTAAAAAAGTAAAATTTTTAAACTTCTACCGTAAAATCCCGATTGTAACACCCCCCCCCCCCCCTCCCGCTTTCAAAAGCAAAAGAAGTAAAATTTGGGAAGGGGGGGGGGGGGTATAGTCGAGAAAAAAAATTTAAATCATTAAAAAGCCCTTCATTATCTATAATTTCAAATAATTAAGGCAAATACAGAAGTCAGAATCTTTCGTATTCTGTCAGATTTCCGATAAGTAGTATCTAAATGCCCTCTCCCTAAAATTTCCCCCAAACAAAACCCCTAAGCAAAATTTAAAAATTTTAATTTCTTTTTAAAAATTACTTCTTTATTTTTTTATTGCAACAATACTCAATAAATCATCTAAGCCTGCCCCCCCCCCCCCAAAAAAAAAAAAAACTACTAATTTTCATTTTATAATCTTTTGTTTAAACATATCACCCAGAAACTAGAGAAATATATATAATATATTTTTCTTTGTGGTAACGTTAACAGGTAATATAACTAATGATTATGATGACAAATAAATAAGAGAATAAAAAGCATGTAAAATGATATTTTTTCCTTGTGTTCGCATGTGCCCCACGTGTGTTCACAACTACCCCGCTGATGGGGCACATGCGAACAATTTTTTGAATTTATAAAACTATTAAAAAATGTAAGAAGAACTATTAGGTGATTTTATAAAAATTGCGATGCCTAAAAGATAGTTCTGTTTACTATGTTGAGTAGTTTTTGAAATTAGATAGAAATTAATTCAGTTATGAGAAAAAAAGTATATTTATGCGAACTGCACACATGTGCCCCCATCTCCCCTAGATATTTATTTTTATATCATCATATTTTAGACCGTCAGTCATCGGTGAATGACGCGTTCTAAAAGGAAAGTTCAGTGTCAGTCACCGGTGACTGACGTGGCACTTAAGGACAATTTCTAAAATATTCCCAAATTGAAGAGGGTAAAATGTGCAGAAAAAATTCTAAAATGCGATTTATTTCGAAATGCAAGAGATGGAAACTTGATATTTCACATCGCTGTAATTTTTAAGATGTAAATGCTCGCAAAGCATAATTGTGAAAATTTTCGAGATTTAAAAGCAAGAAATGATTAGGAAATGCCGGATAATCATCGTTACTCGAAAACTATCCTGGCTAAAATTTATAAATTTGACATGATGAACACAACGCACCCACTATTTTGATGTGATCATCCCAAAGAAAAATTGGAAACATAAATTCGAATTTCAAATGTGTGGAATGGAAGAACTTTCTACAATAATATTTTCGATATCATTTTTATAAAACTGGCAGCCTAGAAATCTTAAATTTGGCTTAGTGATACCTTAAATTGGGTTTGGTGATAACTTCTAAGACGCACATGCTTACAAACGTTTATTTATTTATTTATTTATTTAAATTTAAAAAATGAAAACAGAAGAAAAATAAAATGGTCGTCATGTTAGTGTTACATTCAACTTTTCTGAGCATTAACAAAAAACGCAAGTATAGGTATTTGATACAATTAAAATGATTGTAATAAAGAAGTATGATTGCCATCTAGGTAAGGAAGTACTTCCATATGTAGCCTTTCGTTACTCAAAAATGATGGTTAAATAATACGAAACGAATTTTTTTCACCTTATTTCTGCACGGAATTTTAATTTTTATAGCGATTAAGTTTGTACTAATACTGAAAAAAATATTTTTTTTTGTTGTTGTTGTTGTTAAAAAAATACACTCTGAAACTTCTGAACCGATTTAAAAAATTCTTTTACTGTACTGTAGGGAATAAACGTACTTCCCAATTAGGCTGCACTAAATCTTATATTTTAGAAAGGTGTGGTTGCAAAGAGTTGAAATGAAGATTTTCTCACTAATTCAAGGATGAGATTTCCGACTTTTTGCATACCAGTTTAATCTTAGAGAAAATGTTCTTATTTTAAGTCGCAAAAATATTCTGATTAAATAAAATAACATTTTTTTAAAGATTATACTGGGAACTCTCATCCCTGCTAATTCAAGTGTGATGTTCATCTAATGCAGTACAAGAATGACATTTCGTGATAATGCGTGTTAATTTAACGGGACGGGGTAGACGAAATTCAACCAAAAATCAATTTTTACTTTTTTATATCATTAAATAGTTTAAACTGTTATCTTTTTAACGATTTATTACAAATGTTTATATATAAAAAATGGTTTTTGGTTTTTTCATTCTTTCTAAGGGCACTTCATAGCAGTGGGCTTTTTTTTTTTTTTATTCACATTTCTTGATTGGCACCACTTTTCTGAACTGGTAAAATTCCCATTGTTTTCGCCTTAATTAATATGTAATTAAATAAGGTGAATTTCACTATTTCAAAAAAATGATGCAAATCAAGAAATCAGAATTTTAAAAAAGTAGTCTACTTGCAACACTGCTTCACAGCTTTAATTGTCTTTTCTCAAAACTTCGATTTTTCAGATTTGTTTTCCTTTTTTTTCAATATCTATTAAACTTAAGAACTCAGATTTTTCTAAATTATTATATTATGTTATAGTGCATCCTTTAACACAGGGATTTAATGATTTGTTTAGACTTATTTATTTTCGGGAGTGAAATCTTACCATAAATGCTAATTTAAAAATGTCTTTCAATAAATAATTAATAATTAATTTTCAGTTTCACTTAGTAAGAAAATGGTCTGTTAAAATACGTAAAGCATGTCATTCAAAATACTCTAAAAAATCTAGAGATCAATCTTTCAACATTTTGTAGAAAAAGGTACATAAAGTTGGTGTATTTTAAAATGGCCGAGATAGAACTTTATCCGTTGGTGCATAATTTTCGCTTATGTAAAAAGACTTGACAAATTTAAAATACCACATTTCGAATGCTGCGGTTTTTTTCTATTATGTAATGCACTCGTTAAAATATTTATAATTTAATATATTTCTTTCATTTCTGTTTTCTTAATTTTCAGATAATTAAACTCCGACCCCTATTTTTTAATAGTATGTTTCATTTTAATTATGACAGAAATTCACTTTTTAAATAAAGCGATTTTAAGACCAATGTCCGACGGGCGTCTTTTTTGTGAAGCATTGTGAATGGATAAGACTTAAGCAAAAAAAGCAGCAAAAAAGACGCCCGTCTGACATTGGTCTGCCCCTAGAGTAATTACGCTTAATTTAACTTATCCGTAGATGCATAATTTTCTTTTTTGCAAAAAGGTGCACAATATCAATTTAGGATATTTAAAATATCGCGCATCGAAAACTGTAGGTTTTTCAATTATGTCATGTATTCGTTAAAATGGTTACAATTTAATACATTTTTTCATTTCAGTTTTCTTTCTTTCTATCTCACAGATGACCAGGTCCCTACCATCCGGGTTGCCCCAGCTTAAGGGGTTTGATACCTGGTATCGGGGAGGATCGCCTAACCACCGTATAACGGGAATAAACCTGAAGAGCACGTAGAACCTAGAACTTCATCCTATCGGCAGTGCCTACTGCTGAGTTGTGAAATTTTTATGCCGGTTACTTAAAATTTATATCTTGTTGTTTGGCACCTGCACATTGCTACTCAAGTTGATCCCATAATTTAGAGCCTTGATCACATGACGAGAACTTCACATTGCAAGGCACCAACAGAGGTGTAATTCATAGGTAACTTGGAGGACTTTGCACCCACGACGGATTTTACATGCACCAGGCGCCATTAGCATACATGGCCATTTCTTACTCCTTCTTCTAACGGCTCTCGCTACTCGATTTGGTCTCGTAATTTAGAACCTTGAACAGATGACGAGTTCTTCACCTGACTAGGCACTTCCAGAGGTATAATCCATATGGAACTTGGAGGTCTTTGCACCCACGACGGATTTTACATGCAACAGGATACGATTATTCCAAATCGATGACCAGGATTGACAAGCGCCTTGACCGTCCATACTGCGGAGCCTTTGACTTTGTTGTTTGCTCTGTTGTGCCGGTTAATTAACTATTTTTCTTGCTACTGCACAACACACTCACAAACTGTGCTAGGGGGGAGGGAAACCTGAACTTTTTGATGCCTAATTGTTGGTGTGGACTTGCCTTTAGAAGTGATTCGAGAATCACTTTGGAAGTGTGAGAAAGAAAATAAATTGGGTGCCGCAAAAAGACAAGTGTCACCTGGGGAGTTTTGGGGCCGAAATGCAAGGCTGACTCACGTTGCAGGGGGGACGGTACTCAGCCTTTCAACCGTACCCTGCCGGGTAAACACTGACTTCGTAGGCTGTTCCATTGGAGCTGGTCCGGTAGCTCGTGCAGGCTAAGCCTATTTGCACCTAGTAAAGAGGCGGCAGTCCAAAAATCAAAAAAATTAATAAAAAAACCTGTAAGAGAGGAGGTTATTTTCGCATATTATATTTTCTTTAAACTTGCACTTAACTATTACTTATTGATTTCTTCAATTCAGTTTTCTTAATTTTCGGAAAGGAAAACTCCCACAACTATTTTTTAATTGTAATTCTCACTTTAATTATGACAGAAATTCACTTTTTAAATACGACGATATTAAGAGATAAATGCTTGAAGTTTTCCCCTACAATAATTAAGTTCTATTACGAGTGATTTTCCCTCAGCCCGTAAAATGAAACAAAACATAATTACCTGGAAATAGTTATTGCAAAAGATGCTGTCATGTTTCAGCTACAACGTAAGATCTACCGGAATTGTAACACTTATCATAGCGTGTGATAAATTTTTGTAGTCCAGTGTCATAGAAGTCTGCCGCCGGGGAATGGTACCAGCTTGTCAGAGTTGTCAACAAACGTCTCATTATCCATAACTGTACTCGTTGTTCTCATCGTAGTATCGCTCCAGAAAAATAAATGCGCCCGCATGTGTTTTGTTTTGTGTTAAGATGTAGAGTTCTTCGGCACCAGCCTGACGCACAATTTTTGGAAAAACAGGTATCTGGTGATAATTTCATGCTTCGTCGAACTTCTCCGCATTTTTCTGCTGCGATACCATGGTGAGAACAACGAGGATAGTTACGGGTGATGAGACGTGGGTTGACAACTATGACAAGCTGGCTCCATTCCCAGGCGGCAGACTTCTATGACACTGGACTACAAATACTTATCCCACACTATGACAAGTGTTACAACTTCGGCGATTCTTACGTTGAGAAGTAGCCGAAACATTAATGTATATTTTGCTATAAATCTTTCCAGGTAATTAGGTTTTGTTGCTTTTTACGGGCCGTGGAAATCTTACTTTTTGGATCAGTCTCTTAATTTTAATTTCAATATTCATTAAAAAAGAGCTGAACACAAAACCTTCGATTAATATAGATTTTATGCAATTAAAATAAAATAAATGCTAAAATAAAATAAATCGAAAAATGCTTAAACGGAGAGGTAACACCAGAAGAATGGAGGATTGGATATTTAACATCAATATATAAGAAAGGAGACCGACAAAAATGTGAGAATTACCGAGGCATTACTGTAACAGCAACGTTTAGTAGATTATATGGACGAATTTTAAAAGAATCCATTGAAGAAGAGGTAAGAATGAAGGAAACTGAAGAGCAAAGTGGATTCAGAGCAGGAAGATCATGTATGGACAGGGTTCGCACACTCCTTGGAATTTCCAAGGACTCTGGCACCACTATTAATGATAAGGAAATTTACATTTAATTTTTAAAACACAGCATTCGCAATCACCACCTTTATTCACAGATTTTGTAATATCCTTCTGTAGTGAAATACTTTGAAAATACTGTAAAAATTTAGTGGTAGAACAGTGCGAACTCTGTGTATGGATAATATATTTTGTCTTAAACAAATTGTTGAAAAGGAAATGGCAGTAGGAAATCAAATTGATCTTTTATTTATAGATCTTACGAAAGCATATGATAATGAAAGAACTGGATGGATGATATTTCAAAGGCAGTGAGGGATAGAGGTCTGGAAGAGGAATGACCCTTGACCGGAAGAAATGGAAAAAGACTCTTGCAGATTCTTCGGATGGCGGCATCTGACGCCATAAACCGAGTTTATATATATATATATATAATAAAATATGTATTATGTTCAATATAATAGATACGGATTTAAATATTTGAAAGGTTTTTCCAGAATTATGTTATTAACGTAATTTTCGTTCAATTTGCGTACACTCTTTGAAATTTCCAAGTAGTCTGTCACTCCTATTTAGAAATTTTATATTAATTATTTAAATTGCAGAATTTGTAATTGCCTCTGTTATTCGTA
Source organism: Maratus speciosus (assembly GCA_963932465.1). Taxonomy (NCBI): domain Eukaryota; kingdom Metazoa; phylum Arthropoda; class Arachnida; order Araneae; family Salticidae; genus Maratus; species Maratus speciosus. The sequence goes on from OZ010796.1 coordinate 550,533,766, forward strand.
GAATTTTAATATTTTTCGGTTTTTAAATAAGGCAAAAGAATCTATTAAATAATTGTAGTTTCAAAATTTATATATTTCGCAATAATTTTGCTTTAAGTAGAAAATAAAATATTATCCAGATATTCAACTTTGTTATCACGATATAGTTAGGTTTTTTTTCACAGTTGAATACTTTTAGAAAAAATAAATAATTGAATAGAGACATAGGCTTCGACTTCACGGGTGCGAAATAGGCAAACAGGCATCATTCAAACACTTATTTTTAAAAGTATTTTGTCACTGTGATTAATTAAGACAAAAATAGATTTTTAATATTTGGCGGAAGTGTGCCTTATTAGCCTCGTTCTCCCTGTTATGTCTTTGCCCATGAATAGAGGCCAATTTGTAAAAAACTCCAAACTTACACCAATACTAGGCACACGAATGATATAAGAGTGTCATGATAACATCGACTGCTTTTCTTAAAGCTTAACCCCTTAATTCTCGCTCCCGTCATATTCACGGGCTGTGTCTTTTTTTTTCAGATTATTCACATTTGTTTGATCCCCACCAGTTTTATAGAATAGTGTAATTGGCTACATTATGGTATCATTTTACCTGTCATTAAAGAAGGTGATCATATCTTTTTCAAAAAAGTGGTGCCAATAAGCAATTTGAATTTTTTAACCGCAATTTTAAGAAGACCGTTAAGGGGTTAATGAGAACAAATGTTGTTTTATATAAATGATACACACAACTTTTTTTTTTAAAAGTTTTATCACACAAGTATTTTAGAAAAGTAATATTCTCCTTATTTAATAACAGAAGTTCTACGATTAAATAAGTGAAAATTTTTATACGGAAAAGTGGTACCTCTCATGTTGGCTGCGCATATACTAGGTAGCTCTTGCAGGTAGTGCTATATATCATTAGCTATATTTGATATTTCACTCTTTTTAAAACATATGTTTTAAATTTGCGGGCAGCTTATTATCAACTTTTATTATAGCATTCTTTGCTTTGTTTAAACGCTGAAATTCTAAGATTAAATAGGATTTTGGATTCAGACAAGACTAAGATTCTGTCATCAAAAAGGCAAAGATAACCTGACACAGAAATTGTGATAAGAAACGTCCTGCTTGCTTGACATTTTTGTATTAAATGATAGACCACACATTTAATTTTTCACCAAAAATTGATTTTGGTTTCTTTTATCCCTAAAATTACTGTATAAGTATCTAACATAAATAATTAAAAAATAATTATGACTATTTAACCATAGCTGCGAATTTTAACGGTTTTGCATAACCGCTAAAATTTAATAAAATTTTTAACCTTATTTAGTCGCAGTTTTCAATGTTTAAAGAAAGCAAAATTTACTATTAAATTTAAGTGGTTCCGAAAAGGCATAAAAGTTGGCAGATATGATTGTAACCCATTATACAGGGTGGTCAGAATTAAAACACTCCTACTTCGACCTCTTTATATATTTAACTACTTCGTGCTCAGCTTCAAATTTTCCACACATGCTATTCAAGACATGAGAAACGGATAACGCGAAACAAACAATTAGTTCCAGAAATTATATCTAGATGGTGCTGTACAGTGTACAACTGCATATATCATGAAAATACACAAAACTATATGTAAAACACATTTTATTTGAATGTACTAAGCATTCAGGTGACAATGACCTTATCGACGCAGGTGATGCTGCTCAGTATGGTTCCCTTCTTTAAGATGTAGAATCTGCAGTCTGAGAACAAATTTTTCAAATGTGGACCGTAACTAGTCGAATGAGTTGCTTCGCGCATATAAAGTGTCAGATATCTTCTTTCAAGGCTGCCACGGTTACCAGCCGTCCTCGATAAAAAAGATTTTTTAAGTGCCCCCGTAACGCAGGCAAAAATCACACGTTTTAAGATCCGCTAAACGAGATGACCACTATGTCGAATATTCGAGACTTATTACTCTGCCCTTGGTGAAACGGTACCGAAGAAACTGCTGTATAGATCCGCAGTCCAATGCTTGGAGGCTGTCCGTCTTGTACAAAGGTAATTGAGCCAATATATTGCTGTTGTTGCCAGTGGCGTATAACAAAACTTTCCAGCATCCTTTTGTACCTGTTGACCGTCATGGTGCATGTCATTAGGCAGGGGTGTCAAACTCTGGCCCAGCGGATACCACTATTTTTTTTTAAATATTCGACTCCTTGAATCGCAGAAATTCTATAATTAGATGAGGCAGTGATTTCTAGAAAAGTTTAGTGGTATTTGGCGGCCCACAGTTTGGCATCCCTTTTATAGAGCCATTGCGAGTAGCCTCTTCGAAACAGAAACGTCTAACTAGGAAAGGTCCCCAACTGCCTGATCGGGATTTGTCGAGAGCTATGCCGTTGGAAAGCTCTTACCATGGGGATCAAGGAAATGCATACAACTACTCGTCCGAATGCAACTGGTGAAGAATTATAGGCCGATGTATTTCTGCCATTTATTCATTTCTCCAGGTCGCTAGCTATGCAGGAAAGACCCTCTGTGTGGCAGAAAAGAAAGTTGACGGATTACAGAGATTACAGAGAAGACAGTTTATGCTTGGTGGAAAAAGTGTCTTCACGGAAGGTAGTGCACTTCTGAATAGCAATGGCTGAAACACTATTGTTCCCAACCAGTGTTGCCAGTGGGCTATTTTTTTAATTCATATTTCTTGATTGGCACCACTTTTTTTGAAACGGTAAAACTCACTTTGTTTTTGCCTTAATTAGTATGTCATTAAATAATGCACATTTTATCATTTCAAAAAAGTGGTGCCAATCAAGAATCTGATTAAAAAAAAGTAGCCCATCTGGCAACACTGTTCCCAGCACCAGGACACAAAATGAAATGGGGTGTTTCGCTGTTGTCAAAGGTGTTATTGGTTAAATTAAAGCATGTCTGTTTAACAGATCGAAAGACAGGATCCGAGTCTCTAATTAAAGCCTTTCGAAAGGCATTCGGCCGCATGTCATCGAAGGTGGGCGAGGAGTTAGTTCCTGATGTCCTTTAACACCTTTGGGATCGGCGGCTCTGACACAAATTTTATTAGATTTGCACAACTTTTTTTCAAAAAAGTTATCCTTACTTAAATAATCTCGAAAATGATCTAATTAAAAAAAGCAAATATTTCTTTCATTTTACTGGTTCCAAAAATAAATTCTGTATGCACTTTTTGAAAGCGCATATATGCATCCGTGGTCCCGAATGGGTTAAAGCATACTCCATGTCAGTGCAGTTCAATTAGTTATATATGATTGTGAAAATGTGGTCACAATCTTCTGTTTCTTACTAGAAGGAGCATTGAACCATCACCAACTTAACACTGGCAATAACAGGTTACATAACTGTACTGTAAGCAGTCTTTCCTACCTCACAATGTATCTTTCATGCTTAACTAGCAACCTGGAGAAATCAATAAATGACATAAATAAATCGGCCTATAACTGTTCACCAGTTGCATTCGGACGTGTAGTTGTATACATTTCCTTGAACACCATGGTACGAGCTTTCCAACGACACCACTCTCGACAAAATCTCTATCTGGCAGTTCGGGACCTTCCCTAGTAAGAATAAATGCGGGTGTGAAGCGACACCTCTCTTACTATTGCAAATATTACGTTTTGATGATATTTTTAACGTTCTTCATTTCACTCATTTTTTTTTCCTTTCTAGTGTTCTCTTCTCAGCCTTTAGTACATAAGAAAGACGTTTTTGACCCTATATTGCTATCTCATTCCGATTCGACTTTGAGTACCATTCCTCCCCAGAAGTTTGTCCACGCGGAAGCGAATCACCCTGTTTAAATTTATTTCTAATGTAAACACAAATACGCAAATTATTTTTGTTAAATTCTATAACTACAAGAGGAACACCCATAAGTGGTCCTTTCTCTTAAAAAGGCATGCGGTCCTGATTGTGTTAAATCACGTTATATCCTAACGTTTATTCAGTATTTTATCTTAATTATATAAAACTTCCACTAATTTAACATTTCGATTAAGATATTTTTCTAACAGCATTGGAAATTATTCGCGCGCTGACAGTTTTGAACATCGCCGTTAAAATCAAAATAATCCATTAGCTTAATTAGAACAATCCTTGAAAAAAAAATATTATGCTTCATTTAATCTTTATGTGTTGTAGTGAAACCTTTTATGCGTAAATTATTTGAATTTTGTGCCTACTTTCAAGTGATAAATTACTTGTTACTCTTTTGATAATTAGCAAAAATACGGTTTTACGCTTTTTAACATTTTTCCTTTTTCGACACCTTCAACCATGTATTTTAGATATTGGTTCTTTTACATTAGTTACTGGGAACATGGATGTAAAAAACTAAATTTATCATGACACATTTTACACAAAAACCAATAAAACATTTAATGTTCATGAAGTTATTATATATATATATATATATATATATATATATATATATGTGTGTAACAAATCTACAGTTTAAAGTATATATGCATATTAAATTTTTCACTTAGTATTTAACCTTTTATGTTATGACAGTATTTTAGCCATTAGAAGGATGGTAGTATATTCCTTATCCCTTTCCGGCGCGGAGTAATTCTGTTTATAAAGTGCTGAAGTAATGGGTAGACACCGGAATTTATAAACGAATTTATTAGAAAATATGAACTTGCTCATTTTCACGTACATTATAAAACATCTGAAAAGATTAAAGTATAATTAACACCTAGACTATATAGAACGCGGGAGTGCGTCTAGTCGTTCATTACAGAGAAGCGGTGTGAGGCGGATCAGCATATAATTAAAGCAACCCGATTACCATCTATGTCGTCGGTTTTTTTGTGTGTGTTTGTGTGATGCGAAATTGTGCGATACTGGGCCAAGTGCAGGGGTGTAAAAATCTAGGCGCTAGCAGCTAGTCTCTCACCACTAAATTTTATTTGTCATTTTTCATCTAATATTTCATCTAGACCTTTTGTGAGAATGCTAATAAAATTTAAGCAAAGAAAACTAATAAAATTTAGTGGTGAGAAACTAACCGCTAGCGCCCAGATTTTTACACCACAGCACTTGGCCCAGTATCGCACAATTTTGCATTACACAAACACACATAAAAAAAACTGACCACATACACGGTGATCGCGTTGCTTTAATTATTCGGGTTGCTTTAATTGCTGGCGCCTAGATTTTTAAACCCCGGCCAAGTGTATTTCCGAACCCTTTGGTTCTTTATGATTATTAGTATTTTTGTTTTTTAAAGATCAAAGTATATATAATGAGATTTAATGCTCAAAATATCTGTAGTTTTGATGAATAAAAGAATGAAAACAAATCAAATCTGTATCGTTTATTTTCGACATTACCAGACACCAGTGTTGCCAGTGGGGTACTTTTGTTAAATTCAGATTTCTTGATTGGCACCACTTTTTAAAATCGTAACATTTACCTTATTTAATGACATATTAATTAAGGCGAACACAAGGAGAATTTTACCATTTTAGAAAAGTGATGCCAATCAAGAAATCTTAATTTAAAAAAAGTAGCCCACTGGCAACACTGCCAGACACGGATCCACATGTGTTAGTACTGAAAATGAACATTTCAACTACAGTGCTAATGACGCTATACACGTCCAGGTAGTAAGATACGTCGAAATGAGTTAACACTAAAACGACCGGAAATTTTACTCAAGTTTTATAAAAATATTTTACACTGCAAATTTATTTAAATCTGTTTAACATATTTTTTAAACATTTTTCTTCTTTGTCTTTTAAACTAATTTTACAAAGAAATTTCTGGTTTGGACCGAAATATATTCATATAGTAGGGGTCAAAATGACCCCTCACGATCTTTTTAGTGTTAATGTGCCATCTATGTGATAATAAAAAAATATTTAGAGCCATTTGGACTCTTTCTCGCAAGAAAATAAGACCGCGTCTAGACCGCAACTACAGGTAATACTTCGCAGTCAACATGTTAAAACTTGTTATAAAATTTATTTAATCTATTGTTCGTCAGTGTTTGACATTTATAACTTAGGATGATTTACAAATGCCGTACTTAAACTAGTTCTAAAAGCATTAATCGTTGTTCAGGGTAAAAGAAAAATAAATAGATAGTTCCCTTTCAATTTTTTAGTTAAGCTCCTTTCATACTGAAGGACATGGAGTGGAAAACTTTATATATATACATGTTCACTATATTTGTAGATTTTATATTTATCTAAAATATTAATTAACAATAGTATTTTAACGAACTGATTTGAATAGAGATTTAAATTATCGGCAAATGCATTAAAAGTATATAAAAAAATTTACTCAATTTATCAGCCTACTTTAGTCAAGTGAAGACACTGGCAAGGTAATATTAAATCAATAGGAATGTTCTTTTCAAATTTCACATTTGCATTTCAGCATTTTTAAAGAATGTTTTTGCATAGGATAGCTGAATTCGATCTCCAACTGCATGTTTTTTACTTTTAGGATTTTGCTCGCAGTTTTTTTTTTCTTTTTAATAAGAATACTTTCACTTTCGAAACCGGTTAACACTCTCCTGTACAGTGTGCCCGGGTTGGGATTCCTAATTTTAATTCCAAATTTACGAGCGGCACCAACAATATTTTAGTAAAATTTTGCTTTTACCATGAACATTTAAAGTAACATGTTTTTATTTTCTAAAAAAGTTGTTTTAAAATTCCGGTGTCAGTCAATCATTTCATCATTTTACAACAAAAATTACCTGTGCCGGAAAGTGTTAAGAAATAAAAAGTGACCACACACGATAATATGCAACCAAACTCGAAATGGTGAAAATAATCCGTTTACGGATAGATGGCTGCTCTATGTAAAAAAAAAAAAAAAAAATACAAATATAGAAATGTAAGCAACAAATTTAAAAAGAACATTGCGATTGGTTTAATATTCGCTTCTGTGTGTCTTCGCGTGACTAGTGTAGCCATAGTAGGCAAAGACGAAATCTGTCTAATTCATAACTGCCAACACTTACGCTTTTTTGTACCAAAAAATATAATACTAAATTTTACATTTTTTAATCTCCGAAATCTTTCAATTAAATTAAGCAAAAAATTTCTATTAATTTTTGTGGTACAAAAAAGCGTAAGATTTGGCAGCTATGGTAACGGCAGGTTCTAATTACTAACGGTGCAAATTGCCACCAGTAAAAAGGAGCAGACATTTTTGCCTTATTTATGACAGAAATTCTGAATTAATTAGGCGAAATTTTCTGCTTAAATTTGTACCGTTGGTAATCAGGCCCTGTCTAACGGTTATTTAATAATTTCACAAATCTAACATATTTTGAATTTTTTTTTTTTTTTTTAATGGAAGGTGAAATTTTCATTGATGCAGTCGTGACGGCGCACGTGAATCTGCTGAAATAAGGCATTTATGACCTTGTCTACGTACGTTCCTTTCATATATTTTATGTTACAAATTTTCTGAAAAACATGCAAAAATTTGTATATTGATAATTTAAAAAATACGGAGAACACCTACCACGAAAATATTTCTTAGCAAAAACTAGTATTCAAAAAGAGGACCAATTAGCAGTCCTGCTGTATCGATTTGTTTTCTTTAACTCCATGAAGGACTTTGGCGTATTACGTATACGTCGGAATTTTAATTCCAAACTGCCAAACGGTACCCAGATTTTTTATTTATTTTACTTACAAGAGAAGTGAAGAAACGATTTTTCTGATTTTCAAATAAAATTGTTCTCAAGTTCTTGTTACATGAATGATTTCAACATTTTAGCAACGGAATTACTTTCCCCTGAACGCGTTAACGTGTAGTGGCTTTTTTTTTCAACCCTTCCGGAGACAAAGTACTTATGTTGCTAAAATCTTGAAATGATAGATTGACACCAAGATTTATGAACAGATTTATTTGAAAGTATGAAAAGACTTTCTGCAGGTACGTTATTAAAACAAAATTTCATTCCCAAATTTCTGTGTCAATGTGGTACTTGGAGATGAAAAGTTAGTATAAATATTCAGATTATAATAAAGGAAAATTTCATTCACAAATTCTTATACCATTGCTGCATTTGCAGATGAAAATTTAGTATAAATATGTTCCACTCCCCCCCCCCCTTCAAGGGGTTAAACACATAGGCGCTGACTTCACGGGAGTGAAATAGGCTACTAGGCATACTAGGCATACTTCCATCTCTAATTAAAAAATATATTTGTCTTATTTAGTCACTGTGATTAATTAAGACAAAACCAACATTTTAAAATTAGTTGTGGAATTTTCATCTATATGCCTTAGTCTCCCACTTGGGTCGTCGTCTATGGTTAAAACCAACTGTTATTTCGAATTTATATTCAGAATGGAAATTTAGAAGTTTTACCTGTTTTTTTTTTTTTTTTTTTTTTTTTTTTGTTTGTTTTTTTTTGTTTTGTTTTTTTTTTTTTTTTTACAGATAAAAAATACTTTTAGCTATTAATCACATAATTACTAATATTTTTCTGCGATTAAATAAGGCAAAAAATTGTATTCGAAAATTGTCGTAAAATTGTACGTATTTTTCATATAACATAAAGTTTATTCGATTTTGATTAGATGCATACGAAATCCTCTAACGGCACCGAAATACCTTTTACTTAAAAAGTTAGTGTTCATGTATCTAAATTAGATGCATTTAATTAAAATTAATTTAATTTTGCGTTATGTAATCTCATTGAAAATATCTGAATAATAATAAATTCAGAAAAGACAGCTTAGAAATTTACATTTGTCTTCCTTATTTATACAGCTAGTACTTAGCGTCAATCGAATTGTTTGTTTTTAGCTTTTAAATAACACCAGGGATTATTCTTCTAATCAGATTACTACTGATGTTTATTGTGAAAGAACAGAACAGCTGCATTCTTGGGGTTCCTTTTATTTTGGACAAATATTTTCTGAACCCTTAATGTCATAGTTGCATGAAAGCTAATGGTAAGATGTTGTGAAAAAAGTATAAAATGCAAAAAAGAGATGTACCATATATTACTCGCGTATAAGTCGATTCCAAAATTCGAGAGAAATAAAATGTGTTTCCGTTTCAATACCAGTATTTCCGTATAAAAAAATTCACCGTTTTTTTCGTGGGATTTTTTCGAAAAAATACTCAATTATTAAAACGGAAGGCATGTATTTTTCTATAATTTTAGAAGCGACTTTTGAGGTAGTATATACAGGAATTTTTTCCTACCGTAAAGCAGTGGCACCTGCGGATATAATATTTCTATATTATACATCTTAAAGGTGTGACTGATAAAAGAACCTGCGTGTAAGAGGGACAAAAAGGACACAAAAATTACGAAAAAAAAATCTGCAACGTTCCCACGTGACAATCTATAAAGACTTTAAAATCTCAGAATTAGCTAAAACAGCTTTGTATACTACTATCATTAACAGGGTTTGGTTTATTTTTGACGGCCAACTATCTGCACGAGGGATATAGGCCCAGGGGGGGGGGGAGTGCCCTTCGTGGGGATCTTTCTAAGGGAACCCAACCCGTATTTACGCATGGAAATCCATGGCTCGAAGAAAACCACGAAAACTCCGAACGATTAGGCCGACGGGCGCAATTAGGTTCGAACCCAGCACCTCCCGTTTACCAGCTTCGAGAGCAGAACCTCTCAGCTACTGGTGAAACTACTATTATTAACACATTCGCAGCGGGAAACGAGAATTCTCGTTTTTTTATTCCAAAAACATCATTGACTAAAAGCGTGGCTTCTACCTTACAAAAAATGCATTTATATCATGCTGTCATATTTTTTCTAGAATGTAAGACATTTTATATTAAATTCGTACATTGAACGATATTTACCGATGCATGAACTTGGGAAACCTTTATAGAACACGAATTTACAAAAGACTTTCACAACAGGGAGGAGCTTCACTGTTTTAAAATTAAGATTTGGTAAAAATTGCCCGTCCGAAATGTGTTAATAATATCTTTATATAATTCTATAACAGATTTATGATTCAATTTACTGCTAAAGTAAACTCCTAGAATTATGTTAGTTTATGTTAAGTATAGCGATTTGTTAACACTAGAACGCCCGGAAGGAGTCGATTCGACTCCGACCACATGATTAAATGTCCATTGGAGCCAGAATATTTTTGTCATAAAATAAGTTAAATTTAAGCGACTCAGAATTACGTTAAATAAATCAGTTAAATAATTTCAAATAAAAATTCTGGGGTGAAATATTTTTATGAAACTTGAGCAAAATTTCCGGGCGTTCTAGTGTTAAACGCAAAAGGTATGCTTGCCTCCTTCAAAATTTAAGGATTGCGATAAGTGTTGTTTAAATTTAATTATCGTAGGAAAGTTAAGTATTCAAATTTAACATAACTGTGTTATTATTGATTTTAAGATGATAGAATATTAAAACTCAAGCAAACAATTGAGATTTTTCTACTTATGTGAAATTGACATTTTAATTTTTTTTTTATTGTTAAGGTATCTGACTGCAGTTTTACCAGTTTGACTATAGTTAATCGTACAACATCAAGAGGGAAAGTTCCGCTGACAAATGTCGTTTGGGTAGAAGACTCATACAATGCAATACATTGTTTTTTAAAGTTAGATGTAGTTAGCTCACTCATACAGCGAGATGTTTGGAAGTAAAGGATAGTTTAGAAGTTAAAAATTACAGAGCTCCCACTGGTCCGTATTTTGAAAATCAGTAATTTTTTAGAAAGCAATTTTTGGTAGGTTTCTGCAACAATTGCAAGAAAAACGTTACTACGAAATTTATAAAGAAGATTACTCTATGAAAATTAGAGGTGTTCAAAATACGAACCGAGTGGGAGCCCTGGAATTATACTATTTGATCACTAAAAGCTAGTAAGGAAACAGCAGTCTTTATAGGTGGCGGCTTACTTAGATATTATTTGCTGCTTCGCCTTCATTTGTTTTCAGCTTGGAGATCTAAATGTAGATATTAATACAATTTATGTGTTATTTTAATTTAAGTTTTATCTTTATGTTCTTGTTTAGGAAGATTTCATGTAAATTAGTTTGTAATGAGCAATTTTTCATTTAATTTTTTTTATCTTCTTTTCCTTATTTTCGGAAAGAAGTATTGCTTTTTGTTAAGTTAATTACAATGAGCTTAGCCTGAACCAATTCAGAATATCCTTAGGAATATTCGTATTATGTGTTTGTTGACTTTTCCTTTTTTTTTATCTTTTGAAATTTCAGTGGTTCTAGTTCATCAGTGAGCTAAATTACCGTAATTTCCGGCGTATAATCCGCGGATCAAACAATTCTGTTTCGACCCAGAAATTGTATTCAGTAATTGAAGCAAAATATTTTCCGCGATCTAAATAGTTAAATTTGATTTTAAAAAAATTCTGGGTCGAAAAATGATTGTTTGATCAGCAAATTATACGCCAGAAATTACGGTATTTTGATTTTTTGTCTCAATGCATTTTAAATAGACATTCAAACTATATACTAGAGAATAAAACACAATAACACACAATAAAATACAAAAGCTAATATATTTGACACACAAATCTGTCATTATTATGTATTGATAATATAATTGGAAGCCATATCTTACTCCGCAGTTTATTTATGGTCAGTTCCATGGGTTATTGCAGTGTATGTCACATAGATGAAAACTGCTATGCTTGCTGGCTACCGTTATTTTCGAAAAGTTTGCTTCACCTTATACAATTAATGAGATATCTCCGATAACATAAGTCACATGTTTCCGTTCTAACATACTGGTAGTCAAAAATCGCAGCATGTGACGTACACTACAAATACTCATGGAAATAGCCTTATGTAAAACCAGGACGTTTTAATTAAGTTTCCATTTCTGGGTGAGTTTTGTGAAAGGTTAAAATATACGTAACTAATAAGATTTCGTATATAGCTAGATCCATGGGTTTTTGTAGTTAAGTCAGATTGCTATGCCTTTTAACCGCCGTTATTTTCAAAATGTTTTCTCCTCGTTATTCAATTTAGAGAAATCTCCGATAAAATAAGTCACATTTTTCCATTCTAAAATATTGGTAGTCAAAAATCGCAGCATGTGACGTATACTACAAGTACTCATGGAAATAGCCTTATGTAAAACCAGGACGTTTTAATTAAGTTTCCATTTCTGGGTGGGTTTTGTGAAAGGTTAAAATATACGTAACTAATAAGATTTCGTATATAGCTAGTTCCATGTGTTTTTGTAGTTAAGTCAGATTGCTATGCCTTTTAACCGCCGTTATTTTCAAAAGTTTTCTTCTCGTTATTCAATTAATGAGAAATCTCCGATAAAATATGTCACATTTTTCCATTCAAAAATATTGGTAGTCAAAAATCACAGCATGTGACGTACACTACAAGTACTCATGATAATAGCCTTATGTAAAACCAGGGCGTTTTAATTAAGTTTCCATTTCTGGGTGGGTTTTGTGAAAGGTTAAAATATACGTAACTAATAAGATTTCGTATATAGCTAGTTCCATGGGTTTTTGCAGTTAAGTCAGATTGCTATGCCTTTTAAGATTTGCCGTTATTTTCGAAAGGTTTTCTTCTCGTTATTCAATTAATGAGAAATCTCCTATAAAATAAGTCACATTTTTCCATTCTAAAATATTGGTAGTCAAAAATCGCGGCATGTGACGTACACTACAAGTACTCATGGAAATAGCCTTATGTAAAACCAGGACGTTTTAATTAAGTTTCCATTTCTGGGTGGGTTTTGTGAAAGGTTAAAATATACGTAACTAATAAGATTTCGTATATAGCTAGTTCCATGGGTTTTTGTAGTTAAGTCAGATTGCAATGCCTTTTAACCGCCGTTATTTTCGAAAGGTTTTCTTCTCGTTATTCAATTAATGAGAAATCTTCGATAAAATAAGTCACATTTTTCCATTCTAAAATATTGCTAGTCAAAAATCGCAGCATGTGACGTACACTACAAGTACTCATGGAAATAGCCTTATGTGAAACCAGGACGTTTTAATTAAGTTTCCATTTCTGGGTGGGCTTTTTGAAAGGTTAAAATATACGTAACTAATAAGATATGGCTAGTTCAATGGGTTTTTGTAGTGTAAGTCAGATTGCCATGCATTTTAACCGCCGTTATTTTCGAAAGGTTTTCTTCTCGTTATTCAATTAATGAGAAATCTCCAATAAAATAAGTCACGTTTTTCCATTCTAAAATATTGGTAGTCAAAATCGTAGCAATTTCCACCTATGTGACTTACACTACCAACAGGCTTGGAACTAGCCATATGAATTCTTTTCTTTCCCCCTCATACATTCTGAACAAAAAGTTGTTGTATTACAGTGTTGCCGAATCTGGCGGGTTTTTTATTTAGAAATTCTTAGTTCACACCAGAAATTTTTGAATGATAATTTTCTTATATTTTATTTATGGAATATCTATAATCGTATAAAGTAAAAATAACTATTAAAACTTTCTGGTGATAATGCGGAATTTCTAACAAAAATAAATAAATAAATAAATAAATAAATAAATAAATAAAAATAAAAATACATCCAGCTGAGGCAACACTGATTAAAAACCATAATAATCTTAGAGTTACCTGTAAAAGTGAGTAATAAGTATTGCCCAGATAGCATGAGCATTAGCAGCAAGTTTGATTTTTTCTGACATTATCTTGCCGTGAGAAATTCTCAGCAAATTTCCCGCGAGGTATTCCATCCCCTACTTTCATGAATAGTTTGTTGTGACACTGATGGCAAGACTCTCTTTAATTCACGAAAGTGAAGAAAGCAAAAAATCCCTCTGTTGAGAAAATAGACTATCAGCACATACGCGAAAATTGAAGAAATTTTATTTGGTTGACACCGCTTTTTCTAAACACTATACTTATCAAATACCAAAAAAGGCTCGCACCTAGAAGTATAAATATTACTTTAATTTGTTTATGGTGGTGAAAACGGTGTTTGTGCCTGTTGACGTAGGTTACGCATCAGTCGATCTATTCAGGTCTATGGACTACTCCGGAGGGATTAAGTGTATAGTGTAACGGTTTTAGACAGATAGTGGGGCGTGGAAAGATTACTAATTTGCAGTAAGCTTTCAGTATTTTTAATTACTTGTTTTCCGTTAATTTGCAATAAATTTGATACAGCATGAATTTAACGTGAACAACAAGTTAGCTGCAAGTTCAAAGTGTGGTGGACTCGGCGTTTGCGTTATCTTGCTACAGTCTTGTTATGAACGTTCTGTCTTGTCATGCTGAGCTTGCTGAAACTTTGATGGTTTTCAAAGAAAAACTGCTGCAATTTTTCTGAAAATTAAAATTGCTATCTGGGTACATATACTTAAATTACAAATAATAAAATTACAACTTTAGTAACCTGACTGTACCTTGATTTTTCGCTAATTTTTTATGCATTTTAGAGCAGTGATATTTTATTTAAAAAACGCATAACTCGCAGTCAGTTTTCTTTTCAATATGCGTTAATTTTGTAATCTCATTAACCCATTACCCGCTGGTGTTGCGTTCAAGCAACGGTCACAATAAATGCACATATTTAAGTTATTTACGTACCCACCGCCATTTTACAATAAAAAAATCGGCCTTACTTAAAGACATAAAATTTTATTATCATATAAAGCGAAAATTATCTTTCAGAATTTGTGGTGGCAAATGCCGTTCGGTTAAAAAGTTGGAAACTTCTACCTTATAGTTTTGGCGGTTAATCGGTTAATATGTAAAAATTTCAATTTTTTGGTTGCTACACGAGTGGAACAGAAGGATTTTTCTTGGATAGATTCTCTACTTTGCTAATGATTTCCGGTGTAGATTTAGATGGTGTACGACTTTCAGTCTTTTCTAATTCTACTGTTTTATTTATTTCTATCTCTTAAATATTTGGTATATCGTTACGTTTTCCCCCCTCTCGTTTAACACATTTGCATCATTAGCGTATATGTGTGAGCATTTCAGAAATACATTTTTTATTCAGAAATTCCAAATTTATACCAGAAATTAACAATAGTAATGTTTGATTCATTTAATAACAGAAATTTCGTTACTACATAAAGCAAAAAAAAAAAAAAAAAAATGACTTTTTAGAAATTTCTCAATAAAGAAAGAAATTCATTAAATACAGCGTTATGCGTTGATGGTTAGAATGTGTTAAAATGATTAATGGTAGATCTTTATCTCTTCCAGCAATGTTTTCCAGAACTGGACAATGCTTTTTACAAAAGCTTCACTCTCCTTCGGATGGGGTTGTAAAACAAAGAGCAAACACATGAACGATGTTGTATTACGAGCAACAAATAGCCGAGTTGCCTGTAAAAAGCAGTAATATGTAAGAGATATAATTAAGTTGATAATAATTAAATTAAAACTTTAGAAACCGTACTTCTTGTTCCAACTTTATTACACTAACTATGTTTAACCCCTTAATTCCCGCTCCCGTGATATTCACGGCCTGTGTCTTTTATTCAGATTGTTTGATTCCCAATAGTTTTATAAAATAGTGTCATTGGCCTTATTATGGTATCATTTTACACGTCATTAAATAAAGTGATATTTCTTTTTTTAAAAAATGGTGCCAATAAACAATTTAAACCGTAATTTAATGCGACCGTTAAGGTGTTAAATTATCACAATATGGTGGAAACGCACTCTCTTTAAAAAAATTGGTTTAACACTAGAACGCCCGGAAGGAGTCGAATCGACTCCGACCATATGTTTAAATATCAACTGGGACCAGAAATTCTTCCACAAAATAAGTTAAATTTAAACAACGCAGATTTACGTTAAATAAGTCAGTCAGATAGTTTTAAATAAAACTTCTGGTGTCAAATATTGTCATGAAACTTGAGTAAAATTTCCGGGCGTTCTAGTGTTAATAAAATGTGTATAAACTATATTATTTTTCAGCAGATTTTAACCCAGGAACACAAATGAAGTAGGAAACGTGGGTGTTACATTTGAAAGTTTGAAAATCGTGCAATTTTTAATTTGTTGTTAAACCCAATTTTTAAAATTGAATTCGCATTTTGAAAGAAGACAATATTCTAAGTTTAATGACAGCTTGACTTTATCATAAACGGCCTGGGAATAAACGCAAGTGCATCTTTATTTTTGCACTGACTGTACAATTCAGAAATGACACCCCATCTAGAATTCAAGTAAGAAAATGGCATAAGCATATATGCCATCTTTTACGCTTTCTTCATACCACTAAAATGTTATAGTAAATATTCTCTTATCTAATCGTCGAAATCTCAAAATTAAACAAGTCGAAAATCTCTATAAAATTTTATTGGTATCAAAAAAGCGTAAAAGTTGGTAGCTAAGGCATAAGCTAGAGGGCCATGAAGAATGTAAAATAAAACGATTCAGTATGGTAGAAATATTTCCGCAAACTACAAATCGAACACTATTTTAGGCAGTAAAAAGATACAGCGTCCCATCACGCTACGCAGCTGACAGTCGAGGCTAAGGAAAAAGAAAAGCTACCGCGGTGATTTACACGTATCTTTTTTTACAGACCGCTGGAGTCACGTGATGCTCGAATGCACCAATGAAGGTGTGTGAAAAGAGCATCGCGTCAGTCTAGCGGTCTGTAAAAAAAGACAAGTTGAATGAACCAAGGTAGCCTGTCTTTTTCGTTAGCCTCGTCTGACAGTCATATGGCGTAAAACAGCTGATAATAACAGTATACAACTGAATGAGTTCATCCGGAAGAATCTTTTGAATGTCAAAATAGGAAATGTTAGTTTTAATATCGGTAGCGTTGTAGTTTGTTGAATAGCGAGAGGACCGTAACAGAATATCACATACATCTTTGGTCATATATATTCGTACTTTTTGTTATGTTAACCCCTTCGGGACGGGAGCCTTTTGCGAAATTTTTAATCTTTTGTCACCGTTTTTTAAAAACAGAAATCTGTATCTTCTTGAATCGAGAAAATACGCTGATTGAATAAGGCAAATTTTACAGTAAAATTTTACTGGTGAGAAAAAACAAGGATTCTAAGCGCTTCTTGCGGCACGTATACGTGCCGCTCGTCCCCAAGGGGTTAAGGGGCATAGGCGTAGAGTCAGAAGGGACTGGGGGCATTCAAACATCCGATCAGGGTATTTTAAGTAATTATCACTAGATTTAACTGAAAAATCTCTTCGGAACTAAATAATGGAAAGATTGCGTTTGCCTGCTGTATAGGTGCCGAGATTTACGCTTTTTTGTCAGTATTAAAATTTAATAGAAGTGTTTGTCTTGTTTGATCTCTGATTTCAGTGACTAAATAAGGGAAAATATATTATTAATTTTAGTAGCATAGATGCCAACTTTTACTCTTTCTTCCTAGCACTAAAAATTTAGAGTATATATTTTCTTATTTAATCGTCGAAATCTCACGATTAAACAAGGCGAAAATTTCTATTAAATTTTAGCGGTAACAAAAAAGCGTAAAAGTTAGCAGCTTTGTAGTGGTAAGACAAAATCCTAACAGTTTTAGTTATGCCATTGAGAGGGAATACTTTTGTGATGTTTGTCTTAGCGCCAGTGCTTTGATTGAGTAAAACGAAAATGTTTACTTTATGTACAGTCGTGGAAAAAAAAAAGTAAACACCCCCTACTAACTCCTCAACAAATTATTGTAGAAAAAAGTTACTGGTACCGAACGATTAGAAATATAGTCTACTTTTAAATGACGTATATGAAATTTGCTTAGGGGGGCATTTACATATTAAAACGAATTCAAACTTAATTTTTTTCAATGGCAATACCCAATTTTATCGAAATATTTCAAATCGTTGGTCCAAACTATGCTTAGACACCAAATTTCAAGTCATTTGAATGATACGTTTTTGAATTATAAACATTCAAAATGTAGTGCTTCTAATGTTAAATTACATTTTCATATTTTTATTTATAACTCCTGAAATTATGCTCCTAATGTGCTAATTTTTTGTGTATCAATAATACCAATGTACCCAAACATAAATACGTTGAATTTGCAATTTTTATAATTTTATGATAGGAATTATGAATTATGAAATTAATATTGTAAAAAATTATGAATTGCAACCTACAATTTTTTTGATGGATTCAGATTTATTAAGTCCTGCATTACGGAAATCCAAAATTTCGCAAGAAGTGAACAGATATTTTGAAATTTCTTATGCTATCCTGTAATCTAGCAGGCTTCATTGACTACAGTCAATCAGGGTAACTTTGAACCACGGGGTGTAACTTTGCACCACCTCGTATTTTTCAATATTTTTGACTCTAAAAGACTAAATAAACTCCAGAACTGTGCTCTGTTGGCAAGGTTCTAAACTGGGATTTCTACACTTTATTTTAGAAAAAATATTAGCAACATTATGCGCAATTAATTGCACCATCTAACTATTTTTGTGAAGTAATGTTTTCAAGTTAATTTTGAATGCTGTTTTGAAGTTGTTGTAATCCAATTAAATTTTCATAGTAAGTAACAATATACTCATTTATCAGACATATTATTATCTAAATGTGTTAATATTTTGTGATTATTTATTTATTAATAGTTAATAAAATGTAAAATAAGAAGGCACTAGCATTTTACCGCAATTTCAGGGTAACTTTGAGCCGGCTCAAAGTTACACTGATGCTTATAATTTACTGATTATAGGTGCTACTGGCGAAAATTTCCCATATTTGCACGTATATTTTATATAAATGCCGAAAGTGTGCATTAGATATGACATGTAAATATTTTTACAAATATGTGTAAAATACATAAAATTCATTTAGAGGCGGAATTAGGGGCGGAGCTACTGAAATTTGACATTTCATACGTTTGACGTTTTTTATTCTTGTTTGACTAATACTAGTACTTGTATGTATTACTGTAACTATGGATATATTATAGAGATAAAACATTGAAAATTGTTTTTCACTGCATTTTTATGTTTTATATGAACAATAAACAGGGTTTTTTCATTTCTAAATGTTCATGGTTCTCTTCTTCCACTTTTCTTATGCCGGATATTTGTTGTAATATCATAAATTATACAAATCTTGTGAAGTTGGGAAATGTAAATTCGCAGTCTTCACATATCTGAAAACATTTTTTGGTGTTTAAAGTTGTCCTGACTACAATACTTTTTTTATAATTAATTATTTTATATAAAAATTTATCATATGGTGCAAAGTTACCCTAAATAGCTGGGTAACTTTGAACCAGGCTAAAAATCCATTTTTTATTGCTTTTATCCTTATTATTCCTTAATTTTTTATAGTTACACAATAATTTAGGATCATTTCTTCTCTTTTATGCCCCTACTTGCGACAATATTCTTCAAATAAGAGTGTGGCACATGAAAATAGAGAAAATGCGGATCAAAGTTACCCTGATTGACTGTACTTGAGTGGTGCTTAAAGTGCCTTGATCAAGAAGGGGGTTCTCTTGGTTAGCATTCGAGTACCAAACTTCAATTTGGATACAGCTCTTAAAATACGCTCGTTTAAAAATAATTAATTTCTCGGAAACTTATGGTAGGAATTGTATAAAATTTGTTTTTAGACTAATTGAAGTGTGTAGAGTTTATTTATGCTGTCAGAATTGTGTACATCTATTGAAAAAACAAAACAAAGTTATGGTTCGTTTTAATATGTAGATGGCCCCCTAAGCAAATTTTATATACATCATTTAAAAGTAGACTTCATTTCCAATCGTTCGGTACCAGTAACTTTCTTCTACGATAATATGTTGAGGAGTTAGTAGGGGGTGTTTACTTTTTTTTTCCACGAGTGTACAAGCTGTTATGGTAGTGGATATCTACCGACAAAATTTTTTCTTAAGTCATTTAGTTTATTTTACTTTTTGTTTTTACTACTTTTTTGGAAAAACGAAAGCAAAGAAACTTCCACATACTGTGATTATATTTTATTGCATAAAAAAAAAAAATGTGCTACTCTTTAGGAAAGTTATAAAATATTAAAACTACTGTAACTAACTTTAAAAACATTTTCAAAGACATCATACAATCATCATACAATTTGAACATTAAATTCAAGTTAAAAATGAAAGCGACAATTTTGTTTATCTGTCACTAAATCAATTTCCAAAGGTCAAAATTTTAATTCATAAATTATTTCTTCACTCTATAAATATCAAAAATAATTTCTTTTAATTATTAAATCTATATATATTTACATTCCATAATATGATTGAAAACTTTCTGTTTATGATCTCTTCTATTAATATACGCGTATGTGCCTATGTCTAGGCAAAATTGAATTTATTAGGCATGCGAAATATTATAGTGGTAAATTAATTGAATTTATGAAAATTTAAAATAAAATAGAATATCTTATTTTTGCTATTGGAACTATTCCTCTAAAACTAATGGTGTTTGAAACTATTGGTAAACGGAAAAAAGGACTTCCAGTATTTGACATCTTATATGTTTGCGCGCATGCACAATATCTTTAACTTTAGAAAATAACTTATTTAACCTTATCCAAACATTTCACAGTAAGACAAACTGAATTTCTTCAACTTATACATTATGTTCTAAAACACGCTGTTTTCTCTTTGATGAGCCTATACTGGCTAAATTTAATTTAAATATCAAAGGAAACGTGTACGACGTAATTTAAACTGTGATACAAGTTCTGTTGAGAAATAGTTAACACTTTTCAAAACCTCGTGCTTGAAAGCTATTATTAGAATTAAAATAATATAGTCTTGTAACAAGTATGCTGATATAAGAATTTCACAAAATTATTCAGTACTAAAATGATAAGTTAATGTATAAAATAATAAAAAATTTATAGAAATAGATAAAAAATTCAATTAAAAAAAAAGTTGTTTTGATATACTGGGTGTTCGGGCGACATTGGGCAGTTGCCTCTAAAAGACGAAAACAAGAAAAATACCAGTGAAAAAAAAATCATTTGAAAAATGTATAAGTGACCTAAAGATTACAACAATACAAAAAAGTTTTTAATCCAAGAAGCTACCCATAATGGTCTCAAGGTAGTTCAGAAATCTGGCACATGCTGCCCTAATTTTTTTAATAAGTTCGATCTTTGTGATACTAGTAGTGCGTTTGGTTAAATCATCAACCTTGCCATGCACATAATGATCCATAGGCTGGCAATAAAGGCAGTTAACCCTTGAGGATCGTAGTATTTATGAAAACCATAAAAAAAAAGATCCTATTTTTTATAGCAGAAATTGAAAAAATTATAAAGTTGCAAAATAAAATATGCAAGTAGCTGTATGTTTGAGGCGAAAACAAGATGTTATAGAATATACTCATATTTGCAGAAAAGCCATCACGCAATAATTTTGCGCCTTAATGTTTGTTTTACACCAGAAAAATCAGTGACATACATAATTGTTTTACCCGATACAAACTAATGCCACAAACACCCAGATAACAGTATCTCTCCATCACCGCTCCCTCCGAATACTAGGCCTAACGCTGGCAAGAAAATGGCGGCTGCCGAAGGCTGATTTTTTTAAACGTATGTACGTTCCCCTAAATTTAGACATCAGTATTTTATTAAAGATTTCTTCGACTTTTTTAATCTCACTAAAATAAAGCGTAAAATACTTTTACAAATTATTATATATCAAGGGACCGCACTCACACTGAAAAAATCCGTCTTCAGCCGCCGTAATTTTGATGTCAGCGCTCAGGCCTAGTATTCAGGGGGCGGTGGCTCCATCCAGTTTTGGCATGGGGCTACTTTTTTTAAATTAAGATTTCTAGATAGGCACCACTTTTTTGAAATGGCAAAATTATCCCTTTTTCCCCTTATTTAATGTGTCATTAAATACGGCGACATTTACCATTTGAAAAAAGTGGTGACAATAACAAAATCTGAATTTAAAAATGTCGCCTACTGGCAACACTGGCTCCATCACCCGTGTCGTCAGTTTCATCATCTGAATATGGGTTGCCAGTTTGACATCCGTTTTGATTCCGAAATTTCGAATTCATACTACCGCCCCCTGAATAGTAGGCCTGAGCGATGACACAAAAAAAAAAAATGTTTTTTTTTTTTAACGCATGTACGCTCCCCTAAATATGACACCAGTATTTTATAAAAGAGTTGTTTGACTTGTTTAATCTCAGAAAAAGAAAGCTTTTAAAACTTTAAAAACTTTTAAAATTATTGGTACCAAAATTAAAGGGACCATACACACGCTGAAAAAAATCCACCTTCGATAGCCACCATTTTTGTGTCAGCGATCAGGTCTAGTATTCAGGGGCCGGTGGTTCATACCACAAAATACGAACAGTATTCTCTGATTTATTTAATGATAGACATTTCGTGATTACTTAAGGCAAAGATTCTTCTTTAGGAAGTTCCAGTGTGAATGCGGAATTTCGGAATGAGAATGGAGGCCGAACTTGCATCTCTGATCTGAATAAGAACTGTCCTAAAATTTATTTCTTTAAGAATTACTGGCGGATTTACTAGCATTCCACTCAGGGTTGCCAGTTTGGCCTCTATTTTTATTCAGAAATTTTGAGTTCACACCAGAAACAAAGAATAGTATTTTGTACTTTATTTAATAAGAGACATTACACGATCACATGAATAAATAATTCTTCTTTTGAAAACTACGGTATGAAATTTTTCATTTCGAACTAAAATTGGAGGGCAAACTGGCAGCCCTGATTGCACATATCCTCAGACGTGCTTTGATTCGCTGGAATCCATAAATCGCTTTACTACAAGGCAACGGTATTTCTGAAAGAAATCATACAGAAATGCTGGTTAAAATTTTTCTGTTTTCAGAAGTTTTTTCCGGTAATGCAATGTTTATAAATCTTCACCCTATCAATATCAAAGGCACGATATATAGAGAACAATACCTCACCGTCATATTGACTGGAGCTATAATTAAAGGGGTTAAAGGGTCCGATGTCGGTCCCGGACAATTCATTATCAGTGATCGAACAGCTGCGCACCAGCACACAATGGGACGTTTTGACGATCTAGATGGACAAAATTATTTCGTTGAAGTTTAATTAGTTTTTGCTGTTTTTTTTTATGCATCCCTAATAAAATACTCAACCAGTGATAAATATTTGGTTATTTAACAACAATGTCTTAAAATAAAAATACAGGGGCCTACTAAAATCCGTTCTCACCCTCTTAACTGCCGAACGACTGCATCTATATTCATAAGCGTGGCGTCTAGGTAGATTAAAGAGGCTATGTGCTACTAGATGAGACCGCTTACAGTGCCACCTGGTTCAAAATGGGACATTAGCGTTCCTATCGCGAAAACGGTTCGAAATATGGGATAAAAGTGAATGACAAATTTGTAGAACATCATCGATTTAGTTCGGAAGGACACCTTGTGAACATGAATGCTAAATGAATCTCGTTCTGAATATGAATCTCGTTTTTGAGATGGGAATACTAACTCGGCAGTTTTGCACCAGGTGGCACTGGAAGCGGCCTCATCTGGTAGCGCATTGCCACTTTAGTATAACTAGACACCACTTTTCTGACTATAGCTGCAACCGTTCGGCAATTAAGAGTGTGGGAAGGGCTTTAGTGGGCACCCTGTATAATGCATTACAAATAATGCGTTAAACACATTTATTTTACAATTAAGTAAAAAAACAATTCAACGCACAGATGTAAGTTAACATTAATTTCTTTTCTGAATTTTTGTCTACTCAGAATTGCTCGAGAAATTTGTGTAGTCATCCTGAAAAATAATTTTTTTAAAAAATAAAATCATATTAACCCTAGAACTACCGGAAATTTTACTCAAGTTTTATAAAAACATTCTACACCAGAATTTTTACTTAAAACTATTTAATTTGTTTATTTAACTTATTATTGTCTGATTTATACATTTAGTTTGTTTTGAAGAAATATTCTGGTTTGAATAGATATCTTGAATATACATGTCGGGTCCATTGGACCCTTCTGGTAGACAGAGGGTTAAATAAAAAATTAATGTTTTGTGGTACCCTGTAAAACATATAAATGCTACTAAATTTATTTTTGGTTGAAAAAATGCTGTTGTGTGAATAAATAACCTATATAAATTTTGTTCAGTTTGAAATAAAATTTCTTTACCTAGACTGTAATGTATCCGAAATTTTTATGTGTCCCTGTAAAATAAATACTACTGCTACTTATAACGGTTTTCCCGTTATATATTCATTTAACCTCCTCTTCCCTCAAAAGAAAATCAACATTTAACTTTACTGATTCATTTTTGGAGTTGCCATTATCTCCCTCCCTCCTCAAATAAGATATTTAGTTTAAATTTGACATTTTATACTTAATTTTATATGTCGGTATTCATTCACCTTAATTAGATTTCTATTTTTATGAATTTCCGCTTTTATTTTGACGATCCCTCAACATCTCCACGGCCCGGACTTTGACTCCACCTATTGCTAGCCCGCGGTGTGCCTCCCACTTATCTGCGAGAGTGTCTATCTCTGAGATGTGACCTCTTGCGACTGTGATTGCTCCCGCAAAATGAAAAACGTGAAAGATTGCCCTGTGTTTTCCGATTAACCCTGTTCCGTTTGTGAAATCATATTTTTTTTTTTTGTTGTTTGTGCGACCATCTCTCAGAAGAAATCGGCTCCGCCTCGCTTCTGTTGTGATCTTGTGGTGAAATTTCACAGATGTTTAAAAAAAAATCCTACCCCCACAAGTGCATCTCAATTTGTTTTGTTCCTGTCATAAAAAAATTTAATGCTGAAGAAATGAAATTTTCAAGCGTTCATCAAATAGTAATATTGTGAACAACTGTTAAAGTGACATATCCACCAAATTTTTACAGTGCTTACTCAGTTTTTGATTCTTGGGGATTATAATCTACAGTGCACTGATCATTTTTGAAAATAATATTACGTGTTGTTGTGCTAGTTAAAAAAAATTCATCATCTAGTGTTTTTCTACAGTGACTCGATTGTGAAATATGCCTCCAAAATTTATCGGTGCACTAAAAGTTTTGTGAAATTTTATATGATTCAGATGTTGTGCTATTTTCATGAAAAAAAAAATCATTGCAACAGTAAGAGCACAACAACATTACACAAGATTATTACAGACAGTGACTTCAAAATTTAATACGTCCTCTTGCAAAAGAAGATAAAAAGATACAAAAATTTGTGATTCATAACAAAATAATGGGAGTATGAAAACAGAACGTTAATTATATTATTCCTTCTTTTCAAAAATTTTCCCATTTCAGTCCGTTACTGAAATCATAATAATTTTAATTTCTTAAAAAGAAAAGACATTGATTTTGCATTTCGCTCTATTTTCGTGCTCGAAATAAAGTTGTGTGCTTTCTACACACACACACAAAAAGATGACATATCCTGATCGAATTCATTGATAATATTTGTGTCACTAATTTTTTTATAAAAAAAAACATACATTTTGCATGTAGGTATGAACAGGGAATTCTTTTATATCAAATTAATAACTCTAAATTGTTTTAGTTTTTTTCTTTTCAATATCAGCAAATTACCAGTTTCTTTTCATGTTATTTTTTCCCTATTCATACTTGTACTTTCATAACAATTGCAGTGTCATAAGTTTGTTTTGATTTGTCAGCTTGAACGGAGAAATTACTTCTGATCTAATTTTAAAATATAATTATTAGAGATAGCATTCTTGTTTCATTTTTCTCCTCCCAGGCTGTTTTTTTTATTATTTTTTTAAGTGCATTTTCTAGTTGAAATGATAATTTTATAGTACTTTTTATTAATATTTCATTTATTATAATTTTTTGTTTAAATTATGACATTCGTCTCATTTTTTCCCGTGAATTTGCATAGGCATCCTATATTTTGCTCTCTTTTTCTTAAGGTATTTCTTTATGTATTTAAAAATCTAGAATTTAACCCTTTAGCCCCACTGCTATACTTTGAAGGTATACTAATTGTGCCTTTAGCCAACAAAAAGTTGTTCTCTGCTCGATGTTTTACAGTATTTCTTTTACTTTGTTTTATAAAAATATGTGCGTATTACGCTCACAGTGTTTGCACATTTGCACTTGTGTGTGACATTTGCACACTTATTCTCATTATGTGAAGGTCCACTCTGACGTTAGTTTTTTTTTCTTTTCTTGTATTTTAAACCATAAAGATAGTTTCATGACCTGGTATTTTTTGGTTTGTGGGTTATATTTTGGACATTTTTTTTTTAATCCAATTGAATTTTGACAGAATTTGATATTGTTAAAAAAAATCTCGTGGATGAAAAATTTTTTTGCATAACCCCCCCCCCCCCCCCTTCATTTTTTTTCTTTTGTACATAATTTAAACATTCAATTTATTCTGTTTTATTTTATGCGCATGCATTTCATTTTTGGTATTTATTGTTTTGCATACTTACCCCCCTTTTTGAAATACTCTTATTATTTATTTTGCATTATTTGCTTTTCCCTCTCTTAAAAAAAAAAAGAATTCGCCCTCCTCTTTAAATTTGGCTGTTCGAAAAGTTAAACAACAGAAACTAAATGAACAGGAATTAAAAAAAAAAACAATAAAAAAGGTTTCGGTGATAAAAGACATTTTATCGTTTTTTTTTTTTTTTTTTTTTTTTTTACAATATGGAATCACAAGACAAAAACAAGATTAGTGATTTAAATCATCCCATTTCTGTATCTCCATGGGTAGATTTTTTCGAAGACATATTAGCCAGATATTCTGATTCCATTACTAATAGTTCAGGGGAAATGTACATTGTACATTTTACCTAGCAAAAAATCGGGTAGAAGATTTTTTTTCTGACTTGTTTATAATGATGCCAACATAGAAAAACCAAGTTTTCCAACAAAATTTCTTAAGGCTAAATTTTCTGTGGCCAAAAAAAACAAAATTTTGGGACTTTTTTTTATTGTTTTTTAAATATCTCGATACCTGTTGCCGTAGCATGATTTTTGTCAATTACAATATTAAAGAAGACAAAATTCTCTACAACTTTCATATTTACAACTTTTTTATACACTCAGCAGCAAGCGCAATACACCGTTTCAAAAATAAGACAATTTTTTCAATTTTCTTAAAAACCGTGAAAACGTAGTTCTCCCCCGGTTCATATGTTTCCCACGGATTTAATCACGTATGTGAACTTCTAAAAATTGGTAGCAGTAAATTAAATATTATTTGCACACCCACGTCTTTATTTTCATCACAGCATACATTTTATATTCAATAAAATTATATAATTTAAAAAATGGGATAGTGTGTAGATGAATAAAACAATTTTCGTATCGACTGTAATTTGAAGTGTGTATAATGTTAATTTCAAAGCATTGTTTAAAAGAATACTTTAGTATTTAATAACTTATTGGTACTATAGTTTCAATTAAGAAAGAATTTTTGTTTAATTTTAATAATTTTGTAATTGTAATAATTTTTATAATGCATGCATATTTTTCCAGGAAACAATGGGAAAGATATGAAAATTTCAGAAAAACATACTTTATTCCACATATTACACACTTAACATAGAATGGTATAATTTATTTACCAATTATTGATAACATATATTTTAATGCTTTATTTTTTAAAGATAGTAAACATTGGATTATACTTCCATATAAAATGGGGGGGGGAGGCACTCAGAAAATAAATATATTTTATGTAAGAAATGCTTTTACCTTATAAAATAGCTACAATAAAAATGACAACAGGTTATTTCACTAACTGATGTTATATATTTATCTCCTGTAAAATTTAAAAATTTTGTCAATAACATATTTGAGATCACTATAAAAATATTTAAAATATTAGTTTTAATAAATACTGTCAGTTTTTTCCTACTTATATTAATAAAGCGAACAAGATATTATATCACTTTAGCATGGAAAAATATATAAAACTTTAAAATTATCTATTAATTGCTTTAAAGCTTAAACAGAAAAACTTACTTCAATTGTTGAAAAATACACTTTGTGGAATATTCTAATTTTCTGTATTATGCACTGGTTTGAAACTATGTCTGTTTAATGATCTCAGTGATAGCATTTATCAAATGAAATACCAATTTACTTATGATTGCAGACCATATAAACATTTTTATTTTGGCATTGATCCACTGTCGCATTCAACTCCACTTTTCCTACACAATAATAAAGTAAGGTGCGCAATATGACTTAATAAGCTAAATGAAAAAATATATTTTAATAATAATAATTTTTTACAGGCTATTTAACAATATTTTTTTCTCTTTGATGACACTGTTGTAGGATCATTAGCGTCCAGTTTCAAAAGAATATCATTATCCTGAATAAACGTGGTTTCTGGATCATGTTCATGTAGAGTTAAGCCTGATACGTCCCATTCATCTGGCGCCCGGGACACATGCTCCCTCTGTCCCCTCTAGTTTCGGCCCTGATATATATATATATATATGAAATTTGGATAAAAAAGTTTCGCAGCCGGAAAACTGACCAAAAATAAAAAATAATAAAAACTGTAATCAAAATAGAAAAAGTAAACACTAATACGGTTGGAATTCAACGTCAGCACTACTAAGCCCCTCAAAAAAAAAATCATTTAAAGCTATTAAATTGCAAACGAGAAATTGTAAAAGGAACGCTTTCATAGGTTTAACCTTAGCATTCCAGTTTCTTCGAGTGAGTAGTGAAGTCTCACGCGAAAACATTTGCACGCTCATGTTAAACCTACTGGACGATCAGAACGATTGTCGAGGAAAAAAAAAACTGGTTACCTTGGCAACCGAGCAACTGACGTAAGAACGTGACGTCAGCCTTTACAGGTACAATCTTTAAAAAAAAAACATTCGGAATTCGAACGGTGAAAAGGAAGTATGCTAAGGCGTGTATTATTCTTTGAGTCTAATATTTATTATTCGATGCGGAGTAAACAAGTTATTCATCTATATTCATTTACTATGTAATTCGTTGTTTTTAAATGACAAGTCAAGAATTCAATCGAAGGTGTTACTAATTTGACCAGCTCAACGGGATTCGAACATTTATAAGTGTATTCAACTAGAATCTACAATATACTTGCGGCTATATCAGTTCTTTGTATTATAATAAATGTGTGTCGTGTTATATATCCTGCTGCTCCTTTATTATAAGTGTCTGCCTGAATTTCTGGGAAAATGGGGTAAGTAACGAAAATTTAAATTTAATTCTAACTTCTAACTAAAGTCACAGTTTTTGTTTTAAAATCGAATCGTGAATTGAATTCTGTTAAGTCATATTCTTTCGTCAGATTATTCATATTTCTTTTCCCTAATTTAAATTCGAGCTATTCAAAATTAATCCGTAACCTATTCTAACCATAAATTTTGGTCCGTACCGAGCCTGAGCTACGATGGAATCTGTTCTCAAGTCGTAGCTGTCAATTAATTTATCTGTGCTAGATGTAACGTAAAAAAAAAAAAAAAAAAAAAAAAAAAAAAAAAAAAAAAAAAAAGTAAAAACGGTTGTGTTTATTTATTCAATTCTTGTTTTTTTTTTTTATATTTTGTATATTATGGTGCATTTTGTATGAATTTTCGTATTTTTATGTTATTCATTTCTTATATTGTTTATTTGTAATTATTAAAAATGACTAAACAAACTAAACAGGAGCTGTATTTTGAGCGAATTTGTAAGGAAATAGATGTAATTAAGGATAAAGTTCAAAATGCGAATTCAGATGAGCATGCAAAAATTAAAGTTTTGAAATCGAAAATATCTTCTTATGAAAATACTCTTGCGCAAGCATTTGATAAACTTTCGCTGAAAGAAAATAATGAGAATTTGGATATTTTTTTGAAGTATCAGGGAATTATTTGTGTTTTGTTAGTCGATTTAGAAGAGAAAACCACAGTTGATTCTCCGACGGAAATTCGGGTAGAAACTCAAAATAAACAGAATTATTCGCAAGTTAAATTGCCCAAATTCGATCTTCCCCATTTTTACGGCGATTCGGAACAATGGATTTCGTTTAAAGAATTATTTCAGTCTACGATTTTGGGGAATGAAAAGTTATCTGATATTGAGAAATTACAATATTTACATTCATCTGTTCGCGGAAATGCCGCAAAATTAATTCGAGGATTTTCTTTAAAAGCAGAAAATTTAGTTCAGTGTTGGGATTTGTTAAATCAAAGATATGAAAATAAAAGACAGTTGGCTTTAAGTCAAATAAATAAAATATTTTCGATAAAGATTATTAAAGCTAGTAATTCAAAATCCTTGTTAGAATTGCTAGATACAAGTAATGAAGCAATTCGGAATTTGAAAATTTTGGGATTAGAATCTAATGCTTTGAGTGATTTAATGTTAATAAATTTTATGTTGAATAAATTAGATCAGCCTCTCAAACAAAGATGGGAATTGTTGTTAGACAATGATAAAATACCGGATATGGATTTATTTCGAAAATTTATTGAGCGGGAAGCTAGAAGTGTAGAGGAGTCAAAATGCACTAAAGTAGAGTCTAAATTCAATTTCGCAAAAAAGCCTCTAGATGCTAGTCGAGTCAAAACCAACGTAATGAACAGCGCGTTTGTTAGGAATGGTAATAACTGCCTATTATGTAATGAAAGCCATGCATTATTCACATGTCCTTTATTTAATTCAAAACCAGTGAAGGAGAGGTGGAAAATCGTTCATTTAAACAAATTATGTGAAAATTGTCTTAGACAAAACCATCAAGTAGGGCAGTGTAGAATTAATGTTAAATGCAAAAATTGTTCCCAAATGCATCATACATTATTACATGTGTATACGACTAGTCAAACTAATAGAGAGTTTGTTAATGATAATGCACCAGAAATTTCTGTTTCTAATAGTGCGCAGTGTCATTCATCTTTGCAGAATTATAATGTTCTATTATCTACCGCTCTTATTAATGTAAAATCTAGCACAGGTAATGTTATTCAGTGCAGAGCACTTATTGACAATGCTTCTCAAAATTCTTTAATCTCAAAAAATTGTGTAGAAAGGTTGAATTTGCCTGTTGGCAGAACGAACCATAGGCTTGTAGGTATAAATGGCATTTCGGCTGAAACCTGCCTAAATTTCACTGAATTTAATTACTCGCCATATTTTGAAAATAATTACAATTCTTTAAAAGCCCTTGTAGTCAATCAGGTTACTACCCCACTCCCTAACTTCAGGCTTGAAAGGCATTCATGGCCGCACATGGCAAAATTACAGCTTGCGGATCCTGAGTTTTATATCTCCAAGTCAATCGACATTCTGCTAGGAGCAGATGTTTTTGCACATCTGTTATTAGGGTCACCCATTTTTGGACAATCTGGTGAACCCGTTGCAATCCCAACTCAACTAGGATATATTCTAAGTGGTCCAGTACCCTATTCGTCTAAACCGGCCACGACCGTGGTCTGCCATTCAGTAGACCTTGCTGATTTTTTCAACTCAGAGTCTCTTCCTCAATCTAAGGAGTTTACTAAGCCAGATGCTGCTGAAATAATCTATCACGATTCTGCTCACCGTAATTCTGAAGGTAGGTATATTGTTAAATTGCCTCTCATGAATAATTTTGAATTGGGAGATAGTACTGCACAAGCTTTGAAAACATTTTACGCGTTGGAAACTAGACTTTCAAGAAATCCTACTTTAAAAAAGCAGTACATTGCCTTTATGGATGAATATCGCGAACTCGGCCACATGGAATTGTTAAAAGCTGAGGACTTAAACATTAAACCTAACTATTTTTTACCTCATCATGCTGTCATAAATCAGAACAGTTCCACAACAAAATTAAGAGTTGTTTTCAATGCGTCGGCCAAGACGTCTAATGGCCAATCCCTTAATTCGGTCCTCCTTAAAGGACCAAAATTACAAACCAGTATTTTTGGTAACTTAATCAAGTTTAGACTGCATAAAGTTGCTATATCAGCCGACATCGAAAAGATGTACCGGCAAATCCTAGTCTCCGAGGAAGACACCCATTTACAACGAATTTTCTGGCGAAAAGACCCCTCTGATCCGTTGCTGGTGTACCTACTAAAAACTGTTACTTATGGAACTTCTTGTGCCCCATTCTTAGCTCTACGAACTATTCAGCAGTTGTGCGATGATGAGAAAATTAATTTTCCTTTTGCGGCCAGTATAGCACAAACTCATATGTATGTTGATGACTTTTTAGGTGGTACAGAGTCTGTTGAATCAGCTCAATCTCTCATTGGTGATCTCCAAAGTTTATTTCAAAGCGGTGGTTTCCAACTGAGAAAATGGGCCTCCAACGAACCCCTTGCTATTGAACATTTGCCAGATGCCTTAAAGGCAAGCAGCTTAACACATTCTTTAAATCCTGATTCATCCCAGAGGATTCTCGGACTAGAGTGGAACCGGGAAACAGATTCACTACGTGTACAAGTTGTAGAAAAGCCTAATGTACACACTAAACGACAATTATTATCAATAATCGCGCGTATTTTTGATCCTTTGGGTCTTTTGTCCCCTTCCATTGTTATGTTGAAAATGTTATTGCAAGAAGTGTGGAAGGCAGACTTGAAGTGGGATGATCCTCTCCCCTCAGTTATTCTAGAGACGTGGAATAGATTCCATTCTGAAATAAATGCTTTAAATTCTATGCACATTCCACGATTTATGAATTTCAGCACATCACCTTTCGAACTCCATGGGTTCTGTGATGCATCTATACGTGCATACGCGGCGGTTGTATATATCAAAACTTTTAATCCTGTCACGGTAATGCTAGTCGCTGCTAAAACAAGAATAGCGCCCGCCAGTGCAATAACATTGCCAAGATTAGAGCTATCTTCAGCTCTTTTGCTAGCAAACCTTATTCAAGTTGTGCAAGATGCATTACCTAACGCTATCCACGAAACATTCTTGTGGACCGATTCGACCATTACATTAAGCTGGATTTTGAAACCTCCAACCAAAGGCAACCAATTCGTGCTTCACCGTGCCAATAAAATCAGAGATTTGACCTCAATTGAACATTGGCATCATATTCCTGGTAAACATAATCCAGCCGATTGTGCAACACGGGGTCTATATCCCTATCAGTTAAAAGATTGCGAATGTTGGTGGTCTGGGCCTACTTGGCTCTACAAGTCTTCTAATCCTTTCATTGATGATCCATCTCCCACTTCAAACTTTGCAGTTGAGTCTTTACCCACCGAAAGTTCTTGTTTAATAAATCAACTAGACAACGATATAGACATTCTTACCAGATTTTCTTCATATACAAAAGTAATCCGAGTAGTTGCTTGGATTCAAAGATTCGCCTACAACACAAAATTCCATTTAAAAAGGAAAGGGCCATTAAATGCAGTTGAACTTAACAACGCTTGTAAAACTGTCGTCAAGTGCTTACAACAGTCAGCCTTTTCTGATGAAATTAATCTACTTAAACAACACAAACCACTACCAACATCCAGTAAAGTGCTTTCTTTAAACATCTTTCTCGACGCAGATAATATTTTGAGAGTTGGTGGACGCCTCAGCAAACACAACACCATGTCATTCGATTCCAAACATCCAATGCTTATCCCTAAAACCCATCCCTTAACAGAAGCTATTATCAGGTACTTCCATCTCTATAGTCTGCATGCGGGTCCTGATCAAGTTCTTTCCTTAATTCGTCAAAAATTTTGGATTCCAGATGGCAGATCAACAGTTAAGAAAGAATTAAGAAAGTGTATCCGTTGCATTCGAATATCTGCCCAACCGCTTACTCAAATCATGGGTGACTTGCCCTCTTCACGAATTAATCCTTGTAGAGCGTTCCAGCGCACAGGGATTGATTTTGCAGGACCAATCAATACAAAATGCCAACACAAACGAAAGTCAACTATTTTTAAATCCTATATCTGTCTTTTTATATGCATGTGCACCAAAGCAGTACACATTGAATTAGTTTCAGAACTTACCACCGAAGCCTTTATATGCACTTTACAGCGTTTCATATCACGCCGAGGACATCCAACAGACATTTATTCTGATAACGGTAAAACATTCGTTGGTGCAGCCTCATATCTTAAAAAACTGTTCCTAATTCTCAAAGAATCAAAAGTCCAAGACTTTTGCGCACAACGCCAAATTATTTGGCATTTCATACCTCCTTATGGTCCAAACTTTGGAGGACTATGGGAGTCTTCCATAAAGCTAGCCAAACGTCATCTAACCAAAGCATGCCAAGGTACTCTTATGACTTTTGAGGAACTATCCACAACCCTATGCCTTATTGAAGCATGTATAAATTCTCGTCCACTTATTCCTTTATCAACCGACCCTAATGACTTATCCGTTTTAACTCCAGGACATTTCCTTATTGGTGATCCATTACTTGCTTTACCTGACATGTCATCTCATAATAATCCATGTATTAGTCTCTCTTCCAGGTGGAAACAGTGTATCAAGATTCGAGATAATTTCTGGCAACGCTGGACTAAAGATTATCTCCAAACATTGTCCTTAAGGCATAAATGGAAAAAGGGCAATCATATTATCAAGATTGGTCAACTAGTCTTGGTAAAAGAATCTTCAATTCATCCAACTCATTGGAAATTAGCCGTGGTCGAAAACATCCATCCTGGTGCTGATGGTGTTGTCAGAGTTGTGACTATCCGTACAGGTGAAGGTACATTCAAGCGTCCGATTCAGCAGATTGCTGCTTTACCTGAAGTCCATGCCGGCCCCCCGGAGGTTATGGACGATCAGAACGATTGTCGAGGAAAAAAAAAACTGGTTACCTTGGCAACCGAGCAACTGACGTAAGAACGTGACGTCAGCCTTTACAGGTACAATCTTTAAAAAAAAAAACATTCGGAATTCGAACGGTGAAAAGGAAGTATGCTAAGGCGTGTATTATTCTTTGAGTCTAATATTTATTATTCGATGCGGAGTAAACAAGTTATTCATCTATATTCATTTACTATGTAATTCGTCGTTTTTAAATGACAAGTCAAGAATTCAATCGAAGGTGTTACTAATTTGACCAGCTCAACGGGATTCGAACATTTATAAGTGTATTCAACTAGAATCTACAATATACTTGCGGCTATATCAGTTCTTTGTATTATAATAAATGTGTGTCGTGTTATATATCCTGCTGCTCCTTTATTATAAGTGTCTGCCTGAATTTCTGGGAAAATGGGGTAGGTAACGAAAATTTAAATTTAATTCTAACTTCTAACTAAAGTCACAGTTTTTGTTTTAAAATCGAATCGTGAATTGAATTCTGTTAAGTCATATTCTTTCGTCAGATTATTCATATTTCTTTTCCCTAATTTAAATTCGAGCTATTCAAAATTAATCCGTAACCTATTCTAACCACCTACAAAAGTGTTCTTTTCAGAATTCTATCTTGAATTTTAATATTTATTTATTTTTTATATGATACCGAGGTCGATATCTAATGATGTCTTTGTATGACTAATTTAGTCTCATAATTCATATAACTATGACATTAAACGCCTCAATACTACAACTATCATAAAATTTTTGAAAATAAAATCTTCATATACGGAATCCGGTTCTTAAAGAAAAAATTACATATTTTTAAGAGAAAGAATATGACCAGTTATACCTCCTAAGATGGAAACCTGTTTAAAGCGGAATATATTTCGGTTCGGTTTTCAAGGTTTTAATGAATCCATATTTGAAAAATCTGATTACGTATTTAATGATTACACACTTAAAATTTTCAAAATCTGGCTATTATAGATTTATCAAAATAATTAACGAGGGGTGGGGCAAAATATGCATGAATTCCTCCCCCCCCCCCCCGAAATGCTAGTTTTGGCCCTCAAACACATAATTTACTGCTACCAATATATAGAAGTTGACATACATGATTAAATCCGTGGGAAACATATGAATAATCGGGGGAGAACTACGTTTTTCACGGTTTTTAAGAAAATTGAAAAAATTGTCTTACTTTTGAAATAGCGTACTGCGCTTGCTATTGGGTGTATAAAAAAATTGTAAATAAGAAAGTTGTTAGAGAATTTTATCTTCTTTAATATTGTAATTGGAAAAAAATTATGCTACTGCAACAGCTATTGAGATATTTAAAAAAAATCGAAAAAAGTCCCAAAATTTTGTTGTTTTTCGGCCACAGAAAATTTAGCCTTAAGAAATTTTGTTGGAAAACTTGGTTTTTCCATGTTGGCATCATTATAAACAATTCAGAAAAAAAAATCTTCTACCCGATGTTTTGTAAGGTAACCCCCCTTTTTTTATACATTTCCCCTGGACTATAACGAGGTCACATCAATTCAAAATTCAATGCAGACGGAAAATGCTGCATCTTTTTCTGAACATATTATTCATTTCTTTCAGATCATTAAATTCAATTTTGACGTTCTTAAAAGAAACTTTGAAATTCTAAAAGATGACTATTCTAAATTGCAACATGAAAAAGATAATTTATTTCTTGTTAACCAGAAGGTTTTAGAGAGATTACATGAAATTATCGCCCAACAGAAAGGTAAGGCGAAACGTACTAAATTTAGTAAGACTCTGGCAAATCGAGTGGTAGATGTCAACAACGAACTCCCTCCATCTGCCCTAGATAAATCAACACAAACTGTCCCCTTTTATATGAGTAAACAGGAAAAGTTACCAGAACTGAAAAATGATAAAAAGACGCATTTCTCAGCCTTGACATGCTCACTGAATGTAAACACAATGAAAAATTTACAGAGGTTAGCAATTCCTCTCTAAATTCATTATCCTCTGCTAAACTTAATATAACAAAACCTATTCGTGTCATTATTTGTAACCTTCCTGATAATTTAAATATTCCTGATATCTTGTTCGGTATTTCAGATTTAATCCATATACCCGAACCTGATATACATTTTGTTCGAAAGTACAAGCTACTACATGTTAATTCGTTTAATTGGATCTTTCAGCGAGCACTAAAGAATCTAGGCAATTACTAATGCATAGAGAAATTATTATACAATCAAAACCGTACCCTGTTAAAGAATATATAACTATTAAACGATGTTTCATATGCCAAGTATACAATGATCATCTTGCAGTTTCGTGTTGCAATGACATCAGATGCTTTGTCTGTGCTTTGTCACACACTGACCCTCAGTTCAGAAATCCTCCAAAATGCACTAATTGCATTAGAAATAATGAAAGCTACAACACCAACTTTGACATTTTCCACACAGCGTTCACACACTCCTGCCCATCATTAAAAAAATTCATCAAGCAAAAGCGAGAAAAGGTATACAACTGCAATACATTCCCATAAATATCACATATAACTTCCTTTTTAAAAAAAAGCAATATATTTGATTAATTTTTTTACTCATGATTTTTTGAAATAAACACAAGTGTACAGTGGGTTGCTTTTCCATTTATTGTTTAACCGTTTCCATCGAAATACTCAAGGCCTGAGGACACGAGTTGTGACGTCATCACTACTCGATCGAATTCTGACTACTGTTGGAATTCTCACCGGAAAAATTTCAATAGCAATTTTATTTTATTTTATTTACGGAATATGTATCATCTTATAAAACAATACTAACTATTTAAACTTACTGGTGAGAATTTAGAATCCCTCAATAACAAATCAGCCAGATGAAGCAACACTGTGACATTCCGCATCTAGCTGAAGTTTTATTTAGGGATTCAGAATAGGATTTATAAGATGGTAGATATTCCACAAATAAAAGAAAAGAAAATTGCTATTCAGAAATTTCCAGTGTGATATCCAACACTAGTGAGAAGTCGGTCCATTAGTGATGACGTCACAACTCGTGTCCTCAGGTCTTGAGTATTTCGATGGCAACGGTTTAGCGCGCAAATAGTCAAATGAATGGCGAAATGGATCATAGGTGAAGATTTTTCTGATGCGGGTCGTCAGACATTTTGTTTTTCACATTTTGGGAGGATTATTGCTGAAAGTTTACACATTAATACAACTTTAATCATTCACTACTACACTAGTTACATTTTTTGAGATCTATCTTAGAGATTTGGATAAAATTTCACCTGTTTATCTCATTTAAGTGTACTTAGTTACATTTTATCACATAAGTAGCATTTCCTGGTTACATTTGTCTTTTTCGCTTTTCTTTACTAAAGAAAACACAGTTACTTTTTGTTTGCTTGTTTTAACTTTAGGCTAAACATTTTTGTACTTGTGATACAATGCTCTTGGTCCCATACGTACATGATGAGTTTTTGTTCATAGTTCATACAACTGAGTTCATAGTTTATTTAGTTCATAGTTTACACAACTGAGTTCATAGCTTATTTAGTTCATAGAAAAACTTTACACTAGTTCATTGCGTTGCCAATTCGTTGTGTACTTCAGGGACCAATTGCACTATCATTTTTCTTTCGTGACAATTCTTTAGGTCATGGCATTTTTTCCGCTTATACATATTAGTTCATAGTTTATATGTTTTTGTTTTTTTTTCTTTTCGTTTAATCTTACATTTTAGTTCATAGTACTTTTCTTGTGTTAAACATTAGTTCATTTTTATCGTTACAGACATTTTAGATCATCGTAATATTTTTACACTTTAGGTCAGTGAAATAATTGTTCACTTTAGTTCATTGCAATAATTTTACACCTTTGTTCATTGAGGTACTTAGATTGCTGTGTTCATTTTAACACATACAACTAAGTCGTTAAAATTAACTCTTTTTCACTGACATACACTGTTTTAGTTCATTGTGAGATGCTTTTACATCGCTTCGTTCATTGAAATACACAAACATTTCTTTCTTTGGTTCATAGAGATACACTTACAATTTAGTTCATTGATATTTTGTTTGGTAAAAAAAATAAATAAAAATAAACATTGCCATAGCTGCCAACTTTTACGCTTTCTTCCTACCACTAAAATTTTATAGTAACTATTGTCTTGTTTAATCGTCGACATCTCACGATTAAAGAAGGCGAAAATCTCTGTTAAATTTTAATGGTAGGAAAAAAGCGTAAAATTTGGCAGCTATGCATTGCTCACATTTGAAAACATTTTTTTCTCTACTTTTTTACTTTTAACAGTAAGATATTTATTTTGTTTTTTTTATTTCTCTTTATACC
Organism: Maratus speciosus; assembly: GCA_963932465.1. NCBI lineage: Eukaryota > Metazoa > Arthropoda > Arachnida > Araneae > Salticidae > Maratus > Maratus speciosus. The sequence continues at coordinate 550,572,762 of OZ010796.1, forward strand.
AGGAACTACTTTTGACTTCACATAATATTCGCAACATAAACATTTATTAAAATTTAAATTTTAGAATATTCTTAATTTTCCTTTTAATTTTTTTTATGTCATGACATTTCATGTCACCATCACTTTGTTTCACAACAAAGAGTTCTCAGTTTATAGGATGCTATTCCTTCACATGCATTTTGTTTGTAAATTTCAAACGCATTATGTTTTTATTGTCCTTAACACATTTGTTTTGGTTTTCTACATTTACATATTACACTCATCTCTGGCTAAACTTCACATAGACATTAAACACGTCTTAGCTGTTATGTTGTTCTCTTGTAATAACATAACTTCACAATACAGTTCTTTAATTTTTTTAAATTTGTATCATTATTAACCTATTCCAGTTACACTACACGTTTAAAACATTAGTTAATATTATACAACACAGCTTAAGTTAATATCCTTCTCGATACATTGCAGGTAAGACAAGTTTAGAGTTTATTTTGAAAAACAATCGCAGTTATTATACTTTCCTGATCATGTCACCAGGCCCTCCATAACTCGGACTGACCTTTACCTTGATATGTGAGACATTTATCTCAATTTTGTATTTTTAATTAATCCCTTCTGAAGTTTTGTCCCCGTTCAAAAGTTTTTAGTAGGAGAGCTGTTGAACATTTTTGAGTAGGTATTTGAGGCATCCTGAAAATTTGTGAAACACTTCTTTTGTAATGCCTGAATACAAAATCGAATGTCTGGCTGAAGGATCGTGGCCCAAAAACTGTGCCAGACACGTGTCAAGTGCCACTTGGCACTTGACACGTGTCTGGCACAGTTTTTGGGCCGACTAAAGTGTCTGTCATTTTCAAAATATTTTTTTCTAAGCATAAATATTATTCTGCCTCAATCTCAGCGTGCCTGAAATACCTTTTTGGGGTACTCAAAAAATGGCACTTGACACGTGTCTGGCACAGTTTTTGGGCCGACTAAAGTGTCTGTCGTTTTCAAAATATTTTTTTCTAAGTATAAATATTATTCTGTCTCAATCTCAGCGTGCCTCAAATACCTTTTTTGGGGGGTAGTCAAAAAATGGCACTTGACACGTGTCTGGCACAGTTTTTGGGCCGCGATCCTTCAGCCAGACATTCGATTTTGTATTCAGCCATTACAAAAGAAGTGTTGCACAAATTTTCAGGGTTCCTCAAATACCTTCCCTAAAATGTTTAACAGCTCTTGGACTATTTGCCCTAAGGGTCCAAACTTCATTGTGTAGAGAGACAAAACCCTTGAATTGATGTTCCAATTCAATAAACATAATTTTTTATAAGATACATCGACGCATGCACCTTTGAAGATCAATGTGATCTTTGGGGAGCAGGGACCTATGTATCACTTGATGTATGGGTCCCAAATCTCCCTCCTTCTCAGGGGCTGATGTCTTAAACAGACACCATCACACTTGTTACTTAACAAGAATAAGGGCTACATCTATCCATGGGCATGCTATATGCATCCCGTTGTTTTGTAGTCCTGTGTTGAGTGCACGAAACCAATTTTCTACCTATTTTTTTTATTTTTTTAATATTACTTCATTTAACTTTTATTTACAAACATACATATGTCTTTTATTTTCTATTTCATTGTAAAGTTGCATCTGTGTCTTTTGTTGCTTGAATATTTTGCTTATTTTTAATTTAAAAAGAAAATATAACAATATACAAAAAATTACTTCTCTTATTTGGTCATGAAAAATGCTTGTACCTGCCTCTGAAACAAATACTAAAGAGCTATTTAAAAAAAAAGATCCTGTTAAATTTATTATTATTTGCTCTTTCTTGGAGACTGTTTGGGACTACTGATGTCCAAGAAAATAGATATATGGTCAATTCCATGAAAACTTGTCATGTCTGTCACACAGTTGGAAATCGCTATGCTTGTTGGCTACCAGTATTTTAGAACGAAAAATTTGATTTATTTTATCGGAAATATCTTATCAATTGAATAAGGCGAAGCAAACTTTTCGAAAATAACGGTGGCTAACAAGCATAGCGATTTTCAGCTGTGTGACAGACATGACAAGTTTTCATGGAATTAGCCATATAAAATAAAGGCGCCATTGATCATGACCTGAAAAGTTTTGCTTTATGCAAACGTTTATGAAATTGCGAGCACGAAGGTATTTTTATATATATGGAGTGTTATCTTTGTTATTATGTTATTGCTGTTTTATATACTAATGGGTTTGGGGTGGACAAAGTAATCTTCCTAAAAAAAAAAAAAACTGTTCTACAAGCATCTCAGTTTTTTTTTCTGGTGGTAATGAGTGATATATATAACGGCTTTACCGTTATATATTCATTTAACCTCCTCTCCCCGAAAAAAATCAACATTTAACTTTACTGATTCCTTTTTGGAGTTGTCATTAGCCCCCCCCCCCCCCCCCAATAAGATATTTAGCTTAAATTTGACATTTTATACTTAATTTCATATGTCGGAATTCATTCACTTCCCCCCCTCCCCCTCACACTACTGTAAGTTTCAGTTATACTTTAAATGTACGTTTTAAATGCATGTATCATTTATCAGTCAGTTCCTTTTCTTTCACTTTCACACGGATTGAAATAAATCTTAACCGCAGTGATTTTCCGTTGAGATAAAATAAAAGAATAAAATAGAAGTGAATTTCTTTCGCCTCTCTGCCCCGCCTCTCAGCCGACGATATGTAATGCATATTGTATCAATAACACAGATCTGCGCATTAGATCTTTCTCACCCTTTTGGGCTTGCATTCCTATTAATTCCCAATCTTTAGTTTCTCAGATAATGACCAGATGCCATCATGACTAATACAGACAGTTGTTAAGTTCTAACGTACATGTATTATCACGTGTTTAGCTTCCTTCAGTCGTCCAGCCCGTCCACAGGTATTTTAAATACTTGTAACCCTATAGCCCGCCATGGCGTATATTTTAATTCAATGTAATACTTCGGGATTCTTCTGATTCCTTTGTCCACGCCACCCATTTCATCGCCAATATATTACATATGTTCCTCTTCAGCTCGCCAATGAGTGAGTAATTGCAATATTATTTTATCACTACTGCCTCTGATCTCGAGGGTGAAAGGCGTCGGCGTTTCCCCTTGCGGGGACCGCGTCACCATTGGCAGTCTTGTTAAACTTCTACCCGTCTCTCTCTGTACCTTCACGGTCCTCCCTTTAAAAAATCTTTCATAAATAAACAAGTTAAAGTCCTCTAAAATATTGTGTTGGAGTTTTTGTATTGTTTGTGAACCTGGGTACACAAATCCACCGTCATACTACTCATTTTATTTTCAATTTAAGAAAGGCTATTGTGTATCTCAATAACCTATAGTAATTTTGTTGAAATTTAATTAAAATGTCTCCTTTGTAGCAAAAATCTTTTCGCGATCTTTTGTGCGGCCCTGTAACAAATGTAAATTTCTACGTTCGTCAAATTATATTTTAAAAGAATTGTCATCGGAAAAAACACATGCAGGTGAAGTTTTACTCAAATAGATAATTGAAAGTGGTTTAAAATTGTCTTGGAAGGTTTGAATTAATATTTTATGTGACCCTGTACAAAAAGCGTAACTGCTACGTTCCAAAAATTATAATAATATTGCATTGCCATTAGAACTACATATCCTGAGCAAAATTTCAACTCAATCAGATTATTGAAATTCGTTTAAATTGAACTTGCAAATTTTAATCTACATTTTTGTGAAGCCTTGTACAGTGATGGAACAGTGTAGCAGAAGATAATTAATTTATACCGCAAAATTTTATCAGTATTTTTCATCTAACTTCAGGACGGAATTTCTCAGATTTTTGAAGGCGATGAATACTATAAAACTTTAGTGGTGACAATCGCTCGACTGCTGCGCCACTGTTCCATCACTGCTTGTAGAAACAGTACTCTAAACAAACGTCTACGTTCTTTAAATTATAATAATATTGTATTGCCATACAAATTACACATGTTTTCATTGTTTCGGCTCAATCGGATAATTAAAAGTGGTTTAAATTTCACTAGCAAGATTTGAACTAAACATACATACATGCACTGTAAGTTAATATGATGCTTCTTTATTAATAAAAACTTAATGATCTGCAGATATCTGCAGGAGTTTGTTTAATTTATCAATACTTTAGGAATGTCACTTTGATTTTTAAAAAATGCTTATTGCTGAATAATGCTGGATAATATGTTAAAAGTCAAGATAAAATTTGTAAACAACATCTAGGATCATCCAGAATTACAACCTTTGAAAAAAGCGATTAAGCGGGTTTGAAATATCGCTTATTTTCAAACAAAAATGGGTTAAATTTTACCTTGAGAAACATGTGACATATGTTCAGCAAACTCGTGCTTTCAAATGAAACAGAATTGCCACGACGTACTTTCAAACTTAGAGGAAACTAGTGCAACTTTTGAAATTCCCTCAAACCAACTGCGCAAATGGCTTCTTTACGGTCTAAGACCGTAAAGAAGCCATTTGCGCATCGACACCTCTGATTTTTCCGACAAAACTCGTACGGATCTCGAAAATACAGACATTCAGCTACCAGTACACGCGGTTTTGTCAAATTTGGATACAATCAGAAAAATGAATTTCGTCCACCTAGATCATCAGAACGTCCCACTGTGCAGCAAGCCAATTGTGAAAACTAAATGTAAATAATATTCTTCGCCTTATTTAAGGACAGAATTTCTGAGATTTAAAAAGGAGAATAATACTATTAAAATAGAATGGTGACAATCGCCCCACTACTGCGTAGCTGTTCCATCACTGCCTTAACCCTTTGCATCATGGTGGGTTAAATTATTTCCTCAAATGGCTCAACGGAATCAGAAATTGGAAACAAATTTTTGCCTTTTATAATGTATGTGAAGAAAAGTTTTTGCTTATTTTCAAATAATTTTTCCCTTATATCCTGGCGTCATTAAATCATTTCAACATTTTAGAAAAAGAAGTGATTTGTGTTGTAAAGGATTAACATGGGGATCTCTAAATTTTAAACATAAAATTGCACGCCACAGCAAATTCAGATAGGTAATATTTGCATTATGTAATCAGAAAGTTTAAAAATTTGCACCTTATCACTGGATTTTGTACCTTTTTTTTTTCCCAGTGTTCGAGGAAACTGAGTAGCTAGCATAATGAATCATCATGATGCAGATTACTCTTTTCCTATATTAAGATGACTTCCAGTTTTCCCTTTCCGTTACTTTTGTATCAAGGGTGTATCTGGCATAAAGCATATACGTATAATATGTTATATTTTCAAGACAACACCTAATTGTACACTCTTTACAAACTATCAAATTTAGCCCAAACCCCTGTAAATAAAAATTAGTTTCCAACTTCGAAAAACAAGCTAATGATTAAAAAATTATATCATACCGTGTATTAATTTTTTTGGATATTGTAAACAGAACAAAAAGACTATTAAACCCCTTAACGGTCGTATTAAATTAAGGTTAAAAAATTTAAATTGCTTATTGGCACCACTTTTTTTGAAAAAGAAATATTCACCTTATTGAATGACAGATAAAATGATACCAAACTAAAGACAATGACACTATGTTATAAAACTGGTGGGAATCAAAGAATCTGAATAAACGACACAGTTCGTGAACATCACGGAAGCCAGAATTAAGGGGTTGGTTAATATGCTATTTCCATCTTTTATTATTTTTGAAATTCTAAAAACATTACTTTTCTTATTTCCATTATTTTAATATATAAATTTCAAAATCTGTATGAAAGTGATCTTCAAATTGTGGCCTACGGGCATCAAGATACCAATATTTTAGGGTTGGGTTGATTGTTGACGGCCAATTATCTACACGAGGGATATACCAATATTTTAGGATAGAATAAATTGTATTATTTAATCCCAGAAACTTTGCAATTGACTAATATAAGGAATACCTTTCAAAATCTGTTTGCCTAAAGACATTCAAGCGAAATTGATGAGGACTCATATAACTTTCGTGTACTACATCGTCGGCTTAACGAGGTGTCGCGCACTGCTGGGTCAAATAGCACAAACTTCCACAACGAATTTTAAAATGTTACTTTTGTCTTAATTAATCAAAGTGATTAAATAAGTCATTAAAAAACTATTGTTAGAAATATGCCTGATTGACTATTTAGATCCCGTGAAGTCACCGTATATGCTTATACATCATGGACGGCGATCCGTGTGTCAGAAAGCGAATTACTACCACTTTCATGAATGTAAAAGTCCTCACAAATTTATCCTGCATAATTTTTGTTTTTTTAACATAGGTAGAAAATATCACAAATAATATTTTGGGCATAAATCTATTGCATAGAATAATATTTTCAGTGTGCATACATCTTTGCCAGAATTAATATAAATAAACGCATTTTTTAATCGCAGAAAAAGGATACAGATTTAACGATCGGCATACCCTTTGGAAATTCGAGGAGTTAGTGGAACTTTCGCTTGATGAGAAAATTTTAAAGTGATGAAGAAATATACTTTTTCTTCTTATTATTTTTAAAATATTTGAACCTTTATTAATGTCATACAGTTTTCCCTTAGGAAAAGTCCCAAAAGTATGGTAGCACTATCCATAAACATTGTGACGCTAACTGGCGATACCTGTCAGGGACAAAACCTGAAACTTTGATATCTCAAAACAATGTTTTTCAGCGATTTTACAACGATAACTTTTGAACAAGTTAACGAATTTGCATGTTTCTTTTTTTTAAATAAAGGAATTTAAATTATGTCCAAACTATACTTGAGAAACAAACAAACAGATTATTTTTTAAGTTATAACATTGAAATATGATCAATGGAGAATTTTTCCCTTCGTCATTTTAAGATTTGTTTATTTTAACTTTCCTTTGTTTAGCTAATTTGCATATGCTTTCTTCTTCTCCTTTTTTCTCCCTTAACTTTCTTCAGTTTCACTCTTATGCTCAATTATTGTAATTTAAATTTCCTCGCTTCGTTTGTGCGATATATTATTTAAGGAAAACCCTTCTCTTTTTTATTTCCTTTTAAATAAGTGCTAATATAATTAATTTTAATCGATATCCCTTCATATCTTTGGTGCAAACAAACAAATAAATAGGCGAAAAAATATTTATATATATTTTTTAATATTTGATTAAAATTTTAATGATATCTATTTAAAGATAATATAAACTGAATGTGTGTGTGTATATTTTTTTACATGCATTACGTTCAAACAAATCCAGCAGCACTTTGAAAGTAAAAAATCATGGCACAATAGAAATAATCTAATATTTCAAACTGTTATTGTTATTTTATTAATCAAACATACAAAGAATGAAGCAACATCTATTTTTTCGTCGCATAAATATTCATAGATGCCAAAGTTTCTAATCTGAAAAATAATAAAGTCATAGTATTTACGTCCTCCGTTTGGTTTAAAAAAATCAATTTTTTTTGTTTATTGTTTAAACATAACCGAAGACAATGAGAATTAATCACGAGAAGTTGTAGATTACAACAGTGTTGTGAGAAATATTATACATGAAGTAAATATTACCAGAGAGTTGAAAATGCATTGGATTGGAGCAAAGTATCCAAATATAAAAAAATTAAGTCAATCGTTTATATTTAAATTTCAACTCAGAGTCGATTGGAAGCTGGTTTCCGTCCTTTTAAATAAGGGACGTTTTGGGGGTTCACTGGTTAAGGATAAAGGGGGGTTAGTCTACCCCCTTAATTCAGATAAAAGGGTTTTTCATGCAGAATCATTCGATTTGCTCCGAATTTGGTATACCGGTTTATTATGTTAAGGAACTTCCCTGATTAGTCTTGGAGGTTCATTGGTTAAGGATAAAGGGGGAAAAGGGGGGTTAGTTCACCCCCTTAATTCAGATAAACGGGTTTTTCAAGCAGAATCATTAGATTTGCTCCGAAGTTGGTATACCGGTTTATTATGTTAAGGAATTTCCCTGATTAGTTTTGGGAGTTCATTGGTTAAGGATAAAGGGGGGGGAAACGGGGTTAGTCCGCCCCCCTTAATTCAGATAAATGGGTTTTTCATGCAGAATCATTCGATTTGCTCCGTATTTGGTATACTGGTTTAATATGTGAAGGAACTTCCCTGATTAGTTTTGGGGGTTCATTAAGGATAAAGGGGGAAAAGGGGGTTTAGTCCACCCCCTTAATTCAGATAAATGGGTTTTTTATGCAGACTGATTCGATTTGCTCCGAAGTTGGTATACCGGTTTATTATGTTAAGGAACTTCCCTGATTAGTTTTGAGGGTTCATTGGTTAACACTAGAAAGACGGGGAATTTTGCTCAAATTTTATAAAAAATATTTCGCACCCGAATTTTTACTTTAAATTATTAACTTATTTATTTATCGAGTTTTTTTCCTCATTACCTTTTAAACTAGTTTTATAAAGAATTTTCTGGTTCGAACTGAAATATATTCATCTTTCTAGTGTTAAGGATAAAGGGGGGTTAGTCCACCCCTTTTAATTCAGATAAATGGGTTTTTCATGCAGAATGATTCGATTTTCTCCTAAGTTGGTATACCGGTTTATTATGTTAAGGAACTTCCCTGATTAGTTTTGGGGGTTCATTGGTTAAGGATAAAGGGGGAAGGGGGGCTAGTCCACTCCCCTTAATTTATATAAACGGGTTTTTCATGCAGAATTATTAGCTTTGCTACAAATTTGGTATACCGGTTTATTATGTTAAGAAGCGTCCCTGGTTCGTTTTGGGAATTCATTGGTTAAGGATACAGAGGGGGCTAGTCCACCCCCTTAATTTAGATAAATGGGTTTTTTTTGCAGGATTATTCGATTTGCTCCAAATTTGGTATACCTGTTTATTATGATAAGGAGCTTCCCTGATTAGATTTGGAGGTTCACTGGTTAAGTATAAAGGGGGAAACGGAGGCTAATTCCCCTTCACTTATTTCTTTGAGGGGCATTATTCTTTAAAATAAGAGTATGATATACAATTAGTGTGAATAGCCTGTGAGCTCAATGCCATCAGTTTAGCTGGGCACTTTTCTTTTTTTTAATAGTTTCTGCATTAGTTACAATTAAATATTCAAGAGGAATGAAATTATGTTGCCAAAATGTTTCATACTTGCAATAGACTATTGAATGCACGGAGTTATTACTGTTATACACCAAAACCATACGGATACGTTTGGTCTTGTTTCACTTTCACACATAAAATAGCTTTGTATTTAACACTAGAAAGGCGGAGGTTTTTGTATACCTAGAAAGACGGAGAGCGGTAATTTTGACCGCTCTATTTGAATGATTAAAAATAAAGCATTTTTTAATATTTTTTTGTTCAAACAAGTTTTTTAATATACATTTATTAATGGAATAGGATATTATTTTATTTATTTACCGTTTTATATATAATATTAATTTTAGTTAAAGTAAATACAATATATATAACAAATATATATAACAACAAATATATATACAATATATATAACAATACAATATATACAACAAAAATTACAAAAAAAAAAAAAAAAAAAAATACACACTTTAAAAGATTTTTTTTTTGGATTTGCTCAAAGTATCTTAAATTTATATAACATAATTGCTTTTTTAAAGGAATATATTTAAAAATATAAATATTACAAAAATAACTTACATTATTCCTTTTTACATTCTCTACAAACACTCAGCTTTATAACTTTGTAAGTGCAGGAGCCACAAACTAACTTTTTGCAATCACTACAAATGTTTATAGTTTTATTCCGGCATCGATTCATTTGGCATTGTTTGCGTTTCGTACCCGAGATTGTAGGTGCACCTGTATTTGGAGTTAAGTCTGACAGCTGCGGAGATGTCTTAGAGGCGACATATTTTGTACGCAGTTCGTCAGCTAAATTCAAAATAAAATCACGACGCTTTATATTTACACCGGAAGTCTCTTTATAAATCACACAAGCATTTATAGCAGCTAAGTCCAGAATATTAAAAAAGACTTGAACAGGGCATCGTCGAGAAGTTGATTTTATGGAATATTTTTTTACCATCTGGTCAAGTACATCCACACCGTATTTCGTTGAGTTGTAAAACTGAACAACCTCAGGCGTCTTTTTTTCATTGCCATTGAGTTCAAGTGTAGGATGTAAAGTGCCTAACAACAAAACATTTTTGTTTTTCTTTCTTTGATACGAGGTCAGTGATATATTATCGTGCTTGAGAATTTGGCTTGAATACAGTTCTCCGTTTGTGAGCTTGAAGGATTCGGGCACTTCTTTCATTCCACGTTTCATAGTTCCAACGATGCTAAGTCCTTTATTTCTTAGAGTTTTGGCTAATTTCAACGTTGTGAAAAAATTATCCGTTGTTATTTTCCTTCTTCTGTTATGAAATGGCTCTGCCAAGCGACAAACAGCATGATCTCCCACAGTTTCATCTGTAGGTCTATTTTCATTTTTACCTAAATTTGGAAAGCCATTCAAGAAATATTTCGATCGAACGTCAGCTGCTAGCCAAAATTTAATCCCGAATTTATCGGGTTTTTGCGGCATATACTGTGTAAATGGGCAACGTGCCTTACTTGGGAAGAGTTGTTCGTCTACTGTTATAATATTTTCACCTGGTTTATAGCAAAGTAAACAATTTTCAATAAACGAGTTCCAGATCTCTGAAACTAGTTCAAATTGATCAGATCGAAGTCTTTCAGATCTTGTTGCCTTCAGATCAAACCGCAAATATTTCATTATTTCTTTGAACCTGTCCCAAGCCATTGTTTGGTGAAAAAAGTTTATTCCCCATGTCGTGGACCATAAGTTGTTTATTGAAATACCTTTAGAAATAAAAGCTCCACGAGCATACGGTAGGGAAATAAAAGCATCTAATTCGTCTAAAGATATATTCCAATGTGGATCCTGCAAACATCGATGAGCTTCCGCTTCTGTGCACATTTTTATGAAACGAAGAATCTTTTCATTTATGAATAGTCTCCATGCACTTGTGAAATTCCCTAACATTACATTTCTAGTGGCAAATGAACTTGGTCCAGTAACTTCTCTCAACACATTGTGCTGCTGTCGTTTTCCTGAAGAAATATTACGAGAAGAAATTGTTCCATCTTTTGCTACTTCTACATTTTTCTCATTTCCTTCCTTTTGGAAACATACTCTTTGTTCTCCACTTTTACGTAGTAGTTTACTTTTCTTTTGCCGTTTTCTGTTTTGTTTTCGTTTTCTACCACGTGGGGTACTCGCATGACTTGAATCGACATTTATAAAAAAATGTCCTTCGTTTTCAGATTCAGACGAAAAATCTGTTTGTGCAGTTTCAGTAAAAAAACGGCATTAGTCCGCAGAAGAGGATTCACTTACATTTCCCGGGTTATATTCATCGTCAGATAAATTTGAATTTTCATCTGTACCAGAATCGGTTTCCGATACAGTCCGCAATATTTTTAGAAACTCTTCTTGTGACAGATTGCTTTTACCAACAGTTTTTCGCGACATAGCGTGAAAAAAATGTACGTCCGATCAGCTCAAGAACTTCAATAGAAATAAATATCTGTTACTAAAAATGCAGATGCTTTCGAACATAAAAGGACTTTCACGTGACCAGCTGGTGTTTTTCAATCCCACTTGTTGTCCATATGACAGCAGTCTATTACAGGCCCTACGAAAAGAATCACGTGACAAGCAGATGTTTTTAATATCCCTCTCCACCTCACGTATGCTTCTTTCCATGAAATGTTATTAAAATTATCTCGAAAAGAAAGAATAATCGTTCGTAGACAGCAAAAATTGAAAAGTAAATGCAATGTTAGATTTTATTTCTTCAGCGGTCAAAATGACCGCAATCCGTCTTTCTAGGTATACATATTTATAAGGCTCATAATATTGTGTAAAAAAATAAAATTTTGGCGCTACAAAATCCTTATGAATAATTAGGAAAATTCAATAAACCATGTAGAAATCGAAGAATATTTAAGAAAAATACAAGCGTTTTAAATTCATTTTCGGTCAGAATGACCGCTCCCGTCTTTATAGTGTTAAAAAGCATAAAGTCCTAACATTTATACAAGTTATCTTTATACTTAACCCTTTCGAGACCAGCATCTTATGCATTAAATTTATTCGGTTGGTACCACTACTTTTAAAACAATTACCTTTACACATTTGATTGTGGAAATGTTTTAATTAAATGAAACAAAAATTATTTTCTTTTTTAGTGATGCCGAAAACAAATACAGACGGCAACTTTTGAAGGTACAAATATGCACCCATGGTCCCGAAGGGCATAAGGGAGATTTTTTACATTAACACTAAACATACCGGAAATTTTACTCAAGTTTTATAAAATATTTCACATCAGAATTTTTATTTAAAACTATTTACCAGTTTAATTTAATCCTTACCACTCCATTGCGGAGACGTCATCATTCTTAGCAAAATTTCTTTTTGGCACGAGTAATAGAGGAAAATAAAACTTACCTTATTTAATCAGATCATTTTTGAAACTGTGTACTTGAAGGAAACTTCTTTTAAAAAAGTGGTGCCGATCGAATAAAATTTGTGTAAGGGACGCTGGAGCGCAAAGGGGTAAGTTATTTCTTTAGTTTATATTTCATTTTTTTATGAATACATTTCTGGTTCCGATTGGAACCAGAAATTTATAGTTTCGTTTGCTACTGTCATACCGCTACATGCGTAGGTAGGGAAAGCTAAATTTAGCCAGCTTTGAACTGGCAGTTAGGCTAGAAATTTTGTAACAAGAACTACCAGATTATTATTCCAAGCCGAGATGCACAATTATCGCTTTCTCGGAATGGTTGTTAATTAATTTTAAATGTTAAATATGTGTGCGTTATCGTGCTGTGTTGTTTAAATAAAACCAGAAAAGAAGTTTCCTGATCAATTATATGACATAAATCAGACCACACTATTTAAAGTTTGAACTCGTGAATAATAAAATTATCCCAAGTTGGGTTATTTAACAAAAAATCACCAGTGGATGCACGAAACATTTTGTTCACGAAATATATTTATTTATTTTGAATGTTATTCCTCGACAGTTTTATTGAAAGTGAAATAATAACAAAGAAATAGGGATCTCACGAACACTTAAGGTATGAAAATAGGGAGACAACAATAGAAACCTCGTATATACAATATAATAATATAGGGATAAAATCTTCTGGCAAGATATTCTTGTGCATTTTAAATCTGTACAGTATGCGAAGAACTCTATCACAATTTTCTTGTAGAATCTTTCTTATTTAAGCTTTGAAAAATTCATGAAACCATTCGATGAATCCCAGAAAGATTTCTAATGCGAATAATAAGTATAAGGCAAAGGTTTATTACCGCAAATAGTTGCGCCAGACACGTTGGAAATTCTAAGAGTGTGTTCTTAACTTGTCTTACACTAAGCATAGTCTCTAGAACAGAGCTGTAAAACTGGGTATCACGGTTTTTTTTTTAAATATTCGACTTCTTGAATCGCAGTGATTAGGTAAGACATAGATAACTGAAAAAGTTTAGTGGTATCCGTCAGGCCATACTTTTTGGATACGGTTTGACACCACTGATCTAGAAGAATGCAGTGTGGAAATCACCTATACCGGTGTTGCTTTTGAATGTATCCAAAAAATTACATTTTCTTAGACGACGCTGTCATCTAAATAATCATTAAACTGTAAACACTAAGCACTATATCCAGCCTCTTGAAATATGTGGTACGAAATGCATTTAAAATATTAGGTCATTAAGTATGAAACGTCCGATTTGAAAGCATTTTTTTTTTTTTTTTTTTTTTTTTTTTTTTTGTAATTTCGAATTCTATCCAGGAAGTTTTAGTAGTTATTTTTACTTTATAGATGTTAGATATTCCACAAATAAAAGAAAATGGCAATTCAAAATTTTTTGGTGTGAATTCAGAATTTCTAAATAAAAAACCGTTTCATACTTAACCCCTTGAAGGGCGGTGATGCCGTCACGGCATCACATAATTTTAATCCCCAATTGCCACATTGGCACCGGAATTTTATAATGAAAATTTCACCATTATTAAGTACGCGAAAATATGCTTTTACTTGTTTACAAATAAATTCTCTGGTAAATACTGGTGTTAATAAATTATTTCAACATTTTATGAATACAAGTACCTTGCCGCTGAAAGGGTTAATCCTTTCAGGGGCAAAGCACTTCCATTGGCAAAATATTGAAATGAATGATTGGCATCGGAATTTAAGTACAAATTTATTTGCAGATAAGAAAAAACTATCTTTCAGATACATATAAACGAAAAAAAAATTGCACCAAAAATCTGGTGCCATTGTCAGATTTGGATTTAAAATTAAGTGGTTTCATAAACATACCACTGCCCCTGAAATGGTTAATGATAGTGTTGCTAGATTGGGGACTTTTTTGTCCCCAGATTGTTGATTGTCACCGCTTTCTTTAAATAGCAATATTCGGCCTATTTTAAATAGATTAAAAATTCTGAAAAATAAGGCGAATTATACTATTTAAAAAAAGTGGTGGCAGTAAAATAATCTAAATTATAAAAAGTCCCCAATCTGGCAACACTGGTTATTGACCTAATATATGCCTGAATTTTTGTTCCTTCCTAATGTATCGTGTACTACTACAAAAATACCGTAATTTCAGGCGTATAATCCGCGGATCAACAATTCCGTTTTGAGCCAGAAATTTTAGTCAGTAATTGAGGCCAAATGTTTACCGCGATCTGCTAAGTTACATTTTACTTAAAAATATTTCTGGGTCGAAAAATGATTGTTTGATCCGTGGATTATACGCCGGAAATTACGTTATTTTAAATTCTGTTTTTCACAAAGTTTATTTTTCAAAAAAAAAAAAATGTTCGCGTAGTTTAAATTGCATCAAAAATATCTAATAGTGGATACCAAATCACTCGTGGCAAGAAACTCGATTATTGCGCCCTCTGGAGACAATGAACCGCGCGTTCCGCTTTTGTAGGCCTCTAGGCAGGTTATCGAACATGTTCGGTACCTGAGGGGGTACGAGGTGACCCCCTCGAGACGTAATACCAGTCAGTCTAACAAGTGTTCGCCTTCGGCTTGATGGAGCGATTGTTTCCCCCTGTTCGATGAGTAGTACTCTAAGTGAGGTACCTCTTGCGCAAGGCACTTTAGATACCCGAAGGGTAGTCGCGTGCCCTCGAGGTGTAATGCTAGCGATTCAAGATGGGAAGATTGGAAACTCGGAGAACATGTCGGTTTGACGGTATCTGTTGTTCAGCAGTGTGACGCTATTTGCTTCGGCTCTTTTGGCTACATCCCAAATTATAGCGCCCCCCCCCCCCCGATGCTGATGTTTCCTGGAATCTCGGACTCGTCAAAACATTCTGCCGTGGGTACAGAATCAAGCCGCAGCACGGACTTTACGAAGTTCTTTGTTGTGGTTTGGCTCGTATCTCCCTTGTTCAGCTGTTTTGACAGGCGGACTGTTGTCGGAGCGGCTGGGCGTCACTTGGTGAATTTTGGGACGGGGTGGTCTGTACGCGATCCCCTTGGAAGGACCGCATGGAGCCGCTCGACTCTGGTTCGGGGAACTATTTAGTAATGATGTTTCAGTTTTATTTAACGACGGAATAGCTGTCATCAAATAAAATATCTTTACCATGTTAAATCCTGCTGGGTCGATTTTTTAAATTAAAAATGGATTCAATTGCCAGAACATTCTATATCCCATTCACCAGTAGGAAGCAGTGTTGCCAGTTTTGATAACATTTTTGTTCAAAAATACCAAATTCATATCATAAATTTAGAATAGTATATTTTTTTAACTTAACGACTGACATTTTGAGGTTAGATTAAAAAAAAAAAAAAAAAAAAAAAAAAAAAAAAAAATCGAAATTTCCGGTATGAAATGGGGATTTCTGAATAAAAAATGAGCCCGAACTTGCCACTGTTAGGAATAACTATAGCTGCGAACATCTTACGCTTTTTTGTACTACAAAGTTTAATAGAAAATTTTGCCTTATTTAATCGGCAGATTACGAAGATTAATAAAGCAAAAATATACTATTAAATTTTTGTGGAACAAAAAAGCTTAAGAGTTGGCAGCTATGGAAATAACTAAAAATTATTTACAAATTAAAAGACATTGTATGGAGTAGTGTTTTCTTCGACATCGCGCATGAACCCCATTTTCCTCTTTTGAATAAAAAGCTGTAAAAAATGAAATTTTTTTTAATATTTTCAAAATTTTAATTCTTATAATTCAGGACAAAAAAGAGATATGAGATTTTTTTTTTTTTTTTTTTTTTTTTTTTTTTTGCGACGTGTTTGTACTTGTAATGACACATATAAATCTGATGGAACTACGTATAAAGAACAACTGACATATGCTTAATACAGTGAAGCTTCAACTATAACCGCAGTCATTTGGTTGAGTACCACCAGGGCAAACTTCTACCAGTAAATTTAAATAAAAATTTTCTCCTTATTTATGCAGAATTTCAGTCGTAAATTATTGCAAAAACTTATATTTACTACTAATAGTTTACATCGGTGGTAGTCAGTTATTGCGTTTCTGTCATATTGTGACAACCTAAATAACCTCTTGTCAGTGTCAGTTGAAAAGGTTATAATACCTGGGCAAAGTGCCACCAGTAAATACTAATAGAAATATTTACCACATATATAAGAGAACTTTTGCGTGAACAAGGTGTTTAACCCTTTCAGGGGCAAGGTACTTATGCTGCAAAAATATTAAAATGATTGACTGGTACCAGGATTTAAGCGGAACATAATATGAACATAAGTAAAAGCTTACCTTTAAGTACTTCAAAGAAAGAAAAAGTTAGTTAAAAAAACTCTGGTGCAAATGTGGTATTTAGGAATTAAAATTAAGTGGTATATATAATATACCGGTGCCTTTCACGGGGTTAAATAGAACGAAAATTTCTATTCAAATTTACACGTGTGAAGTTTGCCCTGGTGGTAATCCTAAATTGATTATCCGATTTAAAAAATACAGCCACCATCTTGTGACAACCTCCTCAGTTACTTCACTTGCAACTGGTAGACAATACACTATATGTCTCCTCCTCTTTATTCGTAGATCCATTATACCGGGTGTCCCAAAAAGGACTGACTGATTTTAAAATTCAATAACTTGCAAACGGTGACAGATATTTAAAAAATTCTTACAGGAGGGTTATGCATAAGGTCAAAAGTTTTATTACAGTGATTTTCGATTTTAGTTAGAATTACAAACAATAGATGGCGCTGTAAGCAATAGTCGCTAAATACAGGCTCGATTTCTGGTCCTTTCTCTTGTTCCATGCTGAAAAAGGAGATGGAAATGTATTATCCGGGCCACGAAGTACCAAAAATTGAGCCTGAATTCAACGTCTATTGATCGCAGCGCCATCTATTGTTTGTAATTCGAACTAAAATTGAAAATCACTGTAAAAAAACTTTTGACCTTATGCATAACCCTCCTGCAAGAATTTTTTAAATATCTGTCACCGTTTGCAAGTTATTGAATTTTAAAATCAGTCAGTCCTTTCTGGGACACCCGGTAAATACCTGCTGTTCTTTCCTTTTACGAGATTAATATTCTTTTAAAACAGGCCTTTTCGCCAACTTCCTAGCATTTCTTAAAGAACTGAATAAAAAAAAAATACAGATAAATCTATAAAACTTACATATTCTAACAAGAAATGGTTGTTAAATTTCATATGCTTATGTACTTTAGTTTATGTCTATTTATTCAAAAATTACATAAGATTACATAAGTCTTTGAATTTTTTAATCGGAAAAAGTCGTTTTGAAACTGAACATATGAGTTTAAAAAAATAGATAATTCGAGCAAACTGTACCATACTGTAGGATTAAATGGACAACAAACAAATATAAAAAAAAAAGAGAGTGCTTTATTCTAAGAAAACACAATAGTTTAGAGAACGCTATAAAAACTAAAGTTTAAGAAAGAAAAAAAGTATAATGCGGGTTTGTTTTTAAAACTATCGTATGTGGCTTTTAAAATTCTTTTTCACATTGTATTAACCTTTTCAGGGGTAAAGTAATTCTGTTGTAAAGCGTTGAATTGATTAAACTGCACCAGAATTGCTGAATAAATTTATTGTAAAAGAACAAATCTGTTTTCTTCACCTATATAATAAAAGAGAAATAAAAAATTATCTAGCTGCTATTTTGTAGTTTGGAATAAAAATTAAGTGGTATAGGTATTATATAAGATAAAATATTAGGTAGTGTAAAACATATACCACGGCCTATATATACATCTATATATACCATAAAAATATACCCCCAGCATACCAGTAATTCCGTATAGTATTTTTCACCTATTTAATACAAGAATTCTGCACATGCACAAGTTGAAGGTTGCGGATAAAATATTCTAATGATAAAAGAAAAAAAACAAAAAACATACGTGTTCGTGTTACTCGGCTTCAATAATTTTCCTGAAGAATAAAAATGATATTTTGTAGATATTATACCGCCTCCCTTCAAACATGGAAGTATGAATAAAGAGGAATTGACATATCCTCAAAATAGTGAAGCTACAATTGTAACCGTTTTCACAGTGGCTGATTACCGCCGAGGCAAACTTCCCCCAATAAGTTTGAATAGAGATTTTCTCCTTAGTTAAACGTCACGTAAAATTTCTGTCAAAATTATGGCAAAAACAGATATTCATATTTACTGGTGGAAGTTTACACCGATGGCAGTCAGGCCCTACGCTTTTGCCATATTGTAACAACCTAAACAACCTCCTGCCGATTTTAGTAAAAGGGATTATAATACCGGCCAACTTCCACGAGCAAAAACGATTAGAAATTTATTCCATTTTTGGGAGAGAAACTTTTTATAAATAAGGTACTTAAATAAGATGAAATTTTCTACTCAGATTTACTGGTGGAACTTTGCCACGACGGTAAAGGACATGTTTATCCAATGTAAACAATCAGCTACAATATTGTGACTACATCCTCAGTTACATTGCTCGCAGCTGTTAGACATTACACCACCACCACCTGAATAGTAGGCCAGAGCGCTGACATAAAAATGGCGGCTGCCGTAGGCGGATTTTTTCAGCGTGTGTACAGCCCCTTGAATTTCAGTACCAATAACTTTTAAAAGTTTTTTCCACTTTATTTTTTTTAGATTAAACAAGTCAAAGAAAGCTTTAAGAAAATGCTGATGTAGAAATTTAGGGGACAGCAAAAGCGTTAAAAAAATCCGCCTACGACAGTCACCATTTTTGTGTCAGCGCTCAGGCCGAGTACTCAGAGGGTGATGATCACACTATATGTCTCTTCATATTTAATCATTCCATTCCTTCAGAGGCTTAAAATTCAGCCCACCCCCCACCAAAAAAAAAAAATTACGAACGGTGTCCACAACGTCACAAGCGTCTAGCGATCACACTTTTTCATTTTGATCCTGTGATCCTGCGGGATCAGCGCGTTCCGCGCATATCGTTCCGCGCATGACGTATTTTGCATCATACCCATACCAAATTGATTCAAATTAATTAAACTCTAAAATTATTTTAAAAGGATGACAAAATTATTAAATTATAATTTAAAAAACAGAAATTATTAAATTCAAAATTTTGAAAAATACAATTTAAACATTATGAAAAAATATTAAATTTAAATTATTAAACATAAAATTACTAGAAACATATAAAAATTTATTATATTCAGAATTTAAAGTGGCTTTAAATGATAAAAAAATGAAATTACTAAATTATTGTAAAATTTCAGATTATGAAAAAAATATTAACAATTATTATTTAATCAAAATTAAAAGTTCTTTTAAAATGATGATAGAAATTAAAATTATTAAATTTAAAATTATGAAAAAATATTTAATTTTTATTAAATTTAAAACATTCTTTATGATTTGATAACCTTTACACCACTAGATGGCGATAAATCTGTTAAAACTACGATCACCTTATCAAATATTTGGAAAATTCACAATAAAAAAAATTGTTAATAGTGGTACAAATATTGAAAAACATAAATTTTCAATTTTTCTCTTCGAAAAATTTAGTTTTTAAAGCAATCTTGACTTTTATTTTCATTCAGCTCCGTAAGGAACTGAACCCATACCATCTAATCTGAAGTCGAACGTCATACCACTACACCATAAGGTTCCTTAAAAAAAGTTTGCTTAGAATATTATTTTACACAAACATCGCTACGTCATGCGCGGAATGCTATGCGCGGAGCACGCTGATCCCGCAGGATCACAGGATCAAAATGAAAAAGTGTGATCCCTAGACGCTTGTCACAACGTCAGCTCTAATTAGACCCGTTAGGACATACATCATTTAGCCCTTTCAGGGGCAAGGTACTTCGTAAAATGTTGAAATAATTTACTGACACCAGTATTTATAAGGAAAATTATTTGTAAACAAGTAAAAGTATATTTTCACGTACTTAATAAAAGTGAAAATTTCATTACAAAATTCCACTGCCAATGTGGCAATTAGGGATTAAAATGATGTGATGCCGTCACGGCATCCCCGCCCTTCAAGGGGTTAAAAGCATTAAATTTTTAATACCAGTAATTCAATATAGTATTTTTCGCCTGTTTAATACAAGAACTCTTCATATACACAAGGCAATTAATACGACTAAAATATTCTGGTGTTTAAAAATAAAATACATACGCGCACTATTTGGAACGTATACACATAGGTGCAAACCTCAGACTAATCTTCCGTAGTACTTGGGTTAATTTGACCCGGGTTTAATACGTTTCGAACCAGAAATTTTTTAAAGATATGAAATTAAATATGTTCCACGTAGAAACCTAGAATTAAATAAATAAGCATTCATGAAATAAATTTTCTGGTTCGAAATGTGGTTAACCGGCGTCAAATTAATCCAGACATTACGGAAGATTAGTGAAAGGTTGACAGCTATGTATACATGACACCCGACTTGAATAAGATACTGGAAGAATAAAAGTGAAGTAATATTTTTCTTCGATAATGTTCTTCATAATTGCAAGTCCAGGGTGTTTAACTGTAGCCCGCCGGATACCACTAAATTTTTATATAAATATTGGCCTTATATAATCATCGAATCTCTGTGATTCAAGAAGTCGACTATTTCTTTAAAAAATTAGTGTTATCCGGAGGGCCACAGCAGCCATCCCTATTGTAAGTGGTTTCATTTTTCATAAGGGATCGTCTATATTTTTAAAAATACTCTACCTTTCAATTTGAAACCGTAACACCCATTTTTGACATTTTAATTTAGTTTCTTGTATCAAAGCAGCCAAGAAAAGTGCAGATTTTATGCACATTTTATACCGCATGATAGCATTATAAAAGAGAATGTGTTTTAGACATATCAATAAATTCTGAATCATTAAATTGAAATCTTACAAAGGAAAAGTACAAGAGTCATTTAATTTGTAGATGGAAAAAATTAAAATAAGCATACTGTATAATTGCACAATTCATGGGTCATGAATCCACCAGGTTACATTTTTGACATTTTGTTTTAGTTTCTTGGAAGAAAGCAGACAAGAAAACTATAGTGTTTATGCATTTTTCTAACCTCGTCATAGAATTATAAGAGAAAATGTGTTTTAGGGTTATTCATAAATTCAGAATAATTAAATTGTGAAATTACAAAGAAAAATTGCCACACTCATTTAATTTATAGATGGAAAATATCGTGAGAAATCTAAATTTAAAATAAACAAACTGTGTAATTATTCAATTCATGAGGGAGTTAAGAAGTTAAGAGTAAAGAAACATCATAATCCACGAGATTTCATTTATAATACATTTTATCTTCTATGTAAATTTCCTAGGTTCAAGAATAATGAAGGTCAAGGACATTGGGAGCCGAATTAAGCCTTTCAAGAACGGTGTTTGCAAGGTGCAAACACTTAATTTAAATTTAAAACTGTCAAATGGCACTAGAAATTTAGTAATAAAATTTTGATGTCATAATATACGTGAACACATACTCAAAGCTGCCAACTTGTACGGATTTTTGCTACCGCTAAAATTTAACAGAAATTTCTGCCTTATTTAATTATCGAAATTCACTGCAATTCAGCGATTGAATTAGGCAACATTTTCTGTTAAACTTTAATGATAGCAAAAATCCGTACAAGTTGGCAGCTATGCATACTTTTAATAAATTTCAAATAATTGCGTTCGTAAATTCATTCGATTTAAATCTATTCGCTCTATTGATTTTATTTTAATTTTCTATTAACTGTTAGTGTTTTGTCAGATCTGTGTCATGGATTTCCTCTGACATCCCCGAACGGCATATCAGAACAAAAGCACATTCATGTGTGTATGTTTTCACATAAGGTACTGAAGACAATAGAAAAATACACTGGTGTTGAAAAATTAAGTACGAAGCAGAAAAAATAGCATACAATCGAACAAGGTATCAGAATGGTCTAAAAGGTAAATCAGGAAGTCAGGAGAAAAACCTGGGACTAATTCAATAGGGCATTGGCATATAACGTAAGGAGTAGGTCTGAAGGGTAGCAAGCACAGAGGAGGAGGACGCTCGGCAATTCAATAAAATCTATTGCACAGTGTACGGTGATTTCAGCGACAATATGTTGCTATTAATGTGTGATATGGCCAACAGGCAATCCAGGAGTGTCATCTGGATGACTTTACCAGAGGTCGCATCACTGGGAGGTTGGAAGAAGGTCGAAGTGTGTAAAGAGTGGCAGAAGAGTTTGGGATCGCTCACAGCATCGTTTCACGAGCCTGGTGAGCATTTCAAACGATACGAACAGCTGTCCGAGCATTCAGCAGTGGTCGTCTACGAGCATCAACAGCAGGGGGAAAACGCTATATTGTCCTATAGACGAAGAGAAACAGTCGGCAGACAGCTGGATAAATCGCAAGGCACTTGGAACAGACTACTGGACATATATCACGTTTTACCGTGGCCAAGAGGCTGCACAAAGGTATTCTATACTCACGGTTACCAGTATGGTATGTAACATTAGTGCCTTCTCACGGAGACGACAGTTTCAGTGCTGTCAGAAACACCAAAATTGGATATAACAGGAGAGGGGTCGAGAATTCTTTACGGAT
This sequence comes from Maratus speciosus, assembly GCA_963932465.1. Lineage (NCBI taxonomy): Eukaryota > Metazoa > Arthropoda > Arachnida > Araneae > Salticidae > Maratus > Maratus speciosus. The sequence goes on from OZ010796.1 coordinate 550,595,863, forward strand.
GAGAGGCCAGTTAGTCTGACGAGTGATTCTGGACGTATACACATCTGGAGAGAACAGAGAACACGCAATCACCTCTCCAACGTCATCGAAAGGAAGTGTTTTGGAGGTGCCGGAGTTCTCGTTTGGGGCGGTGTCATGCTTGGTTGCCGTACGAACCTCCACGTCTTCCAAGGAGGATCATTCACTGGTGTTCGCTATTGTACCGATATTCTCTTGCCTCTATTGCCGTGTGTCTATTTAGAGGCACTGTCAGGCATGTGATTTCCGCGTTTTTGCACACCAGTATATTCTTAGAGAAAATGTTGTTCTCTTAAATCGCAAAAATGTTTCGATTAAATGAAATATCATTTTCTCTAAGAATATACTGGTGTGCAGAAACGCGGAAATCACATGCCTGACTGTGCCTCCAGACTTCCTCTTCATGAACGACAACGCTACACCTCATCGTACAGTGGCTGTCGTCGCAGAGCTCTTGGAGAGCAAAGGTATTGAAAACGTGGATCGGCATGCAAGGTCCGCGAAGCTAAATCCCATAGAACACGTGCGGGCCCTTCCCGGGAGATGTTTGGCAGCACGTGACCAGGCGCCAGCAACGATTCCGCAACTGCAATTGGCGTTACAAGAGGAATGGGACTCGATGCACACATCTTTTTGTTCGAAACATGTTTACATTTAACAGAAGATAACGGAACGGTACATTTAAATGGAAATTATCGATGGAATGGATTATCGGTATGTTCGAAGATATGAGAATCTCATTCTTTTTCATATTCTGTGCTCCTGTACACTATTTTTTTTTTCTTTTTTGAAATAAATATTTCATCACTGTCTTCATTACAGCTAGTGCGAAAGAAAAAATCGTTTGCTCATATTTATTAGATGTTAATGATTGTAATGCTTATTGTACAAGTCATTTTATTCTTTTAAACATGGCAGTTAAACGTTACGTTTTATTCATGACATGTTTTCAACCATGCATTTTACTTAATCCTTTAGCCGTCATATGAATCATGAATAACTTACATAACATCATGTTTTTTCTCTGTTCTTCGTAAATTATATCCACTTCTCGCAAAAGAGCTCGCAAAATAAATATGTTTCGTACCAGAAAATTAAATTCATTAAAGGTCTGAATTAAATACTACGTGTAAAATTTTATAAAAAAAAAAATAAGTTAAAATTGTTTTCTGATATGGAAAACTTGAAAACTACTGTGGCTCGGGATCCGTAATAGCAATTAAATGGGATTGGGTCAATCCATTCCAAATAACGCAGGTGGTTGCGCTCGACATTTTTAATTTTCCTAATCTTTTAAACAAGTTCTCTTCATAATTTTCTGAGTTAAAAAAAAAATGAATAACTTTTTTTTATAGTATATTTTTTGGTAGGTGGCCAATTTTTAACGAGCTACACAGCCATTTTTGGGTGTAAAACGTATTTTACAGAAAATTCTGTACGGCTTTATTTTTCCACCTATCAAAATGAATCAAATACCCAAATGTTCAGAATAAATTTGACGGCATTTTATGTAATTATAAAATTTTCATTAGACTTACAAGGAGAGGACCAACCTTGTTAATCACAGATTTTGATTATTTTAATATATGTTGTAGGGTAGAGTCCCCTTAGTGTCAGGTTCAACGGATTTTATCCAATGCTCCTTAGTTCTTGAGAAACCGGGGGGTCTAATATTAGTGCACAACTCAAATACTTACTTTGCTACAACAACGATAGGTCAGTCGTAGCTCAGTTGGTATGGTATTAACCGGCTGATTGGCGGTCCCGGGTTCGATACCTGAATGCACCACATTTGTTTTTCTCATTTTTTGTTTTATAAATTTATTTGTAAGTATAACTTAATAATCTCACTGTCAATTAAAATTTTTAATATTGTATATCAATTATAATTTTAACCTATTTAATTTTTTACTTTTAACTGAATAGTTATAATAAAACATCATAAAACTGTTATTATTATTTTTTTAAATCACTTTTAAATTGTATTTCATATATTCTTTATTGTTACAATGATATTGAGCAATTGTGTCAATCGTGATTTTAAAGAAACATCATTTACGCATTGCTTTAACAAAGGAAATCAATGAGATAATTCTATTATTCTGTTTTTAAAGTAACAAGCATAATCATATTAAAAATTAGCATCAGAATTAAATTACAACCGATTTTTTGCCAACATCTTAAGCTTTTATGTACCACAAAAATCTTATAGTAAATTTTACCTTTTTAAATCACCGTAATCTGCCGATTAAATAAGTCAAAAATTTCTATTAATTTTTTATGGTAGAAAAGCGGAAGAGTTGGCAGCTATGTCCTATGCTATGTTTAGAATTTTTAGTTAGTCCCTTTTCACATATTAATTAGTGAAAATTGCCAAAAACAAACTTAACACAGTTTTTGATGAGCAGTGCATAGAAAGGAAAAGGTTTTCAGGATTTAAATTTGTAAAAATAAGTAGTCTCGTAAGAGATCTGTGTAAGGAAAAAAAAATATTTGAGTCTGATCCATTCATAAAAAATAGTGGCAGTAAAATGTGGTGTTTCACCTTTTATTTCTCCTGTGTTTAAGCATGTTTTTGGCCTAGATCCTTAAGTCTAATGAAAATTTTATAATAGCATAAAATGTCGTCAATTTTATTCTGAACATTTGGATATTTGATTCATCTTGATAGGTAGAAAAATAAAGTAGTCACCGCATTTTCCGTAAAACACATTTCCCACCCAAAAATGGCTGTGTAGCTCGTTAAAAATGGCCACCCCAAAAAACTATACGATCAAAAAGATTTTTAATCATGTTTTAAAACTCAGAAAACTATGAAGAATATTTGTTTAAAAGATTAGGAATATTGAAATTGTCGAGTGCAACCTCATGGGCGATTTGGAAGAGATTGGTCCGGTGTTTATTAGGAAATTTACCACTATTTTCGGATACTAGGATTTGTTTAATTTAATCCGTCATTAAATAGGGGAATATTACAGCACTGCTCAGGGGATACAACTTTTATCAATATTACAGTTGTGAAAGTGTTAATAAAAGAAATCAATTACGTACCATATAGAAAGCAGGTACATATTTAAAAATAAATTTTGTACTTCAAGATAAGCTTTTGATATTAAACAAATCGCAAAAGTTTTAATATATTATACTCCTATTTCAAAGAATATTTCCCCATCGAAAATCAAAGAGATCGATAAGAAAAAAAAAAAAAATAAAACATTTAATAAATTAAAGGGAGAAAGTGAATAGCTCCCCCACTTTCACCCTTTATACTTAAACAATGAACATCCAAATCAAATCAAAGAAGCGCCTTATCAGAATAAACCGGTATACCAAATGTGAAGCAAATCGGATAATTCCGAATAAAAAACCCATTTTTCCTAATTAAGGGGTGATTTTTCGGCTGTTCCCCACTTTATACTTAACCAGTAGACCCCAAAATCTAATCAGGGAAGAGCCTTATCAGAATAAACCGGTATACCAAATGTGAAGCAAATCGGATAATTCTGGATGAAAAACCCATCTATCCTAATTAAAGGGGATTTGTCGCCTGTTCCCCCCTCTATACTTAACCATGAGCCCCCAAAACTAATCAGATAAGCAGAATGTACCTATATCCAAAATTGGAAGCAAATCGGATATTTCGCTCAAGGGTTATAGTGTTAAGTACATACATGCATACACCAGGGGCCGGAGCGTATAGGACAAATTCTATTGTTCTTACCAGTATCTTTTGTCAATAATCCGCATGATATATTCCTATTGCATATCTTACAAAAATGTCTCTTGAAGATTATTGATAAAAGATACCTGTAAGAACAATAAAATTTGTCCTATATGCTCCGATCCCTGGTACACACACACATACAGAACCTTCGGGAACATTAACGCTCAGATTTTGACAGCCTGTGAGCTAAAAAAGTGTCCAGGAAGGATGTCGAACCCAAGACCTTTGGCTTAAGATGCCAACGTTCTACATGTTGAGTTACCCAGGCGAACAAAATTACGGAGTTCCTTGAACTGCGGTATATTCTGTTGAGCTGTCTACATGGCAGACCAGATGCTACTGCCGAAAAGGTTATCTGAACGAATGTCTGGCCAATTGTCGGTGCAGTTGTCTCAATAGGTAGAGCATTAGCTATTTACAGTCTTGTGTTCGACACATTGCCTTGTCACTTTTTCACTCACTCAGTTAGAAAAAAATGTCCTTTTGTATGATATACTTGCCAATCAATATGATTGAGTTTTTAAAAAAAAAGTTTAACTGTAAAGTCTAAAAGGGTTAAAATCATGGCACTACAAATTCCGTTCCACTACAAATGTTATATTCGTTGTACCAGTAATTTTGTGTGGTTAAATAATGCAATTTTTTCTAATCCAGAGATTTAGTGGCTTTGTTGCCTACGTGCCACATGTTGAAGACCCTTAATATAAAATCAATCTGAGTTCTAAATTTGTAAAGAAATTACTCTAATGAATATTAAATATATTTCTCTCTGATAAAAGTTAATCTATTGTTAACATGATATACTGAAGCTCAAATAAAGATTATCATAAAATATACATATATCACAAAGTCTTATTTGTTCACTACGAACAGTTATGCATATTTGCCAACTTAAAAATAATTTCTCGAAAACTGTACCAATATCTCCTGCAGTAAAGAAACATGATTCAAATCAGAATAATTATTCATTACAATGTGTCTTGTTTCAATAGCTTCTTTATGTAAATTTATTTATTACACAATTTTTCCGGTGTAAAATTCGCTTATTTGACCTTTACGGAAATACGCTTTAACTTTTACGAAAATTATCGGTAAGTTGGCAGCTATGATTTATGTCGTCGTCAGAAATTTGCAATCCACTGTTGGACGGCTACCAACGGTTCGGCTCTACACACGTAATCTCAAAGATTTGTTTATTAGTCTTCGACAATAAATTATTAAAGTTAATATAAATACCATTAAATATTTTAACCCTCCCAGTACCATTGCAGTCTTGCATTTTTTAAAAAATTGTTTTAATATTTTAATCCAAAGAAAATAACAATATGAATATAATAAAAAAATCTAGGAGGATTTCACAGACAGAAACTGCATTTAATAGAATTAAATTTCTCTTTGAAATCGTGTAAAACTAAGAAAACTCGTCTAAAATTAAACCTGGTATTAGACGGGTTAAAAAACACACTTGACCCAAAGTCGCATCATTCTGAAATACGCCATTCGGCTATGGATCTTGTTACGAAAATTAACCATCAGATACTGTTTTTGGTATTTCTTTTTACGCAAAAAATAAAATTAATATCAAGATAGCGTCGGTACCATGTCAAACTATCCAATATGAAAACAGTGTTGCCAGTGGGCTACTTTTCTAAAATTCAGATTTCTTGATTGGCACCACTTTTTTGAAATAGTAAAATTCGCCTTGTGTAATGACATATTAGTTAAGGCAAAAACAAGGGGAATTTTACCATTTCAGAAAAGTAGCGCCAATCAAGAAATCTGAATTAAAAAAAAGTATCCCACTGGTAACACTGTTTTCAAATTGAATAGTTTGACATGGTACCGACGATATGTTGAATTGGTTAAGACGTTGACTGTGTAAGGTCGCGAATCTGCGTGTAATTTTCCATTAGTGGGGTGCGGCGGATATAAATTCGAGCCTTGTCAAGACTTGCATCCAATGCATTCGTTTAGCTCAAGGTTTCCAGTTTGATCTCCATTTTTATTCAGAAATTTCGAATTCATGCCGAAAATTTCAAAGACAAATTTTGAATTTATGTAATCAAGAAATATCTGTCATTAAATAAAGCAGAGTATGATACTGACATTTTCTGGTTTGAGTTCAGAATATGTAAATAAAAACGGAGGCCAAACTGGCAACCCTGGTTTAGCAACATCATTCATATTGAGCGTGCAACATACTTGCCAACTAACCGATATCTTCTGTAGTAAATAAACACGATTCGAACGAGAAAAGTTATTTATTCAGATGCGTCTTGTTTCATTTTGTTCCTTATATAAATTTATTTATTAAAAAAATTTTCCGATATGAAAATCGCTTATTTGACCTAGGTCACGCTGGAACAATTTTACGGAAATTATCGGTAAGCTGGCAGGTGTGGTACAAATTTTTGTCAGAATATAAAAAAAGCAACTCGCATGCCATGTTTGTCTCCGTTTAGATTTTGTATTTCTGTGATGCGAAAACGTGCGAACCTGGGCCAAGTTTTATTTCTCAACCCTTTGGATATTTATGGTTAACAGTATTTTGGGATAGTTTATATATCAGAGTGTAGTTAACCCCTTGAGGGGCAAGCAATTAGATTTGTGAAATGCTGAATTCCCACCGGAATCTTTGAAAAATTCTATTTCAAAATAAGTAAAAGCAATTTTAAGGCCTTTTTTCAACCAAAGTTAGAAAAGCAAAATTTAATAAAATTTTTCTGGTGTAAAATTTCATTAATCGTAGGTGGTATATAATATATACCGGTGCCCCTCAAGGGGTTAATACATATCTGCCAACTTATCGATTATTTCCGTAAAGTTGTTTCACAGTGACCTAAGTCAAATTAGTGATTTTTACTTCGGAAAAAATGCGTTATAAATAAATTTATGTAAGGAACACAATGAAACAAGTCACATTTGAACACATAATTTTTCTGTTTCGAAACGTGTTTATTTACTACAGGAGATATCTGTATACACAGGGTCGGAGCATATAGGACAGATTTCATTGTTCTTACCAGTATCGTTTAGAAATAATCTTCTAGAAACATTTTCGTTATATATGCAACAGTAGTACATCGTGAGGTTTATTGATAAAAGATACTGGTAAGAACAATAGAATTTGTACTATGTGCTCCGACTCCTTGTTATCAGTGCTGGGTATGAGCGCGTTCACTGAACGAAAACTCACTTTCTGTGAACTTTGAGTTGAACTTGACTCACTCTTTGATAAACGAACGTGAGCTGAACGAAAACTCAAAAAATCCGTGAGTTTGAACGAAATTTACAACTCAAACTCACTTTTTTTTCATAATTTATTTTAAATTTTTCCAGCCACTAAGAACACGTTTTTTCCATTCAAATGCCGTTTAGAGACCTACACGGACTCGGGACGGGTCGAATCTGATCATAGCTTTTACTGGGTCGCGCCCGGGGTCTTGCTTTCTCTGCAAGCTCGATCTATGCCGAACCAGACACTTTATTCTTCCTTTCATTCTTTCACCGACTGAAACTTATCGGCCCCCCAATACCCTGCTTGAATGAAAATCATTGACCCATCCCTGTCTGACCCGTGTAAAAATTTGTTTAAGGAACAGCTTCCTTGGCTCAAGAATTTTTTCCTAAAATACATATTTTTTTTAATTACTATTATTCTATAATTGAAATTCTCTTTAAAGAATAGTACACTGTTTCTTTGTTTACTGTTTCTGTTTGATAGAGATGGGCAACATCGTTCCTTTTAAGGAATCGTTCCAGCCGGAATCGTTCACCGAAAGGAACGAGTTCATTTGAGTCGTTCCTTTCGGAATCGTTCCGAAAAAAAGGAACGAATCCGAGGAAAATGAACGATTCCGAGAAAAAAGGAACGATTCCGAGAAAAAAGGAACGATTCCGACAAAAAAAGAACGATTCCGAGAAGAAAAAGAACGATTTTGAAAAATAAAGGATTCCAACGGGAAAAAACACTTCCGAGATAAAGAGAACCACATGCAATCCATAATATTTTTTACTAATTTATTTTCTTATGTACCCATCCATTTTCTTACGCATCCAGTCGCCTTAATTTTGTAATGTTTTGGACAGATGATTTTGTTTTTAAGAATTCATTTCATTGATCAGTGTGTGCAATTAATTTGCAGTTATTTCTAACTTTATGATTTATGGTATAAAGCAGGGGCGCGCCAGCAGTATCCAGCGCCTGTGTGCAGAACTTCAGTTGACGCCCTACAGCCCCCCCCCCCCCCACGAAAATAAAACTTTAAAAAAAAATCTGTGAGTATTTATAAATGCATAGCAGCCATATTTTCGGAGTTTTATCTTAGATCAAAGAAAGTTTTTTGAACCAGACAATTATTTAATAAAATGTGTCTTGTTTCTATAGGGTTCGCATTTTATTTCATTTATGTAATAAAATTTCTGGTTTCAAACATGTTTAAAATACTTGAAAAATAAGGAAGGTTGACAGATATGCAAGTAAAATTCGAAACACAGTAAAGCCTGTTAAAATAAAACCTATCTGTATCAGAATCCTGCATTAAACGGTAAAATTTCATTATCCCGAAGAAAATAATACAACACACTAACAATAGATTGCATCCATACTGATAAAAGAAAGTTCTTTGTCATCACTAATTTGCATATCTATATTAATAAAAGGAAAGACAGTTTTCTTTACTGTGCATGTGTTGGCGATGGCTAAAAAAATCTACCGGACATAGAGGTCTGAAAATTTGGGACAGACGTTGGCAGATTCAAATGCACTTGAGGCTGAGATTTTCATTTTTCATAGTTAGCCGACATATTAATTAAAAGTCAATGGTAAAGCAAAATGGCGAGCTTTTTTTCTTTAAGGCAATCCTGCCTGTGTATTTCTTCAGGCGTTAAGCGGTCCTTCACACTGACGAAAGCGTGGCGTTCGATTTTTACTGCATTTTGAAATTGTGATGGCCGAGCTCCTGTAGCGTTAGAAAAAAAAAATATATATCGTCTTATCGTTCCAATTCCAATGGTATCTGTTGTTACTATTTTTTTTAACCTTTTTATTTAGCCGCCATTCGCGTCAGTTTTCAAGTTTTTTCGTTTTTCTTCAGTTTCAAAATTTTGAAAAAAAAATCACCTATTAATACATTCTCGGTATTTTCCCGAACCTAACGATATCTCAGGTGTGAAAAAATATTAATATTTACTATTTCAAAAAAAAAAAATCTTGAAGTCATTTCAAGGATTTGCCAGAGATTTTTTTTTCTTTTTTCTCATAGTGCAAGTTTTCTCAAGATTTCGTTTCCCGTCTCAAAAATATGTGCTTTGGATATCATTTCGCGTTTTAAAAAAGTGAGGAGATGGTGCGCCTTTTATATTATTTATGTTTTATCAAGAATTTTTGGTCAGAATTGAAAGTTTTACGTATCTAAATGCCAGAAATTAAATACAAATTCGAGGTTAGCTTGAAAAATCAAACCAGAGCATGGACTTCACACCGGTATACGCTGCAGAAAGCAGTGGGACCCTCAACTCAAGTTTCATGTGGATTGATTTTTATTTAAAAATGACAAATTATACAAATCCGAGATTGTCCCTGCCGAAGGCAATGTTTCTGACAATATTATGTTCGTTTGGAAAGATTTTCGTTAAAAAATATAAAATCAAAACAAACCGACTTGCAATGCTAATAAAGGCTCAATACTTTCCATTTTATGTTCTGAATTAAAATGAACAAATCTTAGAATCATAACCAGTTATTTATCCAGTATGTGATTAGACACAATCGTACGCAGCAGGTGCAAGGAAAGGCCGTCTCTCCCAATCCTTGTAAAAGTAGGAATTTTTGGTTTTTTATGGCCAATTTTAGCCTACTTTCACCATCCACTCCCTTTAACAAAAATTTTGTTTCCGCCATGATGATAGGCCCAGAGAACAAGATAATATAGATAAAAAATATTTGTTCTTCTCGGAGATCTGTGGTCCTAAAAAACACACAATTTTTGTCCAATGATTAATAGTTTTCACAGAAGTGATCATTTGTAGGGGCGCTAAAAAAGATATTGCTTCGGCCGCCGAAAGTATAGGCTTTACTCTTATGAGTGCAAAAATCACGAGTTAAACCTACGACATGGAATGATAAAACATTCAGAAATGGCTGATGCTTCATTTTGCCAATTAAAATTTGCCCCATAGCTGACGACAGTCTCTTCAATTTAAAATCTCTACATTGAAAAACACACTCATACAAGTTCTAGTTTTATATTGTTTCTCTATTCAGGGTAGATCTGCACTGGCCCGTACCTGGCCCGGAAAAATGAAGGCAAACTTTCAAACGAGTCGGTCCGAGCCGGCAGTATAAAGACCATTTTTTTAACAGCCGGGCCGCTTTTTCAAGAAGGCTCACGTTTTGAGCAACTTATCGCCAGAGTAAGGGTTGGCGCGGGGATGAATTCAACGCTATGTACCCTTTTTGTTTGTGACGTCGTACGCGTAGCGAACAGCAACCCCATTTCTTTGCTGAGAGGAAGAGATGTGCTTTTTTTCATTTGTTTTTTTCGCAAATGTAAAAAGCTAGACGGAATGTTATTTCACCGTGGTTTGCAATTAGAACCTTGCTTAAAACAAAGATCTTTTTCGGATTAAAATAACTTTTAATTCACAAATATATATAATTCAAACATAAGTTTTTTTTTTTTTTTTCAGTTCTATAATATTAATTTATTTGATTTCATTAATTCGCTATATGTTCGAAGAAATTGAGAACGTATTTTTAAAACAAACTTAAAAAAATTCTTTAATATAATTGTATTGGTCATATTTTTATGACACAATTGAAATTAGTTTTATTAGTATTATTATTGAATTAATTTAGTTTTTTTATTATTAAGCGGCATAATTGCGTGACGTGTTGATTGCATTAATAAAACACATTTTCACTGAAATAATTCATTAAAAATTAATTGTTTTTAATTTAATTGCGATTAGAAGTTAATAAAAAGTTGACACTAAAATCAATTCGATTATAATTAGCTTGAACGATAAAGCATAAATTATTTAGCCATATTCTGCAATTAAATCTATTAGCTAAAATAATTGCAAGTTGATGCATGCAATTAAATCAATTACTGTGACATTTTAATATTGTTAAAATTTTATCATTTTTTGATTTTTATGAAAAAGACATTGGTCTGTCCCTAGTGCACAAAATTAAAAATCTTTAAAATTCTTCAGTTTTTTATTTTAAAATTTTTGCCATATTTTTAAATATTATTTCGCCTTAGTTGTTTTATTCATTATTTAAAAATAATAATTCGTCATATTTGAATAAATCATGTAAATTCTTCTCTCAAATGAAATCCCCCCCCCCCCCCACACACACACACTTTATATTTCGTCATTCTGCACACATATTGTTCTATTTATTAAGTTGAAGTGGCAATAAAATAATGCTCAATCGTCTGAGGCAACCTCCCATTTCGAATTTTCTCCTCCTCTTCCCCTCTCCACCATCATACTATTTTTTGCCCATTTAAAATTCATTGTTGCCTTGCAGAAAAGATTAGTTAAAATTGTGTCTGAAATGATGTTAACTATTCCTTCGCTTATCCATAACAGTGCATAAAGTTTACTGTTTTGCTCTATCTGTTGATTTTTAAATAACAAATAAATAATTTACCATAAAAAAAAGATAAGGAAACAAATAGAATGAAAGATTAAAAAAATCATAATAAGGATTAACCTTTTGTGCACACGCTTTCATTTTTTTAAAAATTCTTTAGCGTTTTTTAAATTTTCTGTCCTATTTATCACTTTGAAGTAACTATAAGTAAAAGACCAATTATTCAAATTCTGCCCCCCCCCCGAAAAAAAGAAAAGCTTGTTTTTGTCCCCCCCCCATAAAAAAAGTTAAATATTCCAAGTTTTTAATTTTTTGGTTTGTTTTTTCTATTTATTAATTGATAAATTTAACTATTTAAATCTATAGCCCCTCACTATCATATGCAATTAAAAAATTTCTCTAATGATTTTATTTGTTACTTTGAAGTAACAAAAGATAGTCCTTCAATCTTCCTTCTACCCCACCTCCCCTTAAGAATTTCATCTCGCACTAAAAATACAATTTCTAAACACCCTGTTTGGGGGTGTGAAAGGTTTTTTTTTTTCTTTCTTGGTTTGCCCTATTTTCACTCGAGTTTGGGGGCTGTTTCTGCAGAATGATTTGGTATTAAATTAATTATATAAGTTCATCGCAGAAAATACAGTAATTTTGTGCCAGAGGTATTTTTTAAAATCTGTGTTTATATACATCAAAATGCACTAAAATTGCATTAATTCATCATCCCCATAAATCCATCTTTATATATAATCAAATATCTAAATATATGAAGGTAATAAGTTTTTGTTTAAGAGGTATGGAATTAATAATGCTCAATTGAATGAAAATTTAGATTTTCGAGGGGATCAAATAATCAAAATTTTAGTCTATATCATCAAAAGTAATAAAGGCCTTCGATAAAACAGAGTATAAGAATTCGTAATACAATTTCTTTCGAAGAAGATTTCTTTTCGTCTAGAACACATAACTGAAAATATTTCTTTAATTTAGGTAGGACTGTTATTCTAAAATATGCTAGTTCGTCTTCCGCAATTTCGGTTCAAAACAAAACGCAAGACGACGATTGGCGTTAGAGCTGGTTGAACGCTCTCGCTTTCGCCAACTCGCCAAGGCTGGTGCTGAAAACGTGAGCCTTCTTGAAAAAGCAGCCGGGCAAATACAAAAAATAATAATAAATGGGCTGGGCCGACAAAAAATTAAACAGACCGGCCGGGTCGATGAAAAAATTAAAGCGGGCCGACTGGCCCGATAGAAAAATTTGAACGAAGCCGATAAAATATGAATTATTTTCAATGGATATGGCTATGAATAAGTATAATGCATAGTTTGACAACATCATTAAAGAAATATAACATAGCCAGCATAGAGATCGGCATCGGATAGTTAACATTGTGTCTGAGCCTGAGATTAATTTTTTCAGCAAATTCGTGCTGGGCCGGGGTGGGGGCTTACATTATTTTTCTGCAGCCGGGTCGGAACTAGACTTAATTGCTCCCAAGACGTGCTGGGCAGGCAATATGTTTTGTAAAAATAGTAATAGCTATAATGAACTTCTGTTAACGGAATAATTGTAAATATAGTTTAATAAATTACGGAGAAATATTTTCAAAAATCTACTTTTTATTATGCAGCTTCAAAAGCTATGATGCTTTTAACACTTTTTTTTTCTTTTATTCCTAACTACATACATTTTTTTAATGAATCTTTGTCTGAATGTTGAAATGAAAAGTGTAAGAGTAAAAATAATTATTAATGTTGCTATTGTGTGCTTTCTGTCTTGGAAACACATAGTAAACTAAAATATACTGTATCATTTCTTCATAACTATATGTAGGATATGCAGTATTCTTTGAAAAGGATTTTAATCAGTATGTTAAGAGAAATCGGAATTTTTTGTAGAAATTGAGTCGGGCTGGGCCTGGCCTGATTTAATTGATTTTTGAATGGGTTGGGCTGAGCCTGTTTTCCCTGATTTTTGTACAGGCCGGGACCAGGCCTGGAAATTACGGTCCGTGCAGACCTCCAATTCAGGTCTGTCCAACATGTCTCCTGTGGACACCATTGTGGCACCCTTTGAAGGTTTTCTTGGCGCCCATTCGAATCTTTCTTATTAAAAGCTATTTTTTTTAATTAAAAATGCACTTTAAAATAGGCTTTCTTTAAAATTAATAATATTTGAATGGGGTTCATTTAATTGTTACCAGTGGCCGTTATTTAATGTTAATTATTTAATGTTATTAATTAGTTATTTAATGATTAAGGTTTCTGACCCTTCACATACAAAGCCTTTCTTTGATATAAGTTAGCCGTCTGCAAAATGTAATTTTAAATTTACTATAATTTACATTATTTCTTCAAATTATTTTTAGTCGTAAGGGACTTATGGCTATAACAATGAGATGTATGCGCATCATTAGGATGCGCGATAGGCTTGTGACGCATGTCTACCAGTATTTATGACCTGATTACCGCTGAGGAAACTTTTACCAGTATTTCCAAATAGTAATTTTTATCTTATTTATGACAAATTCTGCAGTGAGGAGAAGGTTACTATTTTAAAATAAAAAACAAGTAGAATTTATCCCCTATACTATTTAATAAAACTGTACCCATTCTCTGCCACTACTAGAATGAGATTATAGTGATGCATCTTTCCAGCCATGTGAATTACAGTGCCTTTCATTTTTTGAAGCTGCATGAAGTGCGCCTTCGTTTATTGAAAGTTTGCACAAATCTACGTCTATATCACTTATTAGGAGACTGAGAAATAGAATTAAACAAAATTAATTCAGAGGTCAAAATATATATTTTTTGTTTAATTAAATTACGGATTTTTTTTTTTGAAGTATTTGCTTCTCAACTGAAATCTTTGGCGCCTTTAGTACTTCGGCGCCTGTGTGCACCGCACACTTTGCACACTGGGTCGGCGCGCCCCTGGTATAAAGCATAATTCCTCTTGGAAATTTAAGGGCAGTGCAAGGTCGATTCGATTTTCAGTGTAATCATTGGTTTCTCTTGAAAATATGTCGTCAAATGACCGTCCATTTATATTATTATTTTATACAGTATGTCTTTACTCTCAAAGATGTTCAGTGGCTAAGTTCTAAACCGTTAGTCATAGTGTTCCAATTGTGTGTTGTTGTGTGTTAAAACAAAAATGTTTTAAATAAGGTAAAAAATTATTCTGAAAGTCGTTTGGATCAATAAAAATATTTGTAAAAAAGTTACGAATTTTAATTTTTTATACGGTCCCCCGCCCTATTCTTATAGGGCGGGGTAATATGATACTTAGTAAAAATTTCATGTTCTCTTAAAAGAAAGACAAAAGAAGTCCCATTCATCTAACACTAAAATTCATGAAGTTATACGAAACTTTGAAATGCAAGACTTATGCCACTTTTCTGCATCCGAATACACATGAGTTTAGCCATGCTTCTAGGGGTCGTAAACAAAGTGCTTAAAGTATTTGAAGGATTTATTTCATGTGTAGCTGCGCTTTGAAAGAAATCGTATTGCGACAGATTTTTGTAAGGATTTGAAGCTGTTTCTTTTCATAATTTTTTTTAACAAAAATTATGCTATTTTTATAAACTTTTATTTAACCTATTAACCGCCAAAACTATAAGTAGGAATTTTCAAATTTCTTGTTGTAAGTCGCTTGTCACCACAAATTCAGAAAGGTAATTTCCGCTTTATTAAAATATCGAAATTTTTGCCAATAAATAAGGCAATTTTTTTAATTGTAAAATAGTGGTGACAAAGTAATTAATGTAAGCATGAGCAATTATTTTGACCGTTGCGTGAACGCAACACCAGAGGGTAACGGGTTAACTTGAAACGATCGTATGTATGTCTTTCCAGTTCAAAATTTGTACTCGAAATTCAACTCACTTTAAAATATGCGATCGAGGTTAAATTTTACATATTGACGTAAATCAGATGACAATGTAATATTATTATGATTTTCAGTGCTTATCATTATGTACTTATTTTACAGGGTAACACAAAAAATTTCGGATAGATTACTGCCAACAAGTTTACTAAAAAGTTTTAGATTAGATAACACAAGACTGCGATGGTTGTGTTTTTTTATTTTAAAAATTATGTATTTTTAAAATTATGATTTTTTTGTATTTTTTAGCGCTGAATCCGAAAATTATCTTCATTTTTAACCATCATGCCAGAAAGTTTCACAAATGGTAAATTTTAAAATAGTAAATTTCAAAATTGAAAAAATAGCTAATACTATAAAATAGAGTCGATGGTTGTATTTTTTAACTTTTACGATTGATTTGTATGTGCTTTTTTAGCACTGAATGTAAAAATTACCTTCATATTTAACCATCATGTTAGACTTTTTTGTAAATGGTAAATTTCAAAGTTATAAAAATGGCGAAAATCTGATACTATAAAATGGATGTAAAACTTCTTTTATTCAATTTAATTTTATTTAATTCAAGAATTTATTCAATTTTTGGCTTTTACTGGGATTCTTACAGCTAAACAGCTCGGGGATCCGATGATGTGGGAAGGGAAGAGGTTCAATTAAAACTTTGAACTTTTAAACTTTGAAATTTACAATTTGCGAAAAATCCTGACGTGATGGTTAAAAATGAAGGTCATTTTCGGATTCAATAGTAAAAAATACATAAAAATCAATTATCAAAAGTTAAAGAAATAACAATCACGTCTATTTTATACTATCAGAATCAGATTTCGAAAATTTTTCACTTTTTAGCTTTCAAATTTACGATTTACAAAAATCTGTACTTTATGATAAAAAATGAAGGCCATTTTTGTATTCAGTGTGTAAAGAATCGAGGCTGTTGCTTTTCGACATTTTATTTAACGAAAATTCTATTATTTGTTTCCCGTTATATGTTTAGTACAAGCTGTATATTTTGCATTAATATTTCAGAATGATTATAGATTTCAAATTTATAATGCAATGTTAATTTTACTATCAAATATTTTTTTTTTATATATCTGAAGATTATTTATATTTCTAGTAAATTTGTAAATGACCCCCATTTCGCAGCAAAAAATATGCTCCAAGTTTAAACAGCCATTACTTCGGTCAGTTTTAGTCGTAGAATAATAGGACTTTTATTTGTCTTACTTATAAGTGTAATAGGAAAGTTTTACTAACTATAACTCGAAGGACCGGGGGATCGTATAAAAAATTAAATTTCATAATTTTTCAAGAAATGATTCTATTGACCCAAATCACTTTTTAAATACTTCTTTACCCCCATTTAAAACATTTTTGTAATTGGAACTACATGGCTATGACTAACGTTTTAGGAATTAGCTATTGGACATCGTTGAGAATGGACATCCTATATAGGAAATTTTATTATTGCTCTGATATTTATCACCAGGGTCTAGGAATTTTTAGTCTCATAGATTCCTCTTCAAAATCTACCTCTAGGTAATCTTAATTTCATTTTTCATTTGGATGGCCCTACTGGTTTGGATATGTAACTAGTTAAAGTAGATTACATTTTTGTTCCAGTGTCCGTACTTTCAATAACTTTATCCCCTTTGTCGTCTTTCTCCTCAGCTCCTTAACTTTACGCACACAGGATATTTCGCATAATTCATCAACATTATTATCACCGCCTTCAGGATCTGGTTCAGAAGTGAAACACCCTATTCTATAGTAATCATGTTGTAGTGCAATTCAGTGATATATATCAATTTTAATGCATTTGAAATAGCTTAATGTCATTAAAACGCGCTGCAAACGATTTTTCCCGTTGACCATAATGTAACGAAATACTTTTGAGTGCCCCTGTAAATAAACTATTAATGCTACACTCTTCATATTGAATACCAAACATCCCATGGTAAACGTCATTAACACATATCAATTGCATGGGAATCCGAGTATATTTACTGGAGTTAGGTATATCACACACTGAGACCACAGAACGACACAAAGCGCAACATGAAGTGCAAAAACCGGTCAAAACTAAGAACGAAGTTGTTGCAAACTTGTTTTAAACCAGTTTTTCTAGCGAATTCAAGCGACATGTCTTATGTGTCGCCTTAGTGTGTTACTTGCCTTAGAGCGTGAATAGACGGTCTGACGGACAGACAAACCGCATTCATAAACACTAACTTTATTGGAAAGAGTTAAAAAGTAAAGCACGTTTTTGCACACTGTCTTTCCTGAGTGACTGATGTATGTCTTGTCTTTTACCCTAACATCGCTATTTGTGAACTGCTGTTAACTACGTAGAATTTCAATAAACTTACAACTCTTTTTGAATCTCCAATTTCACGAGAACCTACAGGAATTTCTCTTATTTCACACCCTCATCCGCCGTCACCCTCTCTCCACTTATACCATACAGAACCTCAATTCGGTGTGAGTGAATTGCGATGCTAATATGTTTGTTTGGATTGGGATCTTTGGAGCTTCATAACTCATGAATTCATTGAACACTTGTGTTACACGAAAGGGTAGAAGTTCCTTCAGATGATTTGTAAACAGATTCATTAGCAGCATGGCTATGGCTAGTGATATTTATAAGATAATATTATATATATTAATATTATAATATATATATATATATATGTATAGTAATATATATGATTTTATTCATATATAGTACATATTATCTCCGCCAAAAGATATAGTGATTCCCTAAACTTCAAAGTTCTATTTCTTTAAATTTGAAATTTGCAAACATTTTAACTGAAAAACGGTTTATTGATTTAATTAAATTAAGCAAATTAAAAGTATGTCCATTATTATTACAGAGTGTAGTACTATATAAAGAACTATCTTTGACGATGTTTCGGCCGTTGAATGAAAGGTCTCTGTTGTAAACGTGTTATAGATATTACCAACCTTAATTTTTTGAGAATTTGACGATTTTTTATTCGGAGTTAAACTTTTTATTGTCAAAACTATTTAAAATAGATAAAACATTTTGTTAAATTTGAACTTTTCAGAAAACTTTATGTAATTTAAGAAAATAAATAAATAAATCTTCTAAGTGAAAAGAATAACAATAAGAAAGGAAAATACATAAAATTTAGTATCGTATTTTCAGAAAGTTTTACCTCAATAAAAACGGAAGTTTGGTATTAGGCTTGAAACATTAAATTTAGTTTAGCATGAAGGGAGCCTTGATTTGATCAAAACTAAACTCAGATATGTATTATCCATCACCACAGTAACAGGCATTAATCGTGGCATTGATTTCGGGATTTACGAGTATCAATAACGATCAAGAAATCTGAATTATTATAAGAAATTATTACGATAAACGATTTTTTTTTCTTTTATTTTACGTTGAATTAAAACAGAGTCACAGTTATTTAAATTCTAATTATTTAGCAAGAAATAGAAGTAAAATAACAATTGAAAAAAACTGTACAAAATCACAACGTGCATTCTTTGGAAACCAATAATTAAATTCGTATATTGTAAAACTTTTTAAATGCAATATTAACCTTCCGCATACCAGACCGGTGCAACAGACCCGATAGATACATTCAAATTGATTTTTCACATTTTAAAAAATGAAAATTTTGTAAATATGTGACTTTTTCTGGAATGTTCTACTCAAAAGAATAGAACATCCCAGAAAAAACCCATATTTACAGAAATTTCAGTTTTTAAAATAAATTAGAAATATCATTATAAATGTACCTGTCGGGGCCATTGAACCCCTCTGGTAGGCGGAGGGTTAACATAAATATATTAAACCAAAACAAGCATAAAATATGCAGCTTTATATATATATATATATATATATACATATATCGCAGTGTTGAAGAAGGTCCAATAATCTATATGTAGCACGTGATTTTTCTTTCCCGTTTTTATACTCAAAACGGCCATTAAGAGAGCGAACCGCGGTTAAATTATTTCAATCCCACCCACCACTGTTACTGTTATCTTATTATTATTATTAGACATTATGCTTTTTGAAATATTCATTATCTTAAGAAAGAAAGAAACGTTTTACAAAAATTCCTTGTTCTAACAGATTTTACTCTATGTAATAAACCTCAATGTAAGTTGATTAAAACAACAATCTTAGGGAGTTTCGAAATTTTTTTAATCATCTTCTTCAGGAAAGAAAAACAAGACGCCAAACTGTGGAAATAAAGTGGTACTCGCGCGCTCGTAGCTGGTCATATATTTATTTTGACAAAGAGGATTCTCAAATTGAAATTATGTTTGAGGAAAAAACATGAAATAGTGAAATATGCATGAAAGTGCGTAACTCTACAATTATTAAAATAATTGAAAATCAGTTATTATTATCCTGTTAAAATGCAATTTTTATGGCCTAGTGATATATTTCTTACATTATTCAAAACTGTTTCTAGTCAGATTTAAAAAAATATTTTTCACTAGTAATTAAACAAACATTTTCTTTGTTTTTCTTAAGGCTGTTCTTAAGTGATCTGCTCAACAAGCGTAAACCGTTTTGACACATTTACAAATTCATTTTTTAACGGAAAGATATAAAAAAGGAATGTTCGACCATGGAAGCGATTTGGAATCGAACTGTGTTTTCCATCTTTTGATCAGTAAATTACCTATTGAGTTATAATCGATTTTGATCACGTGACAAACATGTTTTTCACTCATTTTAGAGAAATGATGCCTCTTTCGCGCGGAAATTCGGTTCAAAACGCCCACTTTGACACTATTTTTTGAAAGGCCTATTGCGTTTGCAAAATAAAAACGGAAAAAAACAGCTCGATTACACAGTTTCTGAACAACAACACCTGCTCGTTTCATGCATTTCCGAATAAAAATAAATTAAAACTTTTGTCACAAATTTATCCTTTTGGATTTGAGAACAGCCTTAAGAATTCATTTAGAAAAAATTCATTTCGTATGATACATTTACCAATTAGAAAATGTATTAGTGTATTAAAGTACACATGGTGTTCCATTATCCTCGGGGTCCAGGTACTCAATCGGTAAAGCACGTAAAGTTTCTGGGTTCGAATCCCATCTCGGGCACTTTTTCACTCAGGTGTAAAAAATCCAATTCGTATAAAATATTTTTTTTTAATTTCTTTCAGATTAATTTAGCACAAGAAGATGAAATAGTAATGTTTATTAAACGCCCTACTCCGCCCCGCACTTCAATTTCTTTTTTCTTTCATTCTTTACTTTTCTTTTTTTTTTTTTTTTTTTTTTGAGGAGGGGCACAGACATTAGAAGGATATTTTGGCAATAAAGTCAGCTTTAATAGAATCAAAATCTATTATTTTGAAATAAAATAGCGTATTTTAATTTATTAAAACTGGCCAGTCTACAAGAAAAGAACCAATTCCCAAGGAATCGGTCCTTTTCGGAACGGTTCCTCGGATTCGGTCCTTTTTGGAACGGTTCCTCGGATTCGGTCCTTTTTGGAACGGTTCCTCGGATTCGATCCTTTTTGGAACGATTCCGAAATGGACCGACTCCGAGGAATCGGTCCTTTTCGGAACGACTCCAGGAATCGGTCCTTTTCGGAGTCGGTACATTTTGGACCGATTCCGAGGAATCGTTCCAAAAAGGACCGATTCCGAGGAACCGTTCCAAAAAGGACCGAATCCGAGGAACCGTTCCGAAAAGGACCGATTCCGAGGAACCTTTCCAAAAAGGACCGAATCCGAGGAACCGTTCCGAAAAGGACCGAATCCGAGGAACCGTTCCAAAAAGGACCGAATCCGAGGAACCGTTCCGAAAAGGACCGATTCCTTTTTACAGAATGGAATCGTTCCTTCAGTTTCACTGCCGGAATCGTTCCTTTGGAGTCGTTCCTCAACAAATGACACATCTCTACTGTTTGACTTCTGTTTCAGGCTCGTGTCTGGGTTTTGACTCTTGCGGTTTGAATTCGGGTAAACGGTTTTATCAAAAGAATGTCGAAAATAAAAAGGTTAAAAATCTATATGCAATAAGACATACATAGCGGACACACACACAGAAAACGGATACTTCTATTTAGCAAACACTTTCCAATTTTTAACACAATTATGTATTTGTATTATACGCTTTTACCGCTGTATACTACACATCTTATAATTTATAGACACGTCTAAGTGTGCATAAACTCTCGCAAACGCTGTATATGTGTTCTGTGCATGTCAAAATCGAATTGTTAAATGATATTTTCAACATTATGAGAAAAGAAAAAATGGTTCTTAACTGTACCATAAAGAAAGAATAATCTATAATTGCGTTTTATCTATACATTTTATTTCACAAGCAGTAAATTGAATATACGCTCATACGGATGAAATGCTTATGTATTTTCATCCGGAACATAATTCTGCTCAAACTTTTTATGAAAATCCCAACAACCCGATTAGCAAAAAACTTAAATCTGAACCCTAAGAATTATTGTAGAGTGAAACCAACCCACAGAAAGAAAATAGAATCAGAGATCTGCACGGGCCGGCCCGTGTCCCCGAAGCCCGAGTCCGGCCCCGGTGTTCGGTCCTATTTTCATTCACGGCACTCGGACCATATTTTTTTCTGAAGGCTCGGGCCCTTCTTTTTTTCCTGAAGGTTCGGGTCGGGCCCGGCCTAGCTTATTTTTTCTGTACAGAGCCAGGACTGGTTTCATTCCTAGTCTTTAAGGCCCAAACTTTCAGTCCTAGTTTTGACCCAGCCCGTATGAAAATCATTCTCGGCGTAGCCTGGTCCACTCAAAGGTCAGTAAAATTAGGTTTGGCCCAAAAAATTTTTCAAAAAATCCATGCATTTTTAAATCGCCATTATACTACTATTAAACATTAAAATTCATAATTTTTAAAGAATAGTAGATTTCTACGCTTATTAAAATATAGTAAAACGTTTGAAAAAGAACATGCCTATGACGGAATCTTGTTTTAAACTGAAAAAGTGTTCATCCATGCAAAATTAATATACTAATACGCAAGAAAAGAATACATATACATTTATAATATATAATACATTTACACTTGGTAAGAAGGAAACTTGTCTCCAACGCATTTTTTTTTTCTTTTCTATGTAATTCCGCCTTAGATTTTATTATAGCATTTTTCAGATTTTTAACACTTCAATACATGGATTAACAATATTAATGATAACTGAAACGTTTACATACAAGAAATAGAGATTCATTAACATAATGAATATCGCACCCTGCGGCACTTCTATAAAAAGGAATATTATGAATATGAAAAAGAAAGTTAAGATAAATATTTTTGGCTAACTCCTCGTACGAGACAAATTTTTAACCAAATCGACTTAAAAATCAATGTTTTGTAGAAATTCACTAAGGTCGGGCCGAGATTTTAACTCTTTTCGGGCCGGAACAGGCTCGAGTCGAACTTTTAGATGTTATACCGGGCCGGGCCGGACTCGGGCCGAAATTTTAACTTTTTAACCGGGCCCGGCCAGGCCAATATTTTTTTGTGCGGGCCGGGCCGAATTTTTTTCTATAAGTCAGGCCGGACCCGGGTCTGGGAATTTCGGCCCGAGCTGACTTCTAAATAGAATAACCCCGCCCCGAACATCAACAACAAAAAAACGTACAACCCGATCCGATGCAGGACTCTATTCAACGTTCCCGAGTTGTTTGCTATACAAAGGTTTTACTATATTTGAATATTAAGGAATAATAATAAATATGTACATTTCTTTCTGTAAAAGATAAAATTGGTATTAAACATATAATTCTGGATTATTTTCAATGATTGCATTAAAAAAGATTTATTTTTCTTTCGTTTCGGGTTCGATTCGATCGGATTGCGGATTGAAGTATTTCGAGTTCGAAACAGGTGCGGCTTGAAATATGTGGGGTTTCGATCATCGAAAATTTTTTTGTCGGGTTGCAAGTCCAGAAATTTTTTTGATGGATTCGGGTGGGGTTGATGGTAGACTTGACTTCAAATGAAATGTTTGGGTTCGGTTCGGGTACAACCCGACCCGCTCAGAACTCTACTTGGCCTCCTGAAGTGTCTGTTTAAGATAAATATTAAACTTATAAACATAAAAAGAAAAACATAATTAAAAAATTGTTTCCCACAAGGTGTTGAGGGCGCAAACTTCTCATTCTTGGTCTTTTAAATGTTTAATATTTTCTGCGTCATTTACGACGAGTAAATTTTACTATAATTTTTAATTCATCAGAGATAGTCCCGAAAATTTATTTGAAGTCAACCCGATCCAAACACGACAAAAACAAAAACAAAAAAACAAAAAAACAAAAAAGCTAGATCTGCAACCCGACTTGAATGCGCCAAAATAATTTTCGGCGACCAGCAACCCGAATCGAACCCGAAATGAAAGGAAAGTAAATTATGTTTTACTGCAATTGTGAAAAGTAATCTATAATTATACCTCCTCTGCCAATCTTATGTTTTTTTATATATATATATATATATATATATATATATATATATATATATATATATAGAAAATAGTACAAATATTTAATATTCAAATATGCATAAAATTCATTCTTTAACTATTCAAATATATTAAAACCTCTGGATAGTAGAGATGGTGGGATCATTAAATAGATTTCCTACGTCGGATCAGGTTGTCCAGAAATTTCTGTTTCTGGCCTTAATGTTATTAACTTTTGTTTTTCCGGATTGGGTTAGCCTAGAATATTTCTTGCAGGGTCTAGTTTTTTTTTTTTTTTTCCAAATTGGATTGTTTGGATGTTCACAAAATGTTTCAGCAAAACTATGTTTCAGATGAAAATAAATACATTTTTAAGGTTGAAGATTATATATTCAAATTACTGCATGAGAAATAAAATGTATAAGAAATGTGATCATAGATTATTCTTTCTTTACGGTACAGTTAAGAACCATTTTTTCTTCTCTCGGAATATGAAAAATGGGATCAACAATTCGTTTTTACACACACAAAACACATATATAGAGTTTGTGATAGTCTTTGCACACACCCGTTGTATGTGTGTAGATTGGAAGAGCCCCATATGCAGCGATATAAGTGTATAAATATATTAAGAATTGAAAAAGTATTCGCTGAATAGATGTGTACTTTTCGGTTATATCCATAATGAAGATCTTATTGTTTATGGATTTTGAATATAAAAAAAAATATTTTTGGCATTCTTTTAAAATGTTGGGTCAAACCGAACCCGACCCGCAGTAGTCTAAACCAATGTCTAAACAATGAAAGTTGCAGAACCCACAGCAAAAAAGTAGAATTCAACCCGACCCGCAACGAAAAAGTATATTGCACACCCGACTCGCAGCTGGGTTTGGATAAAAGCGGATAACCCGAGCTGATGCCGGACTCTACTAACTCACAGGAAGGGCCTTACCAGTGGCCAAGAGGTTCTGCTCTCGAAGCTGGTAGACGGGAGTAGCTGTATTCGAACCCAATCGCGCCCGTTGGCCTAATCGTTCGGAGTTTTGCGGTTTTCTTCGAACCGTGGATTTTCATGCGTAAATACGGGTTAGGTTCCCTTAGAAAGACCCCCACAGAGGGCACCCCCCCCCTCAGGGCCTATATCCCCCGTGTTGATAATTGGCCGTCATAAACACAGCCAACCAACCACAGGAAGGAAGGATGGGGGGAAGGGGGTTGATGGGACAGAAGCGGATTTTCCTAAATCAAAATCACATGTATGTTAATCCAGTAATCGAAAAATAACAATACAAATATATAAAAGTTTTTTTAATAATCTAGTCTGTGTTTGTTTTAACTTTATTAAACTTTGAATTTTTAATCTTAACAGAAAAAGTCTATTTACTAGATTCTTTTGCTTAAATATAAATAAATTATTTTTCGTTAAGTTTTTTATACAATTTCATGTTTTATCTATTTCATTGTTCACTATTCATGTTTTATCTGGTGTGTATTATTTATATGAAAAACTCTACAAAGAAGATTATTAAAATGTTCAAACTAAAATTAGATAAAGTCTTCAGGTAAAAAATTCTTTCAATTTCGTTTAAAGTATCATTTATATAAAATCTCATAGATTTTATTCTGCAAAAAGATATCTTAAAATTGAGGAAAAAATATTTATCTAAATTTATTTAATTGTAAGGTTCTGGTTCTCTTTAAAGAGCATTTTGTGTTTTACTTTCTGCCATGGTTAAATTTTGACAGATAATGTCTTTATATATTTATATATATACGTTTCTTAATCACCAAATTTCACAATGACACAACAAAACGAAGGAGACAGCTTTTCTATTGTAGAAATCTTCGTGTTATTGGCTTTCAAACTACACGTTATTTCATTGTGGGAAGGGGCGGACAAACGGTTACATTCAAGCTGATTATTTTCCGTGAATTCTTCCCAAAAGCGCAAAAACAGAACTCAGGATGGGTATAGAGCCTCGAGGTACATGATCTTCGGGGCTTTTGATTGTTTGTAACTTCATCTGTGTTCTTGATACACGGGTATCATAAAACGTAGTGATTCTACCTCCCTGGCACCGTGACGTTTTCGAGCTGCGGGAGGTCATAGATAGCTTTTGTGACAGCACTATCCCTCCAATTCTGCATACCCCTTATTTAAACAATAAAAGCAGAGACTGAGAATTGGCCGTATACCCTCATGGATTTTACAGTAACAAGAATATCTTAAAATAAATCTTGCATTAGCAAGGGATTACAAATCGATATATGGAATTTGATTTAAAAAACTGCATTAATTTTAACTAATATAAAAGAAAGAAAAGAAAAAGGAAATATAGCGTCTTTTCAAAGAATCTTTTCTTTTTCTTTTCGTTTTTTCCTTTTCTTTCTATTCTATTCCTTTTCACAATTTTTAACACAGTGATTTAAGAAATTAAAGATATAAATTGAAAGATAAATAAAAATAAGTGAATTATTGCCTCAAATGCCTCTCAGTCTTAAAAAATATAACAAAATAGAAATAAATGCATGTTATGAAGAATGGAGTTGAGATTAATTTTTATCCCATTTAATTTTAGAAAGCAATGACCCGAAATCTGGCCCATAGATTGTAACATATGACCAACTGTGTACAATTTATAAACCTCAGAACATCTAATTTATTTTAAATTAATGAAAGCTGTAAAGAAACTTACAACATGCTAAATTTTTTCCTGATATATATATGTATATGTGTATTTCAGTAATAAAATTTCGATTGCTTATAAGCAAAAAAAGAAAAAGAGAAATCCTTTAAGAAAATTACCCAGAAAAAAAAAAAAAAAGTTAAAGATATTCATTTTCTGGGGCAATATATATATATATTTTTAATGAATTCCATGTCAATAGGTTTAACATTAATGAAGAGAATTTAAGATCTCACTCACAAATACCCTTAAACAAATAAGCATAAGAGTAAAAATAGTTTTTTTATAAACACTTTTTTATAAGCATATAATGCTCATCTTGAAAGTTAAGCCTTATCTTTTGACAGCAATTCATGTTCTTTCCTAAAAATTTCCGTTATAATACATTAATTTGGCGTGGGCACCGAACTCAATTATGAAAAATTCACCCTTATTTTACGTGCTTGGTGGAAAGCGCAAGCAAGTGAATTTATTGGAAAATATATGATTTTACTTGTGATTTTTAAGGCTGTTTTCCAAAGGAGCTACGTTCTGTGACATTTTTGAAATTTTTTTTTCGTAAATGCATGAAATTGGCTAGTGTTCTTGTTCAGTAATTATGTAAAGGAATGGCATTTTTCATTTTTTGGTAAAGCCAGAATATCTTCCAGAAAATACTGTCAAAGTGGGAGCTTTGGACCGGATTCCCGACACAGCAACGAATGAAAGGGAAAGAACTTGTTGTCACGTCATAAGAATCACTTATAACCCATTTATGAAAAAATGAAAAAGGCTATTCGATTCGAAATCGCTTCAGCAGTCAAACTTGCCAATTTTATGCTTTTACTTTTAAAAATTAGTAACAGAATGTGTCAGAAAGTTTCGTGCTGTTGAACAAGGAATTTGAGAATGAGTTAAGATAGAACAATAAGAAATAAACAAAATAAACATTATTTAAACTATCTTTTTAGGATATCTAAATTGATTTCTCAATATGCAATCGTAAATTAAATAATGGTAAACTGTGATTATTAATAAAAGGGTATTATTATTATTAAATCACACACTTCCTTTTTTTTATATATAATAATTTTTGTTACTTTTAATTAAGCCTTTAAAATGTTTCATTGTTGCAAATTGACAGTCATTCCGTATAGTTCGAATTTTATTGGCGCATAACTAAATTTATTATTGTTTCACCTCGTATAGAGTAGATCCGTAGACAATTTTTCTTTTACC
Organism: Maratus speciosus; assembly: GCA_963932465.1. Taxonomy (NCBI): domain Eukaryota; kingdom Metazoa; phylum Arthropoda; class Arachnida; order Araneae; family Salticidae; genus Maratus; species Maratus speciosus. Next base: position 550,623,459 of record OZ010796.1, read on the forward strand.
CCGGTAAAAATGTTCAAGTTTGGCCAAAACTGCTCCGAGCACAACTCCACCCGTTCCAAAAAATTATTGATCAAACACGGTACAAAAACTGAAACTTCGGCCTAGCCTGCACAAAAAAATAATTGGCTCGGCTAGACACACGCCTATAAGGTTAAAATTGTTTTGTACGAGAAGTCCTAACTAAAAATACTTATTTTATCTTTTTACATCAAGTTTATATTCTTCATTTCAAATAAAGTTTTCTGAGCTGTGGTATTTATTTTTTAATAATTCTGGTTATACGTGAATATCAGTTACCATTAATATCGTTAATACACATTCTATGGCTTGGAGATTTAAAAATTTTAAAGTCTATACAATAAAATGTTCAAAGACGGAATTGCATAGAAAAAAAAAAAGAAAAATCCGTTATGGGCTGATTCCCCTATGAGCATTGTCTGTTGTAAATGCATTGCATTCTTTTCACAAGTACTGTTATTCTAATTTTAAATAGATCGACATTTTAATTTTATTTCGTTAAACACGGGGTTCCGTCACAGGCAGTTTTTCCCCCCTCAGGTTTTACCGTATTTTAATTTTATTGCCTAGAATTGCATCTACCCACCTTAAAAAATAATAAAAATAAATATATCAATTTTAATTATGGAATAATAGCGATTTAAAAATACGTGCATTTAAAAAAGAAAAATTGGGCAGGGCCAAATTTTACTGATATTTTTACTGGACAGAGCAGAGCCATGCCGGTGCAATGATTTTCATACGAGTTGTGTTGGAACTGGGACTGAAAATTTCTGCCTGTTCAAACCTCAAGACGAATTCAGTACAGCCCCGACTTGGGCCGGAAAATAAACACAGTCCCGGCCATCTCGGTCTGAAGCTTTAGAAAAAAGTAATTCTCAAACCCAGCTCGGACAGAGTGTCGGGAAGGAAAGTTGGGCCGGCCCATGAAGACACTTACATCGAATAACCAGAAGATTACTCATAAAATTTTGTAAATTTGGACAATAAAGTTCTAATTAAAAAAAAAAAAAACGAGTTTTTAGTGAACTTCGCTCACTTTCATAGATGAGTTTGAGTTGAGCGAGTTCGTTTGAAAAAATTTGAATTTGAACGTGAACTTGACTCATTTTTGAGAAGTTGAGTTTGAGTTTGAATTAGTTCTTTTTTTTTTTTTTTTTGTGAGCGTGCCCAACACTGCTTGTTATACTTTTACGGAATTTATCGGTAAGTTGGCAATTATGCTTAACGTGATCAACTGTTCGAAATACTCTTAGTTTTGCTCAATGAACAGAAATCAAATCTGCATCGTTTATTTCCTACATTTGCGGACGCGGATCCGCGTCTGTTAGTAATGAAAATGAACATTTGGACAATGGTGCTTGCGACGCGAATGCGCGTCCTCCTAATAAGATACATCAAAATGAGAATAAATGTTAAAATTTCTGGTGCAAAATGTATTTATTTGTTCCTCCAGATATATTTGAATTTTATTTTTCATCGATACACCATTTCATATAGATAAATAAATCATTTTTAAGTTATATTTATGTTAACCCATTACGCGCTGGTGTTGCGTTCACGCAACGGTCAAAATAAATACGCAAGTTTAAATTATTTACGTATTCACCACTATTTTTGAATTAAAAAATTAGCCTTACTTAAAGACACAAAATGTTATGATCAAATAAGGCGAAATTTGTCTTTTAGAATCTGTAGTGTCCAACGACGTTCAGCTCAAAAGTTGAAAACTTCAACCTTACAGTTTTGGTGGTTAATGGGTTAACACATTCACGGCGGGAAACGAGAATTCTCGTTTTTATTCAAAAAAGATCATTGACTAAGGGCTTGGCTTCTTCCTTACAAAAAATGCATTTATATCATGTTCTCTATGTTTTTTTAGATTGCAAGACAATTTATATTAAATTCATACATTGAAAGATATTTACCGATGGATAAACTTGGTAAACCTATCTAGAACACAAATTTACAAAAGACTTTCAGAACAGAGAGGAGCTTTTACTGTTTTAAAATTCAGATTTGATAAATATTGCCCTTCGGCAATGTGTTAATCTTCCTTTCAAAATAACTTCGATCCAAATTGTAAAAGTGAGAAAAGTCTTAATTCAAATAATATATTCATGTAATTAAATGATTTGCAATTGGTTTTAGTGATGAAATCCAATGCGAAGATTTCTCTAAAATATTATAAAAATGCTAATATTATTAAAGAATGCAGCCACATTTAAAAATTGAACTTTTTTACATATTTTAATTTTATACATGTATAAGTATTATTTTTTAATGTTTCTAAAATTTATATGCTCAAGTAAATTTCAGTTTAAAAAGAAAGTAACCTTGAGAATTGTGCAAAAACAGAATTTAATTTTTTTTCTTTCTCTGGAAAACAAAACGCAATTACTTTCTTAATATCTTAAAATTAAATCTTACATAGTGAAAATAATTAGAACACAGTACATTTAATTCATTTAATTGAACTTCATTCGTTGATGAATTTACATTTATTTAATTAAACAAATTAATTTTTTAAATAATTTCCATTTGAATGTAAAAAATGATAGGGAAATTTTAATGTTAATTTAAAATTAAATTAACACTCAAATGAAGGAATATTGCGACGTAACTTTTCTTTCTACTGTTTTAAAATCCTGCTTGTATGTACTTGCTATGTGATATACATAACTGCAAAATTTTACAATTATTTTTCTACCAGTATCTGTAAAAAGAAACATTTGTCTTATTTAATAATAAAATTTCGTGATTCTAGAAAACAATTTTTTCTTTTCATATATACTGCTATAATTAAGCTCAAAACTTGACAGCTACGCATGGGACATACACACTGCAAATAGAGGCGTCTTAAATTCAGACACATATCTGACTGAAGGAGAATGACTTAAAGTGTAATATGAAATTTCAGACATCATAGGTCTCAATTAAGATATTTAAGTGCCTTGAAATGATCAAGGTATAAACACTGTAAACTGAAATGTCTGAAATTGAGACACATAAATGTCTTAATCCCTTGAAGGCCGGTGATGCCGTTATGGCATCGCCTAATTTCAATCCCTAATTGACACACTGGTACCAGTATTTTTAAATGAAAATTTTACTTTTATTAAGTACGGGAAAATATGGTTTTACTTATTTACAAATAAATTTTCTTGTAAATAGTAGTGTCAATCAATTATTTCAACAATTTACAAATACAGGTAATTAAATATAACCTTACCCCTGAAAGGGTTAAAATAGAGTGTTCAATTTTCAGACATTTTAAAAGCGTCTCAATTTCTAAGACACTTATGTGCGTCTAAATTTAAGACATTTCAAACATCTGAATCGCATCCTTGTTTGACCTACGTCGACGATTGGCAGACATTTTTTCACCTTTTTTTGTAAGGTACACTGTAAAAAAGTATTCGTTAAAATATGAAAATTGTACTGCCAATTGAAACGCTAATATTATTAACGTATTTCAATGGAAATTTTCTTCCAAAAATCCCAGAAAATTTTTCATATTTTTGCATATTTCTGTATTTAAAGATTTCTTTTCAAAGATAAAATATAACCTTTCAATGACAAGCCACCACGTTCCAAGTTTAAGTACATTAAACATCAGGGATGTAAAAATCTAGGCGCCAGTGGGCAGTCTCTCAGCACTAAATTGTATTCGTTATTTTTCGTCTAACATTTCGTTTAAATTTTTTTGTAAGAGTGCTAATAAAATTTAATCGAAGAAAACTAATAAAATTTAGTGATGAGAGACTGTCCGCTGGCGCCTAGATTTTTACACCTCTGTTAGACCTGATTAATTTTTTATTAACCCTCTGTCTACCAGAAGGGTCCAATGGACCCGACATGTACATTCAAAATATTTATTCAAACCAGAAATTTCTTCAAAACAAACTAAATTTATAAATCAGACAATAATAAGTTAAATAAACAAATTAAATAGTTTTAAGTAAAAATTCTGGTGTAAAATGTTTTTATAAAACTTGAGTAAAATTTTCGGTAGTTCTAGGGTTAAATTCAAACTCTCTTGATCGCTTAAAACTCGATAGGTAATTTATTTATCAAAAATGGAAGAATCATTTCGATCACATAGTTTCTGAATAACATTCAGGGCCTGATTTTCACAGGGGCACACGGCGCATGTGCCAGGCCCTCATTTTCAAGGGGCCCCAAAATACATTTTTTCCGCTCTCTTAAGATACAAATTTACATTTATAGTTCACAGAAAATATTATTTTTTACCAATAAAGCAAACTAAACTATCTCCGTGTTCACCACTAACGACAATAAAATGCAATATAAATTGCAAAATCCAGAGTAGAACGGATTTAACATCAAGCATGTTTCTCCCTTCTTTAAATCTACAATTTTACTCACTCTAAATATCATATAGTGCAGAAGATTTTACTTTCACATAATTTTTTAATGCATTTTTACATGTATCTATAATGTATTCTTTTTCTATTTATAAAGCGATGGTTAAATTTTTAACTGCACATAAAGCTGCTTTTCATGTTTATAATGAAATTTTCTTGAGAAAGTGGGCCCCCGTCTGTATGCCACGTGTTCCAGTTATAGTTGATCAGGCCCATCTTCATCTGCCAATTTCATGCGTTTCCAAAAAAATGAAATAAAAATTGTGATAAAATTTCCCCTTTGGATTTAAAAATAGATATTAATCAAATTTCTTAAGAATTAGGAGTGTCGCCATGTATAAAAAGTAAAAGCAACAAGCGGCTGTCAGGTCCTGTTGCAATTATATCAGATTTTTTCTTTTTTTCCTTTTTTGTTTTTCTTTTAACCGATTTTTCACACAGCCAGCAGGCACGCATTTTATGTGACACACATAAATCATAGTTGCCAACTCTTTTTCGGACCACAAAAATTTAATAGAAAGTTTCGCCTTATTTAATCGACAGATTACAGCGCTTTGCAAAGGTAAAATTTACAATAATGTTTTTGCGGTATGCAAAAAAAGTAAGATGTTGTCAACTGTGATGAATCATTAAGCATTTGGACAATTAAAGGTTGTAAAATGTGTGACATTTCTGTGAAAAATAAGATTGTGTAACAAAATCAGAAATCCTGTTACTAAAATCAAAACCGTTCTTGCGTACATTTTTACTTTAAAAATGAATAATTTTTTCGCGATATATTCATATAAAAATATACTATATACTAATAATATATTAATAAAACTACTAATATACTAATATAATATAGACAGAATCGAGTTAAAGATATAAAATCATATAAAAGTAAGATACATTTCAGGTGACAGGTTAAAGCCCATATATATGTATATGTATTAAATTCACACAACATCATAAGTTAACCCTTAAATGCATAGTGATGCATATTTGCATTAATTTTTATTTAACTTTTAATAAATAAATTAAGTTCTTAGGAACCACTATATTTATATGGAAATATTAATGCTGTAAAAATTTAAAAATATGCTACTAAATAAAATTAAAATTCTATCTTAAAATTTCTGGTGTCTACTTCTGAATATAAAACACAATTCTTGAGGACTAATTCATGTATTTTAGTGTTAAATTATTTAAGCTCTCCAAAGCCAACTGAGAGTCAGAACATTTAATTAAAAATACAGATAAAACCCAAAAACAGATCGAACAAAAAATCTATGACAAACTCTAAAAGCAGAACAAGCAAGAAAAGCGCAACGCTTAAAATAATCGAAGGTTATCTGCATGGCTAACGACGTGAATGCTGGGTTATACCGGTATTACACATGTAATGTTCCCAAACCTGCTGAGACCAGACTATGTATATATATATATATATATATACAGGGCTCGCAGTGTTCCTAAAATTTTCACACTTTTCTACCACTATTTTAAAGCGATAATCTTTATTGTATAATTATGTTATAGATGTTAAAGGAATCTACCACGAAGAATTTTTATTTAAAATACTGGTAGCAAAGTGCGAAAATTTTTGGAACGCTGCGAGCCCTGTATATATATACACTGATAAAACATTTTAAATATTTTAATGTTTCAAAAATAACGTTTCTTCTGTTTAAAACAATAATATTTGTTCTCTAAAAGTTCCTTTACTAGAAAAAAGAAAGCTTTGTTGTAACACATGAAATTAAAAAAACAAATATTTAAAATTCTAGAAAGAAAATGTGTAAAACGCTCAGAATTATAATTGTAAAAAAATCTACCAGTATACAAACTACATTGCTTGTGTTTCATAAATAAGTAACAATATTTGAAACTTCAACTTGTGGAAACGTGGGTGAATGTTCAAGACAGTTTTCCAGTGAACAGCAGGTTCGATCCCGTCAAGGGTAAGTGTTATGTGTTTAGCGTAGTTTTAATTAAATATATAAATCTTGTATAATATACCTGACTTTGGAAAGAGGAGATCGAAATATCGGGGTTTGTCCTTAAAAAACTATATTTTATCTTTTAAATAGAGAAAAAAATGGAAATTTTTCTGGAATTTGCGGAAGAAAGTTTCCATTAAAATATGCATAAATATTACTGGCATCTTTATTGGCAGTACAATTTCCATATTTTAAAGCATATTTATTTTAGAGCGTATAATTCTTACAAAAAGGTGAAAAAATGGCGACGCATATAAGTGTCTTAAAAATTAAGACACTTTAAAATCTCTGAAAATTGAACACCACATTTATGACATTTATGTGTCTGAATTTCAGACATTTCAGTTTACAGTGCATTAATCCTTTGCGGTTAAGTGTCGACAAATAGCCGCACAAGCTTTATATCAGGGTTCGTACGCATTAGGGGATCCAGGGAATTTTACGTGTTTTAGAATCAGAAATTTCGTAAAGTACTGGTCGCCATATCTGAAGATAGAATTTTTTTTTTCATTAAATAAGGCAAATATTACTTTACGAAAATTCTGGTAAAACGTCCTTGAAGTATACGAACCCCGTATATACAGGGTGGTTCAAATTAAAGTATCCCCGTTTGGGACGCTCTAGCAAGAGAAGCAGTGGATGTAACGACTTCATATTTGGAGGATATATATATATCAGACCATAGGAAACTGATTGGTGCAAAAAAAAAGTTTTAGTTCAAACAAAGGCCGCTAGGGGAAAATGAGGCGCTGTGATCGGTTTGGAAAATGTAATATGACCAAAGGTGTAAACATCTAGGTGCCAATAAGCTTTATTAGTATTAAGCACCAATAAATTTTATTAGTATTATTCGTTTAAATTTTATTAGTATACGCTCCGATTAATTTTGTTAGTATTCTTATTCGGCGAAGAATACTAAAAATTTAGTGGTGGGAATTTTTAAAAAAATGTTAATTAGACGACACCTTGTATTCTTTGCTTATTATTTTCACTACATTTTCCTTACCTTAAGCCGATCGCAGCGCCTCATTTTCCCCTAGCGGCCTTTATTTGAACTAATTTTTTTTTTTTTTTTTTGCACCAATCAGTTTCCCATGGTTTGATACGTATATCCTCCAAATATGAAGACGTTACATCCACTGCTTCTTCACTAGAGCGTCCGAAACAGCGATACTTTACTTTGAACCACACTGTACATGATTTGATTATTGTATTCTATTCGCACCACTATATTTTAAAAGTACATTTTTCAGGAAACTTCCATTGCACATGTTGACAAAGTGAAAGTAAAAATGTTTCTTTAAAAATGTGGTCACAACAGAATAAATTTGTGTAAGAGATGCCTGTGTCTGGGAGGAGTCCTTCGATCGGAAAGTATTAATCCTTTCCGGCACAGAACAATTTTCTTCTAAAATGATGAAATAATTAAGTGACACCGGAATTTACAAACGACTTTTCTAGAAATTTAAAACTTATTACTTTAAATTTTCATTGTAAAAGCAAAAAATTATTAAAATAATCTTGGTGCCGTTTGTAAGTTTGGAATTAAAATTATGTGGTCCCGACGTGGGACCACTGCGCCGGAAAGGGGTAATAGTGGAAGAACGGTATGGAGTCACATATATGTGCTCATATAAAAAATTTAAAATTTCAGAAATTTAAAAAATTTAAGAAACTTGAGATCCTTTAAAGCAGAAAAATACATCAAAAATCCGATGTAAATAATAATAATACAAATATCATATTCCTAACAAAAAAAAAAAAAAGAAAAAAAAACGCCTTATTAAAAATGGATAGAAAATGAAAAAGAAACCTTTCTTTCTGCTGACCCTTTCAGCGGCTGCAAATGTAGAACTCACACCGGAATTTACAATACAATTTAGTTCAAAACAAGGAAAAGCAATTTTTCAGATTTTTTAATCAGTTAAAAAAGTAAAATTTAATTAAAAATTTCTAGTGCGAATCATGATTAATATTAAGTGGAGGTCGGTTGTCATGCAAACATTTTCACTCACTGCATATATTGTTCCAGATAACACATCGGTTCTTTGGTAAAATATTGTATTTCGGTAAACATTTGTAAAAGATTGTCATCGCAAAATCACTTTACTTACCTAAGGACAGAGTTAGAGGTGGGTTTGAATTTCTGTTTGTTGAAACACAAGCCATAACGGTCATATAAACACTCACACTGCCAGCTGTTGTTCTTGAGACTCCTTCTCCTTTTCCTTTTACAATATGTATTCTCGATAGATCGGTAATAATGCAGTTTCATCGAGGTTGAAAATATGATCAGGCTTATCAGTCAAATCATGTTGAGGAATACATTTTGTAACAAATCATAAAACTCATAAATTAGAAATGGTTCTTCTGTTGCTAACCGACTAACTTTTACAAGTGCAGTTTTCTTCTTAGATGATAGGTGATGGTGATCCATAAATAACCTAATCCAGTACTGTCCTGGTGTCTTACGTTTAACCCTTTCCGGCACAGACAAATTTTGTTCTAAAATGAGGAAATCATTGACTGACACCGGAATTTACATACGACATTTTTAGAAATTAAAAACTTGTCACTTTATACTTTCATTGTCAAGCGAACATTTTATTAAAATATTCTTGGTGCTTTTTGTAAGTTTGGAATTAAAATTAGGTATCCCGGACCGGGCACACTGCGTAGGAAAAGGTTAAATCTACAATATTTTCTATGGCAAGATCCAGTCTCACTGGAATAACTGGAATATCTACAAATCTAAAAACTTATTTTTGGTTTTCCATGCGACTTAGGCCAAAACCCCATTCCGCTATCAATCTTATATGCATGCTGCTAATTTATTTTCTTTTTCTAGAGGTAAGTTAACAGGATTTCGAACTTTATGATTTAAAACAGGGTTGCCAGTTTGTCCTCCAGATTTTATTTCGAAATTTCAAATTCACAGCGGAAATTTTGAAAGAAGAATCTTTACTTTATGTAATCACAAAATTTCTGACATTAAACAAAGCAAATAATAATACATTTAATTTCTGGCACGAATTCGGATTTTCTGAATAAAAGTGGAGGCCAAACTGGTAACCCTGATTTAACCCTAGATCTACCGGGAATTTTATTCAAGTTTTAATAAAACGTTCTACACCAGAATTTTTATTTAAAACTATTTAACTTATTTATTTACCTTATTTTTGTCTGGTTTATATACTTAGTTTATTTTAAAGAAATTTCTGGTTTGAATGAATATTTTGTATGTACCTGTCGGGTCCAATGGACCCGTCTGGTAGACGGAGGGTTAAAGTATGTTCTGTTCCTTGCTCTATAAATAGAGTTGTAAAGCAGGGCTCTCACTGGTCCGTTTTTTAAAAACCAGTAATTTTTTAGAAATAAATTTGTGGTAGGTTTATGCAACAATTGCAAGAAAAAAGCTCTTCCTGGTACGTTTCTACGAAATTTATAAATAAATTTTGTCTTTAAATTAAAGCGGTGTTAAAAAACGGACCGAGTGGAAGCCCTGTAAAGTGAAGAATGAAACTCCTGCATTATATGCAACTGTCCGAATACTTGCATTGACCCGTTTCGGCACAGAAAAATTCTTATCGTAAAATGATGCCATGACTGACTGACACCAGAATTTACAAACGAACTTCCTAAAAATTAAAAACTTATTGTTTTAACCTTTCATCGTAAAAGCAAAATTTTATTGCCGAAACGTTAGTGAAGGCTTACTGTGGAGACCCGAAATGTTTTGGTTTCCATCTGTTCGTATGTTTGTTTGTTAGTTAGTTAGTCTGTCTGTACCGCGATAACTGCCGTAAAACGCATCCGATTAGCTTGAAATTAAGGATGTATATTGGTGATCTCCCCGGATTTAGCTGTATAGTTTTGGGTTAAATTTGGTTCATTCGTTCGGAATATATAGAACATTTTATTTTGTGGCATAATGCTTTTCTATGGGAAGTCAGACGATTTTCAAATTTTCATTTGTTGAAAGAAATCGCTCATATGAATAATAGATTTAAATGGTAAATTTTGGATGCTGAAATTTTTAAATAAGAGTATTAAATTATTCCTTTTAGTTTGCAATTTTGTCAAAACATTTGTCAGAGCTTTTAAATTAAATGTATATCTTATGGAGGGATTTTATATATGTGTTATAATAATATAAAATATTTTCTTTTTTTAATTTACTTTTTTTTCAATCACATATTTCATTGTCTTAATTTTCTTTTAACTGTTTCCTAGCAACGGAAAGGTGAATTTGATCTCATCTATCAAAAATAAAACAAATACGCTTTGAGGTTGAAATAAAAGGGGCTTTTGTTATGATATTAATTCTTATTATTAAAAAAAAAAAAAAAGTTACTAATATCTCACGGTTTGTCGTCTGGACGCAGCTAACAGAAATATTTAATTTTTAATCGAAAATTTCAATGAGAAAAAAAAAACTTTTCAAAAGCAAATTGATAGTAAATGTCAAAATTATGCACCGCAAAATTATCGCTGTCGAAAAGGACGTCATTGTATCGGGAAATAAATATTTTCATTCTTAAAAATAAACATTAAGTAGATTCCCTGAAAAAATATTTTTTGACGAGTGTTAGTTCTTAATGCCGCCTCATTTCAGAAAATATGTAAGAAAAATTTTTTTCTTTAAAAGGAAATTACATTTTCGTTCGTAAAACCTAAACTTTTAATATAATTGCGTCAATGTAAATCCTTTTCTGCCCACCAGTATTGAAGAATAAGGCTCGGAAGTGTAAAAAGATTTACCATAATCATTAGCGCAATCAATAAAAAGTTACATATGTAAATTAATGAGACCACGGGAGGTTCAGGGGGCGGAGCCCCCCCCCCCCCCCTGAATACCTTATTATTTACAAAAAATACCAGAATTAGTAGCTCATGAAATTTCAAAATATCCTTCGATAACAACGTTTTTAATTTAACGCTTCTAATGTCTGAAAACTTAGTATTTTTTATTCTTATAAATAATTATGTAATTTGAAAACTTTAAATTGCGGTTTGCAGGAAATTGAATATTACTAGAGTGTGTCTAAAAACAATGAATTGCAGATCTGACGTTGAGGCTCCTGATCTGCAGATTTACTAGTTAAAATATTTATGGTGCTGTTTCTAATTTTCGAATTAAATTTAGATGGTATTGTACTGGGATCACTGCGTCAGAAAGGATTAATTTCCTTCATGTGCAGACAGGCTTCCTCTAACTTTCGCTAACGTTTCACATAATTTTTTTAGTTACATATATCCATGGAATTCTGATATTATATTTTTGCCTAAAAATCACACTTAACGCAAATTTAGAACATGTTTCAAAAGCATTGATGTGAAAATTATGGCCAGGGTTTGCTAAGTGTTTATTTGAACACGTGTATTTTTTATACAAATTCAACATGTAAACAAAAGTAAACTGAAACATTTGTTTATTCACTAAATATACAAGTTAATGTTTCGAACTCACCCCAATATCTGTTGCAGAAACGGTTAAAAAGTTTTAAATATTTCCAATGTATCGAATTTGTATTATGAGTTGCTGAAAAATTCGAAACATTGTGTTTCACTCTTAAAGTGTTGCCATATAAATCTAAAGAAATTTTTCATGCAGGTGCTGGTATCTATAACTCACAAATATTAATCTCTTCTGGACTATTTGTGAGTTTATAAGTAATTGTTAAGTTAACATTTCATGACGAAGAATCACCCTATGCTGACCAATATTCACCACTGTTGACCAATCACCCCATGTACATTGGGTAATGTTTAGACCTCTATTTCCATAATTTATATACTCATACAGTATTCATGTGCATACATACAAATTCTATGCGTATTTCTCTTTTACTATAACCCTTCTAGTTTATCTTATAGCTAAATTTCACATTCACATGTCATCTTATGAAAAGAAAGACTGATTTTGAAATCTCTTATTTTTTGCACAGATTTTATACATATGCGTAGTTAAAATATTTTTTCTCATTAAATTCTGTTTCGAACCACGAAGTTATTTGTGTTATTGAATAATCAATGAATGTGTCTATCTTCCAGTACTTTTTTTCTTTATATTCTATCATTAGTATTAATGAAAATTTAATTGAAAATAATCACCTCACGTTGCGAGTGACCAAGAATCACCCCACTCTGCCCTAATTCGTAAACAGGTACTTTTAGAGATGCAGTTACAATGAAAAAATTACCTGTTCTAAATTTTTAACAATTCACGTTTTCAATTAAATTTACCACTAATATAAATGCGTCTGCAATAATAATAATTTCAGTGCTGGATAGCTATATAATCAGCTGTGATTTTTAATCGAAGGCCGATTAACAGAATGTTTACAATAATTTTATGCAGTGTAAAAATATAATTTATTCAAAATTTTCAAAAAAAAAAAATAGTTTATACATTTTTAGTTTGTGTAATAATCTGTCAAGCATAATATTCTCCTTCGGAAACTGAATTTGGAAACAGTAAAAAAAATAAAAAAAGCTCCGCTGGTATTTACTTTAGAAAATATCATTGTACGCTATCTTTGAATATATGTTTTTAAAATTATTTAAAATTGCCTTAAACTTCTATACCTGTCTGCAAAATCCTTAAAAGGATTTTTTTTCTTCGTACAGTAAAATATAATCACAGTCGACAACAGTTTTCAAACTTTCATTTTTAACCCCTTAATTATCGCTCCCGTCATATTCTCGGGCTGTATCTTTTACTCAAATTGTTTGATTCCCACCAGTTTTATAAAATAGTGAAATTGGGTATATTTTGGTATCGTTTTTACTGTCATTAAATAAGGTGAATATTTCTTTTTCATAAAAGTGGTGCCAATAAGCAATTTGAATTATTCAACCGTAATTTAATTCGAGCGTTACGGGGTTAAAAACGCAGTAATGGTATAAGTAAGAAATAATAGAATATAGGCGGCTCCAGAAAATTTTCTGTCGGCAGAAATAACATCGATCTAACAGCTTGAATAGAAAGTAGGGTAATTCCGGGATTTATGCCACACATTTTTTTGAATTTGTGTATAAAGTCCCATGGTGGACATAAAATAAAAAAAATTATGCTGTGCTATTTAATGTTAAATATACAACGCGTGTATTGCGACAAAAAATCTCAAAACAAATTATTAATATTTTTTTTCTAAAAAATTACACTGCGGCGCGTCACCCGTACATTCAGTCTGAGACGCCGCAATTGTGCGGTAGTTATGCCGCGCTTGTAATAAGAGCAGAATGAAATTATAAATAAAAATATTAAAAAATATATTCATTTCTGTACTATAATTAACGATGTAATAATAAAAATGAAACTAAATGGGTACGATTAAACGTATTAGTAGATTCAAATTAATAATTCCTGCCTACTTTTACTATTAAAATTATCGACATTTTTTTTTTTTACATTAAATTTTAATTGCTAATTCAGCAATAACATAACATCAATGTATTAGAAAGGAAATAGAAAAAAAAGTAAAATTGTGTTGACATAATTTATTTGTTAACCCTTTCGGGACCGGTGGCTTTTAAACAAAATTTATTCGGTCGGTACCACTTTTTTAAAAGAAATTACTTTTACTTAAAAAAATCATGAAAACGCTCTAATTAAATAAAGAAAATATTACTTTTCTTTTTTACTGGTGCCAGAAACAAATTTTGTAAGCTCTTTATGAAGGTGCTTATATGCACCTATGGTCTCTAATGGGTTAAGAGACCTGTTTTTCGACTACAATCTACAGAAAAAGTGTCGAAAAAGTACAGTCTTTATGTAACTATGTTTAAACCCATGATGCAACGAAGCCAATTACGCTTCCTCTTTTTTGGAGTAGTTTTCTAAATATTCCTTGCAAAGAACGTCTGCGTTAAGCGTAATCTAAATTTTCATTATTATCATCTTGACTTGCATCTTTCTTGCCTTTCTTACTTTTTATTTTCCCCTTTTTCTCCATTGGTTTTAGTAAACTTGATAACATGCCTAACATGGTTAGTCTGTGCAAAAAGAAAAGGAAAAGTTAATAACACTTAATCATCCCGTACCAGAAGAAACTGCGGCATGTATACCGAAAAAGCAGTGCGGTATGTATCCCGTTTTGCATGGTGCAGACATCGGCCATCACAGTTACTTGCCATCTCTAAGAGGAATGGCGTAACCATACACACAGTACTCTATACAAAACCTACACTTAGTTTTGACTTCGAAATCATGCATACATTTAGTAATTAGTGTATGAAAAGTATTTAAACATAACGCGTTTAAAAGTTTGGACGGTGAAATCATGCACTTACGTCAAATTAAGGATTGTACTTCTAGAAGTAAGCATCGAAATAGGATTCACGGTATACACTGGTTAAAATAATCTCATTGCGCACCTATACTGTGCGTTTGACGACCATCTATCGATAATTACAAGAAATACAAGGGGTGCGGCATCTATCCCGCATGCGGCGACTCTCCCGGAATTACCCTATTTTCATTTTACTCATTCAAAGTAATTACCAGTCAGTCGCAAATGTATTTCCTCCCAATAATATAGCTTCCAACTTTTTGGCCTTTTTTTCTTACCGCTAAAATTTAGTAATAAATTTTACATTATTTAATCGTCTAAATCAGCAAATAAATAAGGCAAAATTTTCTATTAAATTTAGTGATGACTGAAAAGCGCCAAAGTGTGCAGCTGTGCAATAGGGAAACGCATACATAGCTCCATTTTTTCAAAAGAGACTTTTTCACGCTGTTTAATGTTGAAATTCTGCTTTTCTTTTTACAAGTATCGATTATTACTTTTAAAAGCTGCTGTGATTTTCGCTTATGCTCGTTTCCATACTAAAAAAAGTATGAATATATGACCCTATATATCTGTAATATTCTGTTGTGTTCCTCTCGCTTTTATCCAATCTACAACTCGACCGAAAATAAATTACCTTTTCCTTTTTTGACATAAAAAGATTCTGCCAGATTCACTCATTTACATGAATGTATACCGATACACTATATGGCTAAAGGTGACCGGTCACTTGCAATTTTTGACTTTTTGTTAAATATCTAGAAAAATACATGAAGAATTAACCTGAAATTGCAGGTGTGTAAACAGTACAGTATAGGTCATATATTTCTGCGAAGATTTTTTTCCCGAAACCCAATAGGGTAGAAAACGGTGGGGTATTGAAAATCGAGTGAATATCATATGTTCTTGTATTCATAATAGTTAAAAAGTGCGACCGAATTAATCGCTTTTATTTTTGTCTGTCAAACGCATTAAAAATAAGGATTTTTTCTGTTATAGTACATTTCGTTTTTTGTTTTTTTTAAATTTAGATTGTATTTATAAGCTAAAAAATAATTTTCAGCATTTTTATTTTCTCTAGTAACGTGCATGTGCATTCCTAAAACATTTTTGAGTTTCTTTTTAATACTTTGCTTATAAGTAGTGCTGCCATGTGTCCCGCGTAAATCAGGGATCCCAATGCTCTGGTCACCACTAGTTTCTTACTGTTTATTATGACAATTTTAATCGCAGATAATCCAGACATTACCTGAGGCGAAGAAAATTACTTTAAAATACTAGTGTCTAGAGCATTTGGAGCCCCGACTTACGCGGGACACCTGGCAACACTACTTATAAGGGTTTTCAAAATTAACAGAGCCTTTTCGTTAACCTATTATCCACTGGTGTTGCGTTGGCGCAGCGGTAAATATAAATGGGCATACTTAAATTAACTATCAAGCTACCGCTATTTTTTAATTAAAAAATTTGCTTTTTTTAATAAAATAAACTTTGACTATTAACCCTTAACCGGAAGCGTACAGTTGTGAGATAGTTGCGTCTACATATCTGCCGTTAATATTTTCTCTCTCCGACATTCAAAACTTATTTTTATGTAGTTATATTAAAAAATTGGTCCTGTTAATGCATTACAATTAAAGATTAAATGTTTAAGTTCACTATTTGGTAAATGTTTAAGTTCACTATTTGGTAAATGTTTAAGTGTTCTGTTTGTGCGCGGGATTTTCACGTTTGCGGTTAATGGTTAAATAAAGCGAAGATCATCTTTCAAAATGTGTTCACAAGTTTAAGATCCCAGACTTATAGTTTCGGTGGTAAATCGGTTAATATATAAAGTGAATAATAAGCAGTGTTGCCGCATCTGGCGGATTGTTTTATTAGAAATATTGAATTCACACCAGAAAATTTTGAATAGCCATTTTCTTTTACTTTATTTATGGTAAATCTGTCAATTTATGCAGCAAAAATAACTATTAAAACTTACTGGTGAGAATTCGGAATGCCTAAATAAAGAATCAGCCAGATACGGAACACTGATAATAAGCTTCCGGACAATATTACTATTTATCATATTACGATAACCCCTTGACAAGCGCCGGTATATTACCTATACCAGTTAATTTTAATTCGGAAATGCCACATTGGCATAATAATTTAGGAATTAAATTTTGCTTTATATAACGTATGAGAAGAAAAGCTTTTACTTACTTTTATATAATTTTTTTCATAAATACCTGTGTCATTCAACCATTTTAACATTTTAGCAACAAAAGTAGTTCTTTGCCCCTGAAAGGGTAAAATAACACATATCTCTAATTATTATCCTACGTTTACGTGCTATAAATTCAAAAAGGTTGCGAAAGAACGTAAAATCTGTGTCTGAGCCTATTATTGTTGTTCGCGAAAGGGGTTTTACAGGGTGCGTAGCCATTAATCCCTTCTTGGTCTGCGTCGCATGTCATTCCACACGTTTGGAGTTATTGCGTCCGTACAGTCGGCATCTCATGTCACGCGATGAAGAGAAAAACTGCATCCTGGAAATTAGATTCGTCGCCACTTACACGCGGCGTTACATTCCGCGAATGTATTTTGTATCTGATTGTATTTCTCATATTTCTATTCTTCTCTTTTTTTTCTAAAGCAAGCAAATACTCTGTAATAAATTATTTCAACGTGTTTTTTTCTCTCTCATGGACAAGAAAGAATGTAAATCCAGAGCTGCCAAGTGTCCGGCTTTTGAATACCAGTATTTTAGTACAGAAAATGTTCTTTTATTTAATTGGAATATTTAGACGATTTAAAAGAACAACATTTTCACTAAGATAATAGTGGTGGGCAAAAACCCAGAGATATGGCAACTCTGGTAAATCTGTTTTCAGGGTAAGGTTGTAAAACGAATTTACGAAACCTTTTACGTATTTTTAACCCGGGAGAACGCGCGCATACCCAGAGTATGAATGGTTTTTACTTTGCCACCAATAAAAACAAATAATAATCGTCACCTTATTTATTCGGAGAAAATTTTGCGATAAAAGAAGTTGAAGATTACTTTTAAAAAGATAGTGGTGACAATTGTAAAAACCGTGCGCTCTCCGGGTCTATCAGACCCAGCGCGCGTGCTCCCGGGTTAATAATTCTTTGTATTAAGATATTTACCTTAGACACTTTAACACTTTCGCTGCCAACCCCGCGCCAGTCACCGCCCCCTGAATACTAGGCCTGAGTGCTGACACAAAAATGGCAGTTGCCGAAGTTGGATTTATTTCAGAGGGTGTACAGGTCCCTTATATATTCGTACCAATAATTTTTTAAAGAATTTTCTACTTTATTTTTCTGAAAATAAACAAGTCAGTAAAATATTTTATAAAATACTGGTGTCTACATTTAAGGGATCGTACCTAAGATAAAAAAAATCCGCCTTCAGCAGCCGACATTTTTGTGTCAGCGCTCAAGCCTAGTATGGCGCTGGCGCGTGATCGGCAGCGGAAGTGATCAGAAATTTTAAATTGATACCGTAAATTTCGAAAGAAGATATTTTACTTTATGTTATCTCTAAATGTATTTTATTAAATAAAGCGTAAGATGCTATTCTTTATTTCTGGTATAAACACTAAATTTCTAGATAAAAATGGAAGCCAAACTGGCAAATCTGTATGATGGCACTCAACGTGTTACAGCAATAGATTTGATAAATATACAATCAGACTATTTTTTTTAATTTAACCCTTTAGTGCGCAGCTTTGCATATATGCAAACAACAGTGTTTTGAATTTAAAAGATTTTTTTTTTATTCGTATATACCTAATTCACACCAGAAAATTAAAATAGAATACCTGCTTTAATTAATAACAGACATTCCGTATTTAAATAAAGCGAAATTAACCATTGAAACTTTCTGGTGTAAAGTCAGGTTCTCTGAACTTCGTAATTTCTAGAACGTATTCTATCATGGGAATTAAAGGGTTAAAAGCTAAGTTTTATTGCCGAAACGTCAGTGAAGGCTTACTGTGGAGACACGAAAAGTTTTGGTTTCTGTTAGTCTGTCTGTTCCGCGATAACTGCCGCAAAAAGCATCCGATCGGCTTGAAATTAACTGGGCATGTTGATGAGGTACCCGGACTTAGCTGTATAGTTTTTGGTTAAATTTGGTTCATTCGTTCGGGAAATATGGAACATTTTATTTTGCTCTATAATGCTTTTCAATGGCAAGTCAGACGATTTTCAGATTTTCATTTGTTGAAAGAAATGGCTCATATGAAAAATGGATTTAAATGGTAAATTTTTGATGCTGAAATTTTTAAATAACATTATTAAATTATTCCAATAAATTATGTCAATATATTTGCGAGATTTTTTTAATTAGGTTTATAATATTGGGGGGAATTTTATGCATGTTTTCCAATAATATAAAGGATTTTGTTTCATCAAATTGACATAATGCATATTTCATTTTTTTCCTTTTTTCTTTCTCTGTTGCCTAGCAACGTATTTGGTCCTAATAATATTAGTATAATTGCGTGTATAATGCTTGAGTAAAGCCAACGTCAAAACAGATGAATTAATGCATTAGTTGTATCTTTGCATATAGAAGGATTTTAGCCCAGAAATAAAAATAGGCAATATTTCATTTTTTTTTATTTATTTTATTGAAATATTTTGCTTAAAAGTACAAAAATTCATTATTTTCATAGAGTTATTTTATCATTATTTTCATTATTTTCATTATTTTCCCATAACATTTACCAATATTTCTTTAATTGTTGCCAAGAAAATCAAAACCCGGAATAATATTTTCTTTTAAACAATTTTCAATTGAAATGTTTTGTCGTGAAACAGGAAAATGAAAAATAAAATTAAGAATAGAAAAATTAATATGGCGGCATATTAAAAATAAAAAGAAAACTCTCGAGTATTTCTTAATATAACAAGATGAAAAGTTTTGAGTAAGTACGCATAGCAGGTGAATTAGACGTCATTTATCGAAAACAAAGATGCTGGAATAAAAAGATCTTGGGTAAAATAAAATTAACTATTATTCACGGAGGAAAGAGATAGATGGAGATGCAGTATGCCGTAAAAACAGTTTGCAATACGATGTGCGTTATCGCTCAGATTTAAATGCCCCCATTCGGCCCAAACAAAACAAGCACGTGGAACAGGGACCAAATTCTTTGACTTCATCCGTTTTTTTTTTTTTTTTTTTTTTTTTTTTTTTTTCCAAGCACGTCGTTGTGTTGTGCCGAATGTAGCGGATTTTAGGGTTACATTTTTGGAGTCACTTCAAGATTTATTGTCTGTGTACGGTTAACATGAATATTTTATTTCAAATTTAAATTTTATTAATTTATAAAAAAAACATATGCTTATCCTTATAAATCACAGCGTAAAAAAATCTAAGATAGACTATAACCATCCGCACAATCAATAAAAAATTGCGAATTTAAATTTAAATAGACTACGGGGGTTCAGGGGGGCAGAGCCCCCCTGAAGAAATGCAATTTTTGATTTAAAAAGTTACCAGAATAAGTAGCTCATCAGAATTTCAGAACATCAATGTACAACCACTTGTTTAACACTTTTAATTTCTGAAACTTTACGAAGTATCTTGTATGCTCATAAATATTTATGTAATTTGAAAACTTTAAAATGCGATTTGTAGGAAGTTGAATATTATGCAATGAGTGTTAAAAAACAATGACTTGCAAAGATGACGTTGAGGCTCCTGATCTGCAGATTTACTAGTAAAATAAATAATTATAGAAAATCAGGCATTTGGAGATATACTTCTTAAAATATTTACTAATTTGAAATATTTTAGCGTAAACAGCCACACGACAGTAGTTTTTACTTATACTGCAGAGGAGCAACAGAAGAAAAGATTGACGTATTATATGAAAAATGTATCTCTGATTTTTTTCATTATTTTTCCTGTGTAATAAACCTTTCAGAGAATCATATATAATTTTTTCAAAACAAAATAAAAAATCGCGCATTTAAGGGTTAAAATTTTGTTGCATTACCTGAAAAATTAGAGACCAGTGAATGGACTATTGCGTGTACGAACACCACTTGGTCACGCAAAAAACTGCTTACTGACAAAAATATTTTTCAATTTAGAATTCAGGATAGAACATATATTAATTTCAGCTATAAAAAAATAATTTTTTGGGGGTCGGAAATTTGGAAAATCCGACCAACTAGGGATTGATCTTATGTATCGCGAAATTTAATTGTAGAAAATTATTACATATTCTGTTATTATACAAGAATTACTATTTGAAAATAGTATACAAAAATATAAGGACTGTACGCATCCTTCCTTAGGTATTGAAACATTTAAAATATTGTGAAAATTAAATTTTCAACTCTTGGTGCACCATCAAAAAGATACTGAAAATGTAGTTAACACTAAAACTACCGGTTGTAACGCGTAGTAGATTTTGTGCATCGTTGCAAACTTATACGAGTGTTTGTCCTCATTCATATCGACTGTAACCTTCGCCTTATATCAAAGCAGAATATTGCGATTACATCTGTTATTAAATAAAGTGAATATTTCTCATCTAAAATTGTGGTGACAAACGCTGGTGGAGTTTTTTGACAAACGGATCAAAAGAACACGCCGTGGTAGGTTTAGTGTTAATAAACGTCCAAACGGTAGAATAGAAAAGTTAATTATTAGAGCAAGGCGCAATGCTAAAAAAAGAAACTTTTTTTTCCGTTGCTGTCAACATCTACGCTTGTCTCTTACCACTGCCTTTTAATGGAATTATTTGCATTTTTAATAGCCGAATTTTGAGATTAAGAAGGGTAAAATTTTCTTTTGGAAAGTTACAAGGAACAAAAATGCATAAATTTGGGTAACTATACATAAAAAAGTAACATTATTTTCGAAACTGATATAACGACTACATTATTGCATTTATTGGAACAGAAAGATAAAATATTTAACATAAATCAGTAAAAAAAGAGTTACAAGATGTTTCGGTCACAGATCAAGAAATATCATTTCAAAACTGAATTAACACTAAAAGTACTAATCCAATTTTAAAAACTCCATACAATTTATTATTTTTTTCATTATTATTTTATTTTATTTTATTTATTTATTTTTTATTATTTTATTTTTTTTTCTGTAATTGTAAGTGTGGAATTGTGTTCACAATTTAGCCGATTTTTCATTTAAAACATCTGCTAGGATTTTGGAATAATTATTTTTGCTCTATTTAGTCAGCAAGTGTCTGTTTTAAATAAAGTGAAGATTACTACTCGAAAATTCTGGTAGATAATTTTCTTTTAAAAATCCTTTAAATTGACAACACTAACGCAAATGCATGTTTTGCATATTAGTTTCGAATTCCGATAAGTACGCTGTGCTTCTTTTATTGTTCCCATATCAAGTTTTTTTTTTTATTATTTCTAATAATTTCTTTTACCTGTTGTCTAAGTTAGTAGTCTCCAAGCTGCGGCCGAGGGCTATCAAATTACCTCAGTTTTAGAGTAGAAAATTTTATTTTATTTATTCACAAGATCTTTGCGATTCAATAAGGGGAAGACCGCATTTTGGAATTTGTGATGTAAAATGACTTTCACACAAAAACGATGAAGAAAGCTACTCTAACATAGGAATTATCTTAGGTGCTAGTCGTCGATTTTGATAAGAGTGGTATAGTTGGAAAGGTCTTGTCGTAAGAAACAAAAATCCAATGGAACTACCCTTCCGAAATGAGCACCTCAAGAGCAGCAACGTAAATTTTGTCCACGAGTGGAAAAACATCGACAGTAGTTGCATTATCCCTTGTATTTTTTAAGAGAATAAATTTGTGGTAGATTTTTGAAACAATAGCAACAAAAACGCCTTTCAAGGTCAGTTGCGACGGAAATTTGAAAGAAGATTTTTCTTTGAAAATATATGGTGTTCAAAAAATCGAACGCGTGGGAGCCCTGCCAAAGTCCTACTGACCAGCTCCACTTCTGGGAAAACATAAAAGCAGTTGACTGACTTGTATTTCAAAACGTTAAAAAAATCTATACGTAAAGAGAAGAGCCTCCTTGTATTCGATGAGTGGGCAGGCCATGTAGATGCTAAACTTCATATAAAATTGTGGAGAAACGTCGAGAACATTGTTATATCTGGAGGTACAACGAAGAACCTCCAGCCTCTTGATGTTGAAACGTTTTATGACTACAAAACAATAGTCAAACGTATTACCGAGTATTCCAAAAGTCACCGGATTATAGTTGGTGGAGAAGATTTGACCAGAAGGGAAGATGTCATAAAATTGCATCATTTGGTTCATAACCAAATCTCCGCCCTTGCATTTGAAGACATGCGCCGATATGC
The DNA here is from genome assembly GCA_963932465.1 of Maratus speciosus. Classification (NCBI taxonomy): domain Eukaryota; kingdom Metazoa; phylum Arthropoda; class Arachnida; order Araneae; family Salticidae; genus Maratus; species Maratus speciosus. The sequence continues at coordinate 550,646,485 of OZ010796.1, forward strand.
TTTCGAAAAGGTGCTACTCCAAATTCAAATAACAATCTTCAGATAAGGTAAGCTGGGGTAACTGGACCACGAGGTAACTGTGCCATAGGCTATTTTATAAAAAACCGTTGATGTCTTTTAAGTTTTAGCTTTTGTCAACATTGCACCCCCATCTCTACTTCATAACCCCTTGAGGGGCGCCGTTTGCAGTCTGCAAACAGTTAATTTTAATGCCGAAATTAACAAATGAGACCAGAAATATTTTAGTACACTTTCTATCTTGTAATATATCAGAAAAAAAAGCTTTTGATTATTTTCAAATAAATTTCTTCTTAAATTGCGGTGTGAATTAAATATTTGAACATTTTTAGAGCAGAAATGCCTTGCCCCTGAAAGGGTTAAAACAACGTGTGTCAACCCTTTCATTACTCTGCCTTTGCTGTGATAGGTTGCAGAAAATTTAGTTTTCTTTAAAAAAAAAAAAACAACGTCCATTTAGTTGAACTTCTCGGCTTTTTATTGAAATACGGTAAGTAATTTTACTAAACAATTTTTTTTTTAAGATTAGACATATAAATACGTTAATATTATTAGGTATCTATACATATTTATTTCATGTTTCAAATGTAAGGCCTGTGTTCCAGTTACCCCACAAATTTGTCAAGAAAAGGGTAACTGGGACATGTATCAGGGCTAACTGGACCGTCTTTGATACAGTTACCCAACAGTTATAAATATCTTTTTAAGCTTCTCTTACTATGTGAAATTAATTTCTCCATTGTTTGTTTTTTTTTGCTTGCAATAAAGAAAATTACATAATGCCTTAGTTAAATGACATAATAACATTTTTAAAAAAAGCTTGTTGGGGGTATCAAACTAAATTTCTTAAGTGTGATAGATATAGCTCGAAATTTTACGATACAGATGAAGCGGCGTACATAAGGTAAAGTGAGATTATTAGAAAATTATCGCAACGAATAAAAACTAGTTCTGTACGATATAAAATTATGGTTATATTCTCTTTATTGGACATATCAAACTTCCATTGTGGTAAATAAAAAAGAGAATGACATAGCTGCCAACTTTTACGCTTTCTTTATACCACTAAAATTTTATAGCAATTATTTAGTTATTTATTCACCGAAATCTCACGATTAAACAAGGCTAAAATCTCTGTTAAATTTTAGTGGTAGCAAAAAAGCGTAAAAGTTGGCATCTATGGAATGAGGGACTTAAGTAATTATGTAGCCGTTTGTTCATAGATTTGTCTCGTTATATTTTTTCTTAAAATGCCCATGTAACTTTTATAATTATTATCTATACTAAAGTACATAAGTATTTACTTAATTTTTATGTTTTTTGTATAGATAAATCTAATATTTTCACTTTTAGTGTTTTTTAGACACACTGACAGTAAAGGTCACCCTTACAACACTCTTTAGTTGATATTTAGACCAGAGGTGGCCAACTGTGGCACGCTCGACACCACTAAAATTTTATAGAGATCATTGCCTTATCTAATCATCGAATCTCTGCTATTCAAGAAGTCGACTTTTTCTGTAAAATTTTAGTGGTATCCGGCGTGCCACAGTTGGCCACCCCCTGATCAAGACACATGGCAGTGTGTCAGCCAAGTTCGCCTGACATAGCCGTGTGTTATATTACACGAACCATTTCGAGCTGTTTTCGTCAAATTTCGATGCTTTACTGCTGCAAATCCATGTATACCTACGTGCTTGTTATACGAAATGCGTAGTAAGGTCACCCTAATTACCTAGAATCCAAAATTTTATAAATAACACATAATTAGTTTCCGAGATAATTACATTTGAATATGTCTGATAATCGATAATTTTACCTCTGAGTGACTGACTAACTCACTCATAAAAAAATCTCATATATCTACTGCAGCTACAGGCTTCAAATTTGGTGCGAAGTTTGTTTGCATTATAAAACTAAGGAATAAAATAAAAAAAATGTGAAAATCGATTAATTCCTCACCTGAGGGTGTCCATGTTTATTTTAACATTACGTCTATTAGGCGAAATTTTAATTTGCCGTAGGAGGGGACGCCGCTCTGTCGCCAAGGACCGCCAAGTTTCTCGCCAACATGGCGATATATCTCCAAATTTGGCAACCAAAATTAGTCGCCAAAAGTGATGCCACCTTGGCGATATCGCCAAATTCCGCTAGACTTCCATTGTAAACCTATCTCTTTACTGGGGGTTTATCTGGGTTTACTTGCTTACAGAAAATCAACAAATTGAGATATTTTAATAATTTTCTAATATTAGCTTAAGGGATTACATTGTTTTTTCAGAAACAATAAAAATTTCGAATCAATACATTTTGTTTCAAAACATGCATTCAATACAGCAGTATTAAAATATAGATTTCTGCCGCAAATTGACAGCTAGATACTTTGTTGTAGAAAATTTAAATTAAAATTGAATGTTGCTTGGTGAATCTAGACACACGGTAGTGTGTCTAGTTCCTCTGACATGCTCGTGTGTTATATTACACGAACCATTTCGAGCTGTTTTTGCCAAAATTCGACACTCTACTACCCAAAATCTATTTGACCTACGTACTTGTAATACGAAATTCGTAGTAAGGCCACCCTAATTCCCTAGAATCCAAAATCTTATAAATAACACATAATTAGTTTCCGAGATAATGACATTTGAAAATGTCTGATAATCGATAATTTTACCACTGACTGACTGACTCACTCACTCATAAAAAAAATCTCATATATCTACTGACCTACAAATTTCAAATTTGGTGTGAAGTTCGTTTACAAAATAAAACTAAGGAATAAAAAAAAAATGTGATAATAGATTAATTACCTATCTGGTGGTGTCCTTTGTTACATTAACATTACGTCTATTAGGCAAAATTTTAAATTGCCAAAAGAAGCGCCAAATGCTGAATCCGAGCAAAACGTGCAGCAACTGATTGTTTCCTTAACTGATTGTTCACAAAATCATGTTTTCAGAAAGCGTATCTAAAGTTTTTATTTCATAAAATTTATTAGAAATATTCAACCTCCTCAAAAATCTCTCGATTTATACGTTGTACCTTCCTCAATTTCAACATTGAAAGACATTATTTTTCTTTAGGTTACCTAAACTTACATATCCGTTTTTTAAATAAAAACTTCTTGTTTGAGAACTGAAAAAAAAAAAACAGTTATAGCTGCACTTCCAGTGATCGTACAGAGAAAACAAAAACAGTTTTGGATAGCTAAATGCACAGTCTTTCATATGAAACAATAAAAATGATATGTTGCATTTGCCGAGAATTGGTTATAATTTAAGCGAAAGGGGACGTTGAAAATAAGCAAATTTGCTCGAATTAATGAAAAATAACTCTAAAAATCATTTTATGTTCAAATATTTCTTTAATGAATAAGCCCTGACTCATTTGTAACTAGTCGGATCTGAAGCCGATTAACATTGAGTAACTACTTTCTTCCTTTAACCCCTTGAGGGGCAAGCAATTACGTTTGTGAAATGCTGAATTCCCACCGGAATCTTTGAAAAATTTTATTTCAAAATAAGTAAAAGCAATTTTACGGGTTTTTTTCCACCAAAGTTAGAAAAGTAAACTTTAATAAATTTTTTCTGGTGTAAAACTTCATTAATCGTAGGTGGTATATAATATGTACCGGTGCCCCTCAAGGGCTATTATGAAATAATAAATACTATACTAATAATAAAACTAATATTCACCTATTATGAAATACCGAAAACACTTAATGTCAAGTTTTTTTCTCCGAACCTTATCAAAATTTCAATGAACAGTTGCGGTTTTATTTTTCAAAAACCCGAGTGTTCATTTCGAAAACAGGAAATTTTATAAAAAAATTAGAACTTTCAAATGCGATAGTATGGTACAAACTTGAGAAAAACCCTGTTTGCAAACGAAATATCCATTTAATTGTAGTAAAAAATTTCGGCTATAAGAAAAATTTTCCTTTCCTTTTTTTCTCGGTGTTTAAATTATTTTAAATCCCTTGAGAAGAATCGAGTTCATTTTTATTTTAAAAATCACCAGAGAAAAAGAACTTTTAGTTTATTAAATTTGAAAATCCAGGGAGGGGCAATGTCCTTCCTCTGCACTGCCTCTTTGCCGGCGCCTATAGATGAATGAAACATAGTGAGGCATAAGCCCATAACTTTACTTTTCACTTTCAGCACAAAAAATCATATGAGATTTAATTGAAATATTTAAAAGGAAAATTTAATATAGGAATTTGATAAGAATTGCTGTTTCAGAAACAATAAAAATTTCGAATCAATACATTTCATTTCAAAACATGCAATCAATAAAGCAGTATTAAAATATAGATTTCTGCCGCAAATTGACAGCCAAATAGTCTGTTGCAGGAAATTTAAATTTAAATTGAATGTTGCTTGGTGAATAAAGTAGTCACATATACACACATTTAAAAGCATTAAGTAAAGTGTCTAAATATATTGTAACTTTATAAAAAGTAATGATATCAGAACAGATGTCATAAGTTCCCTCGGCCGCCATCTTGGAATTCTTCTTGGCGTGAAAACCCCTTTTCCGCCAAGTAGTAAATGTCGCCAAGCACCGGTTTATACGCATGTTTGGCTTAACGAAAATAAAATGTAAATAATAAATAAAATTCGCTAAACTGGCAATCAGTAATCGTTGTATGAGCGCTTCGAACACATTTACCGAAAAAAAAAAAAAACACCGCCGAATTCAGCATTTCCCGCGGAATAGCATTCTCAAAATTCAGCAGTTCTCGTTTTGTAGCAATCTCAAAATGTAGAAAAAACTTAAAGCAGCAAAATATACCTAAAAAACGAAACTTGCTAAAGTGGAAATCAGCAATAGTTGTATGAGCGCTTCGCGCACATTTACCGAAAAAAAACATGGCCGAATTCAGCATTTCTCGTGGTATAGCATTCTCAAAATTCAGCAGTTCTCGTTTTGTAGCAATTTCAAAACGTAAAAAACTCTTAAAGCAGCAATATATACATAAAAAACGAAACTCCCTAAAGTGGCAATCAGCAATAGTTGTATGAGCGCTTCGCTCACATTTACCGAAAAAAACATCGCCGAATTCAGCATTTTTCGCGGGATAGCATTCTCAAAATTCAGCAGTTCTCGTTTTGTAGCAATCTCAAAATGTAAAAAACTCTAAAAGCAACAAAATATACATAAAATTATCAACATACCTTAACAGCATAGCTGACAACTTTTACGCTTTTTTTGCTACCACTAAAACTCAACAAAGATTTTAGCCTTGTTTAATCGCGAGATTTCGACGATTAAATAAGAAAATAGTTTCTATAAAATTTTAGTGATAGGAAGAAAGCGTAAAAGTTGGCATCTATGCTTAACAGACATCTGCTTTCTTGAAACCTCCAGCGCACGAAATATTTCTCATAACATCGCCGTCATTTTCCAAAATAGGCTTAATACGCATTTACACGCTATAAACAAACATCCATTTCTTGCCAAAATTTCCTCATATTTCTTATTTACTTCAGCAACAGCGTTTAAACGAACTACAGAAACTATAGTCAATGAAATACATCCAATAAATTTAACATAAAAATAAAAAGACAACGATAGAACACGACATCAAAATACATCCACAAAATTCTAAGCTTCTTAGGGGTTGCCACTACACGACACGTCACAACACACACCACACGGGGTTTACATATCGAGTTTGTCATATCTGTAAACACCGCCAACACGCCAACAAAAAATCGCCAATCAATTCAAAACAACAACGGCTGAGGGAAGATACGGCACCTATGCCATGATATCTAACAAAAACATAACTGTGAAAAAAGGGAGCCATGTTCAGTAAAGACAATGGCAAGAAAATAAGTGGTATTTAAGTGTGAGCCAAGTTCAAATAAAATTCATTCAAACTTACCTACTGTAGTATTATAGCATTTTTTGAAATGTTTAAAAATAAAAATATTGATAGCATATTAATAATAAATCTAGAACTTGGCAAGTTTTTGATAAATGTTATGCCTATCAATTTCATGTCTTAATAAAATGATGATGATAATATTAACAACATTGTCATTATAAAAAAAATAATATAGTTATTATTATAAGTAAGTAAGTAAGTAAGCACCCACCCTGGGAACCCGCTTTTGGCTTATGGTTAGGTGTAACCCCCAAGCCCAGGGCAGGGAAAAGTTTTACTACCTGCGAAACTCCTTGAATTTTTTTTTTACAGTTTAGGAGAAATAACAATGTTAGATATATGACAATTATTGACAGTGTTTGCAATAAATATTTACAGATGACCCCTATAATTACATTTGAGAGAAACATTCATTATTATAACATATAAATATGCATAGTTTTTAGAATTTGATATTAAACTTTTTTTTTAACACAATTACCTACATATTTGCAACACTTTTATATTATTTTCAGGATTCACACATAATTTAAATCATAACATCAATTTAAACCATGTACAGATGTGATATTTGCAACACTTAAAGCTATTTTCAAGATATATGATGCAAAATTATTTTTAACTCTATACTAAAAATAAGTATTAAGGTACAAGATGCGAACAATAATTAATATTATGCACTATTATGAAAGTATAAGTAATTGTAGATAATAATTACCTACAAATTTACAGTACAATGATACTGTGTTTGAGATATTATGTAAGATACATGATGCAAAAATTATTTTTAAATCTACACTGAAAATTTAGTATTAAGGTACAATATGCGAGCAATAATTAATATTATGCACTATTACAAATTCTTTTGAGTTATTTAATATTTGACAATATGGCCATATGGTCCTACTGAACACATCTTCTATTTGCCAAGTGTGATTGATAAACAGGACACGCAGTGGAATCTGCTGAATGTTTCCTATAATTAGGTAAGTGGAAACAATTTGTGCATCTATATTGCGAGGGAATTCCCGCAAAAGGGCACTCCGAAGTGCAGTGACCTCTCGAACATTTGGCGCAAATTGGCTGTCTCCTGCAGTAAGATGTCTGATGTCCATACAGCTGGCAATTGCCGCATCTAATTATTGGGCGAAAAGAACGAATATAGCACTTGTTGAGACCCACCTGTATAAATTTTTTTTCTAATAGTTCTTGTGATGCTTTTGTTTCTAATTGCAATATGATGTGATGTAGTGTAGAATTATCCCTCTTTAGAATTTTCAATAAGGTGATGTTTTTATCAGATAAATTTTCTTCAAGATATGATATTATTTCATTTGTAGGTACTGAGGATGGAATACCGGTGATTATTACTCTTTTGTGATTAGTCAACTTATATGTGATTTCTGTTAACTTTGTAAAGTCAGGAGTGTTTTCTATCATTTTTAACAAATGTTCTGTATTGTCATCTGTATTAGATTGTATAATTATTGTATCTGGATTTCTGGCATTTCTGCAGTATATTATTGGAACTTCCTTCACTTTATTAAAGTGTTCGTTAAGTAATGCTTTGAGTTTTGGAATCCTTATGTGTTTAGCGGTTGTTCTAATTAATATTGCAGAATTAGACTTCGCCAAAGCAGGGGGAACGCCCGTTTTTGTGCCATCACCGCATTTCACTCCTTGACAGCCCCCACTAGAGTACTCCAGGTTTCGCGTCACCAACTCCTCAATTTTCTGTAGTCTGTTGGATAATTGAATGAACCCTCCTTCACCATTTTCTTCTATTCTCTCATTTTCGTTATTTGCCATTATTGTTTGAGTTGCTATTGTTTTTAACTTAACTTCTGTTTGTATGATTTTTTCTCTAGTTTGTGATTTTAATTGCTTCTGTTGTCGTTTTAATTTATTAATTTCTTCTTGAAGGGTTACAATATTTGCATTAATCTGTTCTTTATTTTGTTCTTCCTTGACCAAAGAGTCTTTTAATTGTTTATTTTCTTGTTTCAATTCTTCCAATTTATTTTCAATCTTTACTTCTGCATTCGATCTTTTTTCCATTATTGTTTGAGTTGTTGTTGTTTTAAATTTATTTACTGTTTGTGAAAATTTGTCTATAGTTTTTTTCTTAAGTTGCCTCTGTTGACTTTTTATTTTATCTATTTCTTCTTTAAAACTTTCTTTTATTTGTTCTTTACTATGTTCTACCTCAGTTAAGGAGATTTTTAATTGTTTATTCTCTTGCTTCAGTTCTTCCAAATATTTCTCAAGTTTAATTTCCACTTTTGTACTTTCTTTGAGCTTTAATGACAATTCATCATTCTGTGTTTGCAGGATATCCAATTTATGTCGTAATTTTTTCATCTTTTCAGGAGAATCCTTATTTATTTCGTTGGAGTGTTGTATAAGAAGTTTCTCATCTCTTCTTGCTTTAGAAAAGATTGTTTCGAGATATTTTTTAGCTTCTTCTGAGCTACTATTAGATCTGTTATTTAATAGTATATTGTACTCCTGAATGAGCTGTTGGATGGATAGTGACTCTAGCTGGTTTATGGATGGTGGTATTTTTAATGGAAGTGGTGATCCACCTAATGCATTTTGTATAATTTTTTCTTTGTTTTTTAATCGAGCCTCATTAATTTCTTCTGCTAGTGATATTGCAGTTTCCAAATTAGACTGCTTTCTTTGTTGGGTATTCTTGGTACTGATAGTTTTTGATTTTAGTTTTTCTGGTTGTGGTATGGGATCATTCTCTTCCTTTAGTAGGATCAGAAGCTGCAGATGATTGAAGAACGGACAACTACAAATGACTCATGTTAATGATTAGATAAGCCAACAAATACACAGATACACTCCCGCTCGTCTTTGGTTATCACTCTAGCACCCGCCGTTTGTAAACATCAATGCAAACAGATTAAAAGGCCTGACAAAGAGACAGATACACTTACGCTTGTTCTTGGTTATCACTCTAGAGACTGCACCCCTTTAACCCTTCAGGGGCAAATAACTTTTAATCGTGACATGCTGAAAGGATTGAATCACACCAGAATTTAAAAACAAATTTATTTCAAAATGGGTAAAAGCAGAGTTACCAAGTCTCCAGCTTTTTGCACACCACTATTATCTTAGAGAAAATGTTGTTCTTTTAAATCGCCCAAATGTTCCAATCCCATAAAAGAAATTTTTCTGTATTAAAATACTGGTATCCTAAAAGCCGGAGACTTGGCAGCTCGGGTAAAAGCTTCTTTTCACGTATTTAATTAAATTACACTTTTTAGTCCTGAATTCTGGTGTCAATTTGGCATTTTGCAGTTAAAATTAGATGGGATATATTTTATCCCACCGCCCTTCAAGGGGAAGGAGCTCATTCTAATGAAGGTTTCAAAACATGAAATAACGAGTGTTGATATAATAATGTCATTAATAAAAATAAATGGCTCGTAGGTAAAAAATTGCCAAGTTCTAGATTTATTATTAATATGCTATCAATAACTTTTATTTTTAAACAATTTAAAAAATGCTATAATGCTTCAGTAGGTAAGTTTGAGTAAATTTTATTTGAACTGGCACCCACTTAGATACCACTTCTTTTCATGCCATTGTCTTTACAGAACTTGGCTCCCTTTTTTCACAGTTATGTTTTTGTTAGATATAATTTACATGATCTACCTGGTTTAAATTTTTTTTAGTCGTTTACACTTTTTCAAACAGGACCTGATACCCAATATTAAAAAAAAAAAAAAAAAAAAAAAAAAAAAAAAAAAAAAAAACGCGTGTGAAACATAGACTTTCCTGGTCCACTTGTCCCATTTTTATGGGGCAACTGGATCCATGAGGAAAGAAAGATGAAACATATATATATATATATATTATTTTTAGATATTAAAATGTAATTTTGAACATTTCTGTCTGATAGAGGGAATCTAATTGAACATATTTACAAAAGTTCAGACTTTAATTCTAGGGTTCGTAGGGGTGCTTGAATTTCCACACTAACAAATTCTTCGGTACCAATATTTTCTTATGGAAAACCTCTCCTTAAATAAGGCGGAATTTCGTCCGTTAAAACTAGGTTAATTTTTCGATGAAAAAAACACTGATGTTTGGCGTTGAAAATAACGGTACACGTACGAACCCTGAATTCAAATGAATATTAGCCTTTTGAAATTGAATTGCCAGAATTTCCAGAGTCACATTGTAGAATTATGGCCCAGTTGCCCCACGTAACTTTATGGGAGACAAGTAAGTTTCACACTAACAGCCAAATCTTGGAACAGATGCAACACCCAACAGTTTATCAAATGTGCCCTGGGTGAAGAGTCCCCACGTTTTAAACACTTTTACAATGACACCCACTTTTGCCAATAACCAAGTGATCAGCCAAATGTCATAAATGAACCTGTTTTCATATCGTCTACATCGTATTTACTAATCGCAACACTTGTGGTATAGCCACCCTTTTCTGTGTTAATAACTCCACATTCACAACATTCCAATGTCAAACTGTACATTTCTTTCATTGCATTATACAGCAACCCATTGTCTTTTGTAACAACATTACAAACACATGCCATTTACTCAGAGTCACAATTGAATAAATGCATATTTATTTATTTATCCGTTGGTGGAACGTTTGTGTAAATTACCTTCCATCAGCTGCTGCGTTCATTTCGGATGGTAGCTACATTGGATTTTATGTTTCTTACGACAAGTAATTTCCATTTCCAACGATACCACTCTTATCAAAATCGGCGATTAGTACCTCAGGTAGTTGACTTGCAAGTACAACTGTAAAACAAATATTATAACACTAAAGAAATTAATTATTTCTTCAACATACATTTTATGGTTATGTAAATAATTTGTTTCTGCTGGCCGTACATATTTTTCAAAACAGGTTGACAATATTTTATGTGTGTTATTTACATATCTGCAAAATCTCCGGCTTTTTAAATACCAGTATTTTGATACAGAAAATTTTGTTTCATTGAATCGGAACATTCTGTCATTTAAAAGAACGACATTTTCCATAAGAAATTATGGCATGCAAAAAGCCGGAGACTTGGCAACTCTGTATTTAACAATTTGTATACAAAATGACCTTTATTTGACAGCCGAAACATTAAAATGTTTACACTTCCATTTGCATACCTACCAAATCTCCAGGAGCTTGAGATACATTATTTTCGAATCGGAATATTTGCTGTATTTTAAGGCAGAAGCATTCCATTAAATAAGACGAAAGTTACAATTTCGAAATACGGGACATTTGGGTGGTATGCGTTTGTACTTGAATTCACCCTTTCAGGTTCAGAGTAATTCCGGAAAATACTGAAATGATTGATCCACACCAGAATACACAGAAGAAGATCTTACTAAATAAATACAGTGGGTGATCGGTTAACGAGCTGTTCGGTTTACGAACAAATCGGTTAACGAACACTTTCTCGAGAGGTTTTTATGTTCGGATAATGTAAACCTCACAAAACAAGGCTAAGAAGAAGCAATGGTGTGCTGTATTTAATTGCACCTTTTGTCGACTTAAAATACATTTTAACAGGTGTGTAGTATGGCCTAATTTATTCATGGGCAACCGGGGGTTTGGGCGCGGCCATCTAAATATTAAAGGCCAGAGGACACGAGTTGTGACCTCATCACTAATTGACCGACTTCTCACTCGTGTTGGAATTCGCACCGGAAAAATTTGAATAGCAATTTTCTCTTATTTTATTTGTGAAATATCTATCATCTCATAAAATAGTAATAACTATTTAAACTTACTGGTGACAATTTGGAATCCCACAATAAAAAAACAGCCAGATGCGGCAACACTGTGGCATTCCGCATCTGGCTGATTTTTTATTGGGGTATTCCAAATTCTCACCAGTAAGTTTAAATAGTTATTATTGTTTTATAAGATGATATATATTTCACAAATAAATAAAAGAAAACTGCTATTTAAAATTTTCCAGTGAGAATTCCAGCACGAGTGAGAAGTCGATCGATTAGTGATGACATCACAACTCGTGTTCCCAGGCCTTGAGTATTTCGATGGTTCGGGCCCTACATTTTAGGGTCCCCAAATTAGGATGAACAAATTAGAAACGTTAATTTTTATGTCGCTTTTTAAAGAAATATTTTTTTATTGTAAATTTATTATTTTAATTGATATTTAGTTCACAAATTATTAACACGCCCTAGGCTCCATTTGAGCTTTGTCGGCCCTTGCCGTAAACGCGAAGCTTTAAAGAACTAAGGAATTTTTGAAAGGTCAACGTGACAAATTGATATGATTTAATGTCGTAGTGAATGCATGTAATCCTAAAAGTTTTTACAAAGGGCATGTCATTTATATTCTTTAAATACGCCACGACACGGACAAAGCCATCAAAATACGACCTGTACATATTAAATAAGGGTTACAGTTATATTATTTTTTATATTTTATTTAGCTTTTAAGAACAAATTAACTGAATTCCCATATACATCTATTCAAAAACTGTGATCGGATAACGAACAATTTGGCTAGCGAATACTGTCTTGGAACGGATTAAGTTCGTTAACCGATCACCCACTGTACTTGCCTTTCTTGACGTTCATTATAAAAGCCAAATTATATTAAAATGGTCTGGGTCAAAAATATTTTTTTGGCAATTTTGAATTAAAATTAAGTGGATACATTTCTGACCACCGCCCTTGAAAGTATTAAGCGACACCTTTCCGAAAATATGTCTGGATAAAACGGCATTAACATTGCTTCTATTGTTAAGGTTTACTTTTTACACGTTTCATCGGAAATAATGAAGACAACATGACTCTATTATATTTAAACTAGCGGGCATGACCGAGCTAAGCTCGGTCAAAATTAGCCTTGTGTTCAATTCGATATTTCATTCTCACTGTATAATTCTTGCTGTTTAGATAAAATTTGCATGATCCTAAGCGATAGGGAACCACTAACCGAAATTTTTCGAACACACGACCTAAGCAATTCTCGAACCCGAAAACAATAGAATACAAAATTTAGTCAAAATCGCTAAAGTCATTTTATAGATAAAATTAGCTTGGCCCACGGTAACCCAAAAAGGACCTACTAATCTAAATTTATCTAGCATCTGACCTATCCCAATGGTCTTCTCGTGCTAGCAAACGGTGTAATAATAAATTTTCTCAAAATCGTTTAAGACATTTTTTAGATAAAATTAGCTAAATCTTGAACCATAGTGACCCAAAATGACGGGCTATCGATTTTCTTGAGTATGCGACCTAGACAAATGGTCTTATTCATCCCAAAAACGATAGAAAACAAAATTTAATCAAAATCATTAAAGCTGTTTCCTAGATAAAATTAACTTGACCCACAGTGACCCAAAAAGTTCCCATTAATCGAATTTTCAAGAACATGTGACCTAACCCAATGGTATTCTCATGCTCAGAAACGATATAATACAAAATTTTGCCATAATGTTTTGAACCGTTATTTTAGATACACTTAGCTTGACCCACAGTGACCCAAAAATGATCTACTAATTGAATTTTCTCGAACATGTGACTTAGCCCAATGGTCTTCTAATGCCCAGAAACAGAGTTATACAAAATTTTGACAAAATCGCATGAGTCGTTTTTTTAGATACAAATAGCTTGGCCCACAGTGACCCAAAAATGACCCACTAATCGATTTTTCTCGAACATGTGACTTAGCCCAATGGTCATCTCATGCCCGGAAACGGTACATTACAGAATTTTGTCAAAATGTTTTGGGCCTATTTTTAGATTCAATTAGCTTGATCCTGACCCATTGTGACCCAAAATGACCCACTAATCAAATTTTCTTAAACATGCGACCAAGCCTAATGGTATTCTCGTGCTCGAAAACGATAAAATACAAAATTTCGTCAAAATCGTTAGAGCCGTTTTCTAGATAAACTTTGCTTGACCCACAGTAACCCAAAAATGACCCACTATCGAATTTTATCTAATATGTGATTTAGCCCATTGGTCTTCTCCTAATCCAAAACGACAGAATACAAAATTTAGTCAAAATCGTTAGAACCGTTTTTTAGATAAAATTGGCTTGACCCATAGGGACCCAAAAATAACCCACCAATTGAAATTTCTCGAACATGTGACCTAGCCCAATAGTTTTCTCGTGCCGAAAAACGTTTGGATGTAAAATTTAGTCAAAATCGATCGAGTTGTTGTTTAGATATAATTAGCTTCACCTTGACCCATTTGATACAAAATGACCCACTAATCGATTTTTCTCGTACATGTGGCTTAGTACAAGGGTCATCTCATGCCCGGAAAAGGTATATTACATAATTTTGTCAAAATGTCTTGGGCCTTCTTTTAGATTCAATTAGCTTGACCGTGACCCATTGTGACCCAAAATGAACCACTAATCGAATTTGCTTGAACATGCGATCAAGCCCAATGGCATTCTCGTGCCCGAAAACTATAGAATACAAAATTTTTGTCAAAATCGTTAGAGCCGTTTTCTAGATAAACTTTGCTTGACCCACAGTGACCCAAATATGACCCACTAATCAAATTTTCTCTAATATGTGACTTATCCCATTGGTCTTCTCGTAATCGAAAACGAAAATATACAAAATTCAGTCAAAATCGTTAGAGCCGTTTTTTAGTTAAAATTGGCTTGACCCTAAGGGACCCAAAAATGACCCACTAATCGAAATTTCTCGAACATGGGACCTAGCGAATAGTTTTCTCGTGCCGAAAAACGGTAGGATATAAAATTTGGTCAAAATCGATTGAGCCGTTTTTTAGATATAATTAGCTTGACCTTGACACATTATGACCCAAAATGACATACTAATCGAATTTTCTCGAACACGTGACCTAGCCCAATGGTCTTATCATGCCCGAAAATGGTAAAATCCAAAATTTCGTCAAAATCGTTAGAGCCGTTTTTAAGATAAAATTTACATACACACACACACATACACACGCACACACATACATACACACACAATTTTTGCTCGCATTATAGTATAAGATATGGGAATATGATTTATGCTTTTTATCAGATCTGAACCAGAATTTTTGCTTGAAATGACATCTTACTTATTTATAGAATAAGTAATCCTATACATTTTATACAACGATTATTTTGTTACTTCTTTGTTTCATTAAAGCAACAGTATTTCTACATAAATAACGCCTTCTAATTCCATGAAAAATGATTGTTGTTTTAAGCATTTAAATGTTTTAAATTCCTGATTTAATGCAGTGAAGAGGCTAATTAATTGTAACAGAAGAAGATAATGGAAATGGAAATTTCGTTCAACTTGTTCATGCGCAA
Organism: Maratus speciosus; assembly: GCA_963932465.1. Lineage (NCBI taxonomy): Eukaryota > Metazoa > Arthropoda > Arachnida > Araneae > Salticidae > Maratus > Maratus speciosus. Next base: position 550,661,715 of record OZ010796.1, read on the forward strand.
ATTAAATATGCATCAGTATACTTATCTCTAAAGAAGAACATGGGAAACAATAGATTTTGGGATATTTGTTACGTTAAGATTTTGATAGAAAATGGCTCTTTCGGATCGTAGAATCATCAATTTTTACTGTCAAAATTATCTTGCAGATTCAATTCAATAATTTTGCAATCAACTTTTTGTTAAGTAGTTGGCTATCAAAAATAGTACTTTTCATTCAACTAGACTGATTTAGTTTTTTCATGGAAAATCTGAAACAAAACTATTACATATTCCAACATATACCACTCGGATAAAGAATACATATTTAGAACTATTATTTTTTTTTAAATAAATAATATAAAGTAGGTATGGCACAGCAAAGAGTTACAATCTATTAAAACTAATAATACACATGATAAATATCGTATATTCTGACGTATAACGAGCTACAAAAAGCAAACCCACATATTTTATGTAATAAAATGTTACTTATTGTTGTATTGTATTATTTCACTTTAAATATCAATTAGAATTTCTGGTTCTATGTATCTTTTTTTGAGCTGCGCCTTAAACACCACTTTTTACATGGAGCTATTAACAAAGAGGAACTGGTGTATTCTTAACCTCTTAACGTCGCATTGAATTACGGTTTAAAAATTCAAATTGCTTGTTGGCACCATTTTTCTAAAAAAGAAAATTTTACCTTATTTAACCCCTTCAGGGGCGTCGTTTGCAGTCTGCAAACGGCTAATTTTAACGCCTAAATGGCCAAATTACACCGCTAATTTTTTAGTACAATTCCGATCTCATAAGATACGCGAAAAAATGCTTTTAATTATTTTCAAATACATTTGTTTGTTCAAGCGGTGTGAATTAATTATTTGAACATTTCCGGAGCAGAAATGCTTTGCCCCTGAAAGAGTTAATGACAAGTAAAATGATACCATTATAAAGCCAATGACACTATATTATAAAACTGGTGAGAATCAAGCAATCTGAACAAAAGACACAGCCCGTGAATATCACGGGAGCAAGAATTAAGGTGTTAAAGCAGTGAAGTTTCGACTGCAACCGTTTCCACAGGGCTTTATTATCGCCGAGGCAAACTGCCAGCAGTAAATTTAAATAGAAATTTTCTCCTTATTTACGCCTTATTAACCCCTTCAAGAGCACTGGTTCCCTTTTGGACCGCTTAAATTTAATTCATAAATAACACATGGGCACCAGAATATTGGAATGAAAAATTTCTTTTTATTAATCCTTCGGACTCCGGCATCACCTGCACAAGTTTTATTCGGTCGGCACCACTTTTTAAAAAGAAGTTTCCTTGCAGTGCGCAATACCAAAAATGCTCTGATTAAATAAGGCAAATTTTATTTTCCTTTATCCCTGGTGCCAAAACCAAATTTTGCAAAGAAAGATTATGTCGCCGCAGCTGCGGCAACGGAGTATAAAGGTTTAAATACGTGAACGAAAGCTTTTGCTTAATTTGAAATAAATTTGTTTGTAAATTATGGTGTCATTCACTCATTTCAGCATTTTGCGAATAGAAGTACCTTGTCCCTGAAAGAGTTAATCAAATATTTCATTCATAAATAATGGCAAAAAAGAGATATTCATTTTTACTAGTGGAAGTTCACTTCGGCGGTAGTCAGCCCCTGCGCTTCCGCCACAATGTTTCAACCTGAAGAATCTCCTGTCAGTGCCTTTGAGAAATTTTATAATACCTGGACAAATTGCCAGCAGTGAAAACAAATAGAAATTTTTACCACATACGAGAAAGGAATTTTGCATAAATAAGATGCCAAATAAGACGAAATTTTGTATTCAAATTTACTGGTGGAAATTTGCCCCGGCGACAATCAGAAACTGTTGATCCGATTTAAAAATAACAGCCATCAACTAGAGGTCTGCACGGGCCCGGGCTTGGCCCGAGGCCTGTACCCGGCGGAATGAAGGAGAATTTTCAAACGGGCCGGGCCGGCAGAATTAGAACAATTTTTTCAACGGGCCGGGCTGGCGAAAAGATTGAACGGGCCTGCAGGGCCGGGCCGGGCCGATAAAAAAATTAATCGGGCCTATCGGCCCATATATAAGAATTCAAGCGAAGCAGATAAAATACGAGCCATTTTCAATGAATATGATTTTTACGGGACGTATAAACGTGCGTCACGAGCCGATGCGAGTTTAACAACATCAATACAGAAATGTAAAATGTCCGTCGAAGAGATCGGCATCGTAGAGTTACAAGATATCTGATTTCGAGTTTAATTTTTTTCAGCAGACTCGTGCCGGGACGGAACTGGTCTTAATCGATCTCAGGATGTGTAGGACAGTCATTATGTTTTGTAGTATTAGTAGTGATAATGAACTTCTATTAACAGTATCTTTGGAAATATACCATTCACTGCTCAACAATGCAAAACTTTCAGACGCATTTTCTGACTCATTTTTAACTATAAAGACATAAAAAAGACAGGCCTGACTATTGAAGGCATTTGAAAACGAATAGCTTTTTCCATATTTGATAAATTACTTACAGAGATAACAGACTCTTGTCACGTGACTGTACGTTTTCTCCTTTCCTGCGCTATCGCTTCCGGAAATTCGATTCAAAACGCTAAATTTGGCAGTATTTTCAGAAAGATATATTGCTTTTAACTGCGAAAAAAAAACCGACATTTACATAGCTTCTGAATAAGAATACCTGCCAATCTTACGCGTTTCCGAAAAGAAATGAATTCATAAATGTGTCGAAATGCAGCTCCTTTGGATTTGAGAAAAGCCTTAAAAATGAGAAAAATATTTTCACAAATCTACTTTTTATTATACAGCTTCAAAAGTTGTCATGTTTTTAATCTTTTATTCTGAACTACATTAATCTTTTAATGCATCGTTATTTGAATTTTGAAATGTCAGTAGGCACGATGACTAAAACACTGTAAGTAATCATTATGCTTACTATTGTGTGCTTTCTGTTTTGCGAACATCATAGTAATCTAAAATATACTGTAAAATGTTCCCATAAATATGTATGTAGTATTCATTAAAAGAATCTTAATTGTATGTTGAGAAAAAAGGATTTTTTTTTTGTAGAAATGGTCTCGGGCCGGGCCGAGAACTGTAAAAATGCAAACGGGCCGGGCTCGGGCCGAACTTTCAATTTTTACACCGGGCCGGGCCGGGCCAAGATAGCTTTCGTTCGGGCCGGGCCGGGCCGGGCCGGGCCCGGGTCTGGAATTTCCGGCCCGTGCAGACCTCTACCATCAACTTGTGGGTACTTCCATAGTTATATGCTTGAAATTTATATTAATTATAATATAAATAGCGTCCGTCTTTATCTCTACCTCTGTTTCCAAACGATAATCTTCCTGGTAAACATATATTTGCTCATGTTAAAGAGGTCTTCTACGATTATTATCGTTTGGAAATAACAATAAAATATAGCTGGGAACCTTCCTGTTTTTTCCAAATAAAAAATCATTTGATACGAAGATTTTATTTAATATATGAAATCAAATAAATACAAGAAAGAGATAACAAATATTTATTAAATAAATTTTGTGTTTCAAATTAAGTCTGGAAAAGAAACCGGAAGTTTTGCAGCTATAATATAGTGATATAAAAAATCACTAGTTACAATCATTAAAGCTATCTTATATATTTTACACGGCAGTCATTAGTTTCCGGTGTGACTCTAGCGACTAGAAAGCTGAAACATCCGAATAAAATTCAGTGTTGCCAGTAGGCTACTTTTTTAAAAATTCAGATTTCTTGGTTGGCACCACTTTTTTCAAAAAGTAAAAATTGGCTTATTTAATTACAGATTAATGAAGACGAAAACAAGGGGAATTTCATCATTTCAGAAAAATGGTGCCAATCAAGAAATCTGAATTAAAAAAAAGTAGCCCCCTGGCAACACTGATGAAATTTGATATATAGATAACTCAGGGTATGCGCTAAGGGGTGTCAAACTGTGGGCCATCGTGTTCCACTAACATTTTCTAGTAATCATTGCCTTATCTAATAAACAAATGCCTGTGATTTAAAAAGTCGACTATTTCTGTAAAAAATTAGTGGTATCCGGCGGGCCGCAGTTTTACACGTCCAAACTTAGGCATGTAGAAGAACAACTGAATTAATATAGTTAAGGTTACAGTGGCAAAATTTCGAAAATTTCAAATGCCAAAGGGAAAAACTTTTGCACTCCAAACTAATCTACATAGTGAAAAAACAAAAATGAAACTGAAATTATACCTGTTGTATGGGACAAATATTATATGTAGTGCACACGTTTTCACATGAAAGTGCTTTGTTTTACTCATATTGCTTGATTGCTGTCCAACTTTCAAAGAGCATACGACTTTTTGAGAAGCATTAAAGTGAAAATCAATATCTTCCGCGCATTTTAAAATAAACAGAAGCAACAAATCCCAAACAATTACATCAATTATGACTAAATATATATGAACGTTAAACTTTGATCACCGACTAGGATTGACGACTATTTTTATATCCAGTTGTACCATAATTTTCAAAATTATACAAAAATTGTAGCAACAAAAAAGTTCTTTAGACCGTTTCACCTGGTTTTTACTAAGGGTCTAATTTTTAACCATATCCTTAAATTTGGATATCAAAGATAGACTTTGATTTGTACGCCAAAAATCCTCTACCCTTTTGTTGTTTCTTACCTAAATGTCAGTAACACTCAAGCAAACATCATGGACAAAAGCGTGTCTGCAATTCTTAGTTCCATATATGTTCGTTTTTGTATAAATATTTGTCAGCTATTGGCAGAAAATATATGTATTCATAACATAAATTAGACCCTATTTTATTAGACGTAACAAATTTGACTCATATATTGCTATATGTTTATCCATGCTTAAACATGGACAGCCTATGTAAGCTGATAATATTCAAAGATGAGCGAGCGGCTTCTGTTGTCTTAATAGAAAATAGTCAGTCTATAAATATAATCTATAAATCCATGAAAATTGCTTATGAAAATATTAATGGTTCAAGAGAAATATTTTGCACAATTAAAAAAAGCATATTTTTAATAATTGAAGATAAACGAATTGAAATTATTTTCTTGATACCTGAAAGACGGGAAATTTTACTCAAGTTTTATAAAAATACCTTACAGCTGAATCTTTATTTAAAGCTGCTTAACTTATTTTTTTAACTTTCTTTTTCTTTGTATCTTTTAAACTTATCTTATAAAGACATTTTTTTCGAACGGGAGTATATTCATTTGGTACCGGTCAAAATGACCCAATACCGTCTTTCTACTGTTAACCCTTTCTGACTCAGTGATCCCACGACGGGATCACCTAATTTTAACTTCAAATATATACAACAGGCACCAAGAATATTTTATTAGAATTTTGCTTTTACAGTAAAAGTTTAAAGTAACGAGTTTTTAATTTCTGAAAAAGTCGTTTGTAAATCCCGGTGTCAGTCAATCACTTCATCATTTTACGAAAAGAATTGTTCTTTGCCGGAAAGTGTTAAGCATTACTTTCATATGGATCACATTATATGTTTCCAGTAATAAGTAGCGCAATTATATGAATATTTTTATGCAGTGTGTTTTAAAATGCGAAGAAATTGTTGCTGTTTCATATACATGTTCCTGGAAAAGTTGAATTTATCAGTAGAATATCCCGTAAATGATAACATGCGCCTTAAATTATCTGTCATAAAATAAGGCGATTGTTACTATTTCAAACACGTTTTGTGTCTGACAGTAAAAGAAGCATTTGTGAATATATTCAAGAAAAAAAAAAGGTATCCCTAGTTTTGATTCTATCGGAAATCGTCGTAAAAAAGAGGTGATGATAAAAACGATTTGTAATATCGTCTACTTTTAAATACTTAAGCTTCAGGAGTCATCAAAAATAAATAAATTGTACTACCATTTTTACAAACTGCACCTGACTTCTGCCATTATATGGCATTATATGGCATGGAAAAATGGCGCACAGAAAAGATCAATTCATTACCATTTCCATATTACCACTCTTTTAATCCTTTCAGGGGCTGTGGTACGTTTTTGAAACAACTTCATTTTAATTGCCAAATGCCACAATGACACCAGAAAAAATTTTGGTTACAATTTTTTTAGCTTATTATATATGTGAAATATAATTTTTTTCATATTTCCAAATAAATTAGTTCGTAAATTCCGGTGACGTTCATTCATTTCAATATTGTAGTATTGGAAGTGTTTTGCCCCTGAAAGGGTTAAGCACAAAAACCTTTAACCCCTTAATTCTCGCTCCCGTCATATTCACGGGCTGTGTCTTTTATTGAAATTATTCAAATTTGTTAAATTCCCACCAGTTTTATAAAATAGTGCAATTGGCTTTATTATGGTATCATTTTACCTGTCATTAAATAAGGTCAATATTTCTTTTTTTTTTTTTTTTTTTTAAGTTGCAAATAAGAAATTTGAATTTTTAAACCGTAATTTAATGCGACCGTTAAGGGGTTAACCCACTACCTGCTGGTGTTGCGTTCACGCAACGGTGAAAATAAATGTACTTATTTACGTGCCCACCGCTATTTTTCAATTAAAAAATTGGCCTTACTTAAAGACATAACATTTTAAGATCATAAAGCGAAAATTATCTTTCAGAGTTTGTGGTGGCAAATACCGTTCAGCTAAAAAGGTGGAAATTTCAACCTTATAGTTTTGGCGGTTAATGGGTTAAGCAAATTTCTTTAACACTCTCGCTGCGCAACCTGAGATTTCCTCGGGGATGCACTTTTTCCGTCTAATTAACCCTCCTTTATTAATCACACCAGTTATTTTTTATTGTAATTTTTGTCTTATTTAATCGGAGCATTTTCCCGATTAAATTAGATAAAATATTTTGTTTTGAAAAACTGGTGACAAAAGAATAAAAATTCTTAACAGACACTTCTGGCGAAGGGGTTTAATACGCAATTTTTGAAGCTATTTTTATAAAACAATTAACCCTTTAGTGCGCAGCTTTGCATATATGCAAACAACACTGTTTTGAATTTAATAGATTTTTTTTTTATTCGCATATACCTAATTCACACCAGAAAATTTAAATAGCAGTATTTGCTTTAATTAAAAAACAGACATACCTGTTTAAATAAAGCGAAGTTAACCATTGAAACTTAGTAGCGTAAACTCTGATTCTCTGAACTACGTAATTTCTAGAAGGTATTCTATAATGGAAATAAAAGGGTTAAATATGAAGTTTTATAAAATAAATAATTATATAAAATATGGCATTTGAAGACATACTTATTAAAGTATTGACTAATTTGAATTATTTTAGCTTTAAACAGCCACACGATAGTACTTTTTACTTGTATTGTAGATGTGCAACAGAAGAAAAGATTGGCGTATTAAATGGGAAATTTATCTCTGATTTTTTTTCATTATTTTTCCTGTGTAATAAATCTTTCAGAGAATCATATATAATTTTTTCGAAGCAAAATAAAAATCGCGCATTTAAAGGTTAACACTAGAACCACCAAGACCGTTATTTTGAAGGTTTTCAAATTTCATTCTTAAAAATTTGATATAATTTATGTATTGTTCTAGATTTTTATGATACAACTTTTAATGAAATATAAGAATAGTTATATATTCCTATTCAATTTCCACTCACCCACTTTAAACCTTTATCTACTGACAGTACTTATCAGTACCACTCACTTTAAACTTTCATCCCATAGTGAATATTACTAATATTCTAATGGTACTTTGACTCTACTTTTCTAATGAAACACACTTTTAACTCCATTTTATCCGGATACATGACAGCAGTAGTTCTAGTTTTGTTATTTTAGCGAGGAAGGAGGTTATCTTTGACACAGACGATGTGTTTTGTGCCGACATTTTGTAGAGATTGTCACGCTCGTCTTTTTATTGCTGCAAACACAGTAAAGGATATAAGATAGGTGTTGGATATTTTTTAATGTGTTCATTATGATCTTAGAACAGAGTTTGACTTGCTATTTTAGGTGAACGGTGTATGTTTTGGATTTAACAGTTGAATTAATCTTTGGCACTTTTAAGTACCGTCAGTACACTGTGTGTTGGAGAAAAACTTCTTGTTTACTTTTCCTCTGTGTAATTATCCATCGTTTTCATTTGCTTTAAAATGTAATTACTAAAATGTAGTGTAGTAATAATTTCCCATGTATTTCTTTATGGTTTCATTGTTATTTTTTTATAGGAATTCGAAAAATTTCTGCCACCGGCTCGTTTTTGCTATGCTAGAAATGTCATATGTAAATTCATATATTGCATATGTAGAGATGCAAGAGAATTTGTTGTCCCTGGAATATAAAACTCGCATAACTAAAGGACTGCTAACGAGATCGATACCTATAAAAATAGTTTTTTTTTTTTTTTTTTTTTTTTTTTTTTTTTTTTTTACCCATCCAAGGACAAAGCATTTTCAAATCTATAGTTTTGAAATAAATGATTGGCACGGAATTTGCGAAACGATTTACATGTAAATAAGAAAAAGCCTATATTCCACATACTTATTAAATCGAAAATATTTTCAAGTGCCTTTTGAAATAACTTGTGGATTTTCTGTTACGATATTTTAGTCATAGTGTACTGACGGTACTTTAAAGTATCACTTTAATTAATTACCTCTAAATAATTATATTTCTCACAGGTGAGTATTTTTTTTATGTTTATCCTTTAATTTTCATTGTAGTAACTGAAAAAAGTTGCAGTAGGTCATAATGCAATAGATAAAGGGTTAATTTCCATAATCAGTATGACCTATACCTATTTATACCGAGACCCGTCAAAATGCGACTTTGGCAGGGCTGCCACAGGCGACTATTTTTTAAACTTTGATTTTATTATATTTTGAAATTTATTTATATTTTGAATTTTATTGACCTCGCACCAACTTTTCAAAACAAAAATCTTTGATATGGCGTTTGACAACATTTGCAAGAGAAATATACTACAAAATTTATTTTCTTAAAATAGTGGTGCAAATAGAATAGAAAAATAGTCGCCTATGCATATCCTGCTTTGGTAATTTCAAAGTTGAATGATCCAAAGTGTTCAGCAGTTGTTATAACGGGATCTACTTTGCTCCGATTACGATTCAGTTTAGAACTGAACGGTCTGACTGGTAAATGTAATCAGGACGCAACCATTATCAGTTTTACTTCTATCGTGATAAAGTTCTTGGTAAAAAGTGCAATCTGTGCAAAGTGTAATCTGTAAAAAATCCAATCTCGGAAAATAATATTGTAGGAAGGCTAATTGCTTTCCATCAAGTCATGTACAGCTTGATTTCAGAAAGCCCATGTTACTCACTAATAGAGGAACCCTACAATCCTTCGGAATACTAGAAGGCGTAGCTTATACCAGAAGACATGGCTTATCAAATGTGCTATACTATAAATGCAAATAGAAACTGTTTTTGTTTGTTTTTTTATTAATAATTAATGAATTATTATATTAAATGTTGTTTTTGATAAATTATATTCTTTTATTTACATTAACTAAGTCAAAAGTTACAATGAAATCCATGATCAAAAATCCGTCAATTTGGTGGGTGCGGTAAAACTAGGTATATATTTAACATCGGTAGTTCTAGTGTTAAGCAGCGAGAGGGTTAAAGGACTAGTAAAAATATTATAATAAGATTTCACGTAATTCAATTCATATTTAATTTTTTTTTTCTTACCGCTCGCTTTCGTCTACTCTAGGGAAATTCCCAGAATTTCTAATTTCTTTCACAAAAAACAATATTTGAAAAAACATGAACAAAAAAATCACGCAAAATGCTTTCATGCAATTCATATTCGTTATTCAGGGCTGCTACGTGTGAGTATTTTTATATTCTATTAGCACCACTACTTTTGAAAAAGTAATTTTTTTAAATAAAATATAATAATAATAAAATATAATAAAAATATTTTCTGATCTGACGATGACCCGCGGGAATTGTAGACGGAAAATAATAACTAGGGAAGTGCAAGAAGTGTTACTCGTCGATTATGACGAGTGTGGTATCTGTCCTGGGGAGTAAAAATCTGTGTGGATCTACCCTTCGTGAATCAGCCGCTTTCGAGATATCTGACAGTCTATGTCACGTAATTTGTTTATTTATTATAATGCGTTTATGCTGTAACATTTGTTATGTCGTTAAATTTATAATTTTTGCTGTTAAATGACTTCCTGTGCACTTCTATATAGAACACCACAGCCACCAGTGAACACTACAAATTCCCAGCATCCAGTGTTTCCAGAGGGCTACTTTTATTTAATTCAGATTTCTTGATTGCCACCAGTTTTTTTAAATTGTGAAATTCACCTTATTTAATGACAGATTAAATAAGACGAAAACAAGGTTTATTATACCACTTAAAAAAGTGGCTCCAATCAAGCAATATGAATTGTAAAAAGTAGCCCACTGGCAACACTGCCAGCATCAACAAACAAACACACAGCACACGAAACAATACTTTTGCAGGGCTACCATGGGGGATTATTTTTTAATTCATCTCGCACCACTTTCTCAAATAAAAATCTTTCAGATGTATTTTGACAACATGTGCAACAGAAATATACTATAAAATTTATTTTTTCAAAAATTGTGGTGCGAATAATATATAAAAATAGTCGCTAAGGGCAGCCCTGTATCTACAGACATTAACCCTAGATCTACCGGGAATTTTATTCAAGTTTTAATAAAACGTTCTACACCAGAATTTTTATTTAAAACTATTTAACTTATTTATTTACCTTATTTTTGTCTGGTTTATATACTTAGTTTATTTTAAAGAAATTTCTGGTTTGAATGAATATTTTGTATGTACCTGTCGGGTCCAATGGACCCGTCTGGTAGACGGAGGGTTAACTTCTCATCGTTTTTTTATTCAAGTTTGTTTTTTAAATTTCTAAACATAAGTAACATAACTAAGTTAACAGGAAGCCATTTAATAGCAAAAATTACAAATGTAACGAAACGACAAATGTAACAGCATAAATACATTGTAATAAATAAACAAATTGTGTGACATAAATTGTCTGATATCTCGAAAACGGCTGATTTGCGACGGGTAGTTCCATTGAGTTTTTTACTCTCCATGGCCAGATCTTTCGAACGATATTACTCTCGTCAAAATCGGCGCGTAACACTTCTTGTACTTCCCTAGTAAGAAATTTTATATAAAATGTATATTTTTTACTTGTAACTAGTGATGCTTGTCGGCTACTTTTTACAATTCATATTGCTTGATTGACACCACTTTTTTGATTGGTAAAGTAAAGCTTATTTTCGTCATATTTAATCTATCATTAAAATGGGGTGAATTTCACTATTTAAAAAACTGGTGGCAATGAAGAAATCTGAATAAAATAAAAGTAGCCCACTGACAGCACTGCTTGTAACATCTATATTATTATTTTGTCGCCTTTTTAGTAAAACGGTGAGCTTTTAACAGTTCGTAGTGTGTATTTTGTGATAAATTTTGTAGCACCTTTAACTCGCGCATGTTGTCAAAGTACTTGTGAGAAATTTTTATTTGAGAAAGTGGTGCGTGATGAATTAAAAAGTAGTCGCTACTGGCATCCTTGGTAATGTGGAATGTGATAAATTTATATTTGTTTCTGTTTGTATGAAGGGCGTGGTGGAGGGGGATAGTATAATATTCGAAAAACAAATGCATAGTTTATGACAGAACCTATATAAAATTTCTTTCATGCGCTTTCGGGTAAAATATATTTATGTTATCTTGATACTTTTTAGCATTTATTGTTCATGTGTCTGGGAGAAGTGCTTCGACTACAACGCCAAACATTACCTGTTCCTAGGAGGAGTACTTCGATCGCTAAGGGTTAAAAAATTCATTTAAAAAAATATGAATTATGGCCTGTGTCAATTTTTACATAAACAGGATGGGCATCGTCAAAAATATGATTGTATAGGTTTACAGCTCATTCCAATAATTGTATTTCGATATATAGCAATATTTCTTTAAGGTGTAATGAGAATATATTCTGCTAATTAGAATATTTTCAATCATGTATAACAAAATCGAAATGAGCAACCAGAAAATGTATGCGAAAAATTCTCTGAAATAAATTTTGAGAGATGAGCGCTCTTTTTTTTTTTTTTTTTTTTTTTTGTACATCTTTTGTCTTCATAACTTACCTGGTGTGAATCTGGAAGTTTTTTCTTTTAGACATTAATTTAAATTTTCTGATTTTTTGGAATTTTCTTTTCATAACAGTATAAAGATTATGTAAAAAGTATATAAAATACACATATTTATGGGGTGATTTGATACAAGGGACACAAATAAGTTGGCAAAAACAGGTAATATTATCTAAAAGGGCCAATGTCAGTGCAAATTTTAACATGTAGAAAACTCTTATTTCAAAAATTGCATTCATAATCAAAAAGAAGACATTTTCCTGAATCTAATGAGGCATTGATTTATTCTTAAACGACTTGCGAATGCAGGCAGGTGCACCTTTTTCTTATACTGGCTGTACAGTTCGAAAATGACACACTATCAAGACATCAGGTATTTAAATGGCATAAGCTGTTTAAAAATGGCTTTAAAGAAGGTGAAACAAAGCGATTCAGTATTGCAAGGTTCCTCAACCAGTAGCCCGCGAACTACCGAACTGCAACTTTTTTACTATAGGAAATAGTGCCTTACTTAATGAAACAAACTTTGCAATTAAGTAAAGTGAAGTTTACATGTAAGTAATTGTGGTAGTGAAAAGCTTTGTGGCAAAACTGTTGAAATCCACTGAGGTACTTAACCCCTTAACAGTGTGGCCCGAATTGGATTCGGGCAAGAACACTTTGCTTGCTTCGTTATTAAAAGCATTTTGATACCACTAATTTGTAACTGTAAATTTATCTTTATTGATTGTCAGATATTTTTCGATTAAGTAAGGTAAATATTTTAGTATGGAAAAAGTGGTGTCAGGCCCCATTTTTAATTTATTTGTAAGAAAACAAATGTCACTGTTAAGGGGTTAATATCACAAAAAAGAAATCTGCTCCACTGAATAAAAAACTAATAAAACTATCTTTACATTTTTTTGTATTTTTGTAATTACGGGTATTTTGTACATTCAGTTTTCCTGAACGGCTGGCGTACATATAATGCAGTATAGTAATGTTAATATTTTAAGAAGACTAAATCTGCCAATATATGCAGTGCTGACTTTAGGTAAGAAAAACACGGGTATTTTCCCAGAGCAAAATTCATCTTTTGCAATTGCGCGATTATATAAGTCGAGTTTTTCTAAATATACATACTGTTAAATAAGCTGAAAGTGTAGAAACTCTGATATATGTCACTTTTTTAAAATTCCAAACTGACAAATGGCACTTATGTTTTATGAAAAAATGTTTTATACTTCACGTGAAGAAAAGTCTGTATTTATTCGCAACGTCTGGAGGCATTTAATTCTTTTAGTATTTAAGGATCCAAATTACTTTGACCCTTCAGCTGTTGCCCCACCAGTGGCCGAGAGGTTCTGCTCTCGAAGCTGGTAGACGGGAGGTGCTGGGTTCGATCCCAATCGCGCCTGTCGGCCTAATCGTTCGGAGTTTTCGTGGTTTTCTTCGAACCTTGGTTCTCCAAGCGTTAATACGGGTTAGGTTCCCTTAGAAAGACCTCCACGGAAGGCACTCCCCCCCTTAGGGCCTATATCCCACGTGCAGATAATTGGCCGACATAAATACAACCAACCAACCTTCAGCTGTTAACCCTTTCAGGGTAAATGTAATTCTGTTGCTAAAATACTGAAATGGTTTAATGTCGCAGAATTTACGAACAAATTGATTTGTAAATAAATTTAATGCTTTTCTTCATATACCATATAAAGTTTTTTTTTTCAAAAGTGGTGTTTCAAATTTCGTAGCTAGGGATTATATTTATGTGGTATAAATAATGTGATACCACCTTTAAAAAATTTAAATGGGGTAAAGATTACTATTTTACTTTATAAATGAACCAAATAACTATACATAAAAATTAGATGCAAATAATTAAATATTTTTTTGGAATTATGTTTATTTGATTTGAAAAAAACTGGAAGGTTTGGATCTAGTGCTATTATATTTAGTTCCAGACTACTATATGGAATGACACTTCGACGTTAAAAATTTTGAGGAAACAGAACGGAATAAACAAATTATCTGCACTTTATTAAAATACTATTGTAAATATCTTTGGTGATAGGTTTCTGAATATCTATGTGAAATTTTAATGTTACCAATCCAGTAACTTTCAAGATGTATATTAATCTTACGAATTACAAATCTATTCAAAGTATAATTAATACAAATTTAGTGCGTCATGATGCAAAGGTACTTTCGAAAAAAAAAAAAAACTTTGTACATTTTCAAAATTGCTATTTAATAACACGTAAATTTTAATAGTAAATAAAGTTATTTTCATTTGAAATTTTCAAAGTGAAATTGAATTATAAAAAATAAATAGAATGTCCATAATATTATTTATTTTATCTTTCATATGCAATAAACCTATGTTTTTTTAATATAACAATTACTTAATATGGTAATTTTTAAACAGCACAGTGATTTCAGACGCAATAAATAAAACCACATAATTTGAAAATGAAATTTTATTTATTATATACTGTCTTATAAGTAATGAAAATAATTAGTTTTCTTAATAAATCAAGATTAATTCATACTGTCATCTCAGCGATCTCTTCTTCACATTTTATCTAGGAAATGTCAGAAATAATACCCTTTATCTGCACAGTTAGAGAACAAAAGATATCTTTTCCAATTTAGTTTTATGCCATTTACACAATAAGATTCTTTTATGCAGAAGCGATTTTATTAAAAGGGAACATATCATTTCGTAATTGCATCGTAAGATGCTATGTTAATCCTTCCAGGGGAAAGGAATTACCTTTCTGTAATGTTAAATGTGGAATCCCTAAATAAAAATTTAGTCAGATGTGGAATGACATAGTGCTGCCGCACCTTGTTGATTTTTTATTGGAGGGGGGGGGGGGGTTTCCAAATTCTCACCAGTAAGTTTAAATAGTTATTATTGTTTTATAAGATAATAGATATTCCACAAATAAAATAAAGTAAAATTGCTATTCAAAATTTTCCGCTGTAAATTCCAACACTAGTGAGAAGTCGGTCGATTAGTGATGACGTCACAACTCTTGTCCTCAGTCCTTGAGTATTTCGATGGCAACGGTCGAACACATGTCTCTAGAGTGCTTACCAGTCCAGCGTGTCTATACGTCGGCGGAGTTTACTGCGACGCCGCACCAGTGTTGCCAGATGGGCTACTTTTTTAAAAATCAGATACTTTATTGACACCACTTTTTTGAAATGTTAAAATATGCCTTATTTAATGATATATTAATTAAGGCAAAAAAAAACATAACTTTACCGTTTTAAAAAATTGGTGCCAAGCAAGAAATCTGAATTTTAAAAAAGTAGCCCACTGGCAACAATGCGCCGCACAGTGTAAGATTTTGCGAATCTAGCGAGTAAAAATTCAATTTATCAAAATTATCGATGATAATGTAATAAAATTGTACTTACAACAGATAAAATGGTTCTGTATTTTGAAAAAATATCTCTTTACTCGTTAGATTCTATTATTTACGCCATTGTTTTTCACCCATCATAATCATAATAGAAAGAATTTTTGTCATTTTCACACGTTTATTTACGCCATTTTCTTAAAAAAATTAAGAAATGTTGAAATTTTATTGTATCAAGTAGAGATTTTAAAAAATTATAGTAAATATTTATTTGCAACAAGAAGAGTTTTCTATTAGAAAAATAGTAATAAATTTATTAGATACTGCTATAGTTGTCGAGTTATCAGAAAATGAATCACTGTCATTTTTCGTGTTTTGTTTTTATTTTATTATTTGTATATTCTGTGACTACTATATAAATTTTAAAACTTCAAGATGAATTCCAGCTGTTCTGTAATTTTATTGAGGTTTCAATGTCAGGATTACTGGCCTGTTCATGATGTCTTCATTACCCTTTACTCTTCGTGCCTTGCCAAAGTTTCCCAATCGAAATTTCCTAAACTTTTTGTAACGAAACTCTTGTAGTTTTTCACACATTTGCCTGATTGGTAGCCCTCTATAAGTATCTTGTGTAGAGTTACAGGCATTGGATACTAACTGTAAAAAGACACATACATGTTTACAGTTTCGTCACAGTAACGTTTAAAGGCAGATATACTTATCTATTATCCACTTATCAATGTTCTTAAAATTACATAAAATCAGTCGATGGATCAACTCCGTTTATGCTAGAGGTCACAGCAGCATTCTTTAAAAAATCCTCGTGTGCTATTCCCATAATTACTATTTCTTCGTCTTTGTTTTGGAGCATCTCTTAATAATTGTAGGGTGTAGATGGAAGATTCACATTCTCCCCTTTATTTAGTTTTCATAAAAAATCAATAAACTGATTATTATTAATAATCATGATATATAGGCACAATTTTGTTTACGATATATTTGTTGCCATAAAAAATACTTGCACATAGTCCTAAACCTGTCATAATTCTGGTAAAGATAGAAAATAAATTTAAATATGGAAAATGTGAGCTTTTTAGCAAACTTTTATACGTAATGCTAGTTCTAAATCAAAATAGGTATGAATTTAAAACAAAAAGAAGAAAAAAATAAAGGAAAAATTCTCAACATTAGTTTTCATTATGTTATTTTGGAGGGGAAAAACAACGAGAATCAAAACTCAAAAAAAATTTATTAAAGATAATTTGTGCAAAAATTTATTATTCGACAATGGCTCAACTTCTTAACTGTCATGAAACTAGTGAAACGTTTTTTTCACTACTTCTCACTTCTTTAAACATTAACGCAATTTACTTCTGTTTTTGGCTCTCAAGTTGGTTTATCCGAGGTTTTCAGCATTTTGTTTAGCCAAAACATGTTCATTATGGTAAAATCACTATTACAGTCCCATTCGCATTAGAAAGACGAACACGGTGATATGAATGAATAACTCAATACCTTAAAAATGTGGATAATGTGTCTTTTACCGATACTTCATTCTTCTTCAGGTTTTCTTAGCTGCCATTTCTTTGCACCCAATCTATAACCAAATCATCATACATTTTGCATCAAACCAAAATGTAAAAGGCATTCCATAAATCTTGTTTGTGCATGTAGTATCGATAAAACCCAAGAAAATGTGTGAACATTACTCTTCTATCATCGAATCATTTTCAAGTTATTCACCACCTTGTATGCTGCATTACACATATTGCATATCGGGTTGCTTTATTTTAAGATAGAACGTTGCACACATTGCTATCTACCATTGTTTCTTCAAATCTGTGTTCTATAAGTCTGTTCAACTAATTCTACTATAGTTTTCGGAAGAGCTGTAATTTAATTTCTGATATTTTCAAATTTTTCTGTTATTGATTTATCAGTTTTCTTGATGAACTCAAACTTTATGGGCCTAAGTAGATGACGGGTGTGGATTTTGATATAATTCTTAGATTTTTTTGATTACAATCAATTTTTATATGACAGCATTTGGCTTTTTGAAGGATTTTGTTTCTAATCCCGTCGCTCTTGTAAGGCTTTCAGATATTTTTTAACATACCCGCAGCATCCTATATGTGGCATATGTTAATTCATTTGTGTTCTGAGAATAGCGTGTATACATTATTTTCTTTCTGATTTCGGTCCACTTTAACAAAAAATTTTCTTTGGACGTCCAACTTTTTTCGCGTAGTCATTATTCCTTCCGCTCTTTGAATAGATTTATTGTCATATTCGAAGCTAACCATCTCTTATTTTTCTTTTTTTTTAAGTTTGTTATGCGATGGCGGATTAGCCTTTGATTACTATCAAGTATAAATGAATGGATCAGCCGCTAAATCTGATATAATATAACAGATGACCTATGCCAAAATTGAGTTTGTGTGGTTGACAGTTTATATGGATTTTTTCTGAGTTCACAGGAAATCATTTATGTCCAGTATCATTATTTTTCAATATCTCATATAATTCTGTTTTCGAATAAACACTTCCGCACCTAAAAAATAATTGCTTATATTGAAAAGTTGCAAATTGCTGCATATGGTTCTGATTTATTTCATATCTATATGCATATATAATTCCAAAAACCATTAAGTTACAATGTACCAGCGTGTACAAAAATTTTGGCAGCTTTTTAAAATTTATTATATGCCATTAAATTTTCAAATAGATTATACATTTACTTTCAAATTTGTTTTTTAAGCATAAGACTTCTAAATAACTATCGTAACTGTAAAATACAAAGTATATACATTGTTGTAAAGATTCCATACTATTATACAAAAATACTTTCAAGCTAAGTATCTTTTTAGCCATAAATGTCAATCACAATTACATCTATAGCAATCGACGTTCTAAATTGGAACTTGGAAAACGTGGTTTTTGAGATGACTTTTGTTGATGTTATTGTCAAGTTAGGATGCTTTCAATTTATCTCTTTTCTCTCCAATGTGTTAAACGTTATTTGAAATGTTTAAAAGTGAAACTACTGCAAGTTGATTTTCGGACTTTTTTCCAGCTGAATGTTACACTGTGCGCCGTTTGGAATATAACAGATTTCTCTCTTTTACTCGCTGTGTGTGGTGCACAGAGATAACTTTTTTGAGTGTCTCTGTTGTACCCAGTGAATTCAGTTAGACTAATTTGAATTCCTTGTTCTTTTGTCCTCGGATTCTGAGTATTTCGACTAGTTATTTGGCGGCGCAGTTTACAATGCTCATTGGTTTCGGCTTTTGTTCACGTCTCTTGGTCCTCAGTCATCTTCACTTTGGCGTTGTGTGGCTGTTATGGTGCTTGATGGCATTCTTTTATTCTTTGTGTGGTTTCGAGATCCGATCTCGTACCACCTTTATCCATGTGTGTTGTCTGAGGAGCGATCTCGAACCACCCGTTCCGTTCATGTAGGTCTTTAAGCTTGGTGCCTTTGGTACTTGGTACTTTTTGTATCAGAACGGTTTTGGTCACGTCACCTTCAGGCGTCACGCCAATGACGCGAATGTAACAGATAGTCTTTGGCCTGGAGGAGCTATCTTCGTGCCACCGATTTCGATTTCACAATTTTTTTTGCCTTGCTTTACAAAATTTATACAAACTCACACAGAAGGTTATTTTTGTTGCAAAAGCTATAAAAACTTGGCACAAAAATTGTAATTTATAAATACTAGTATTCAAAATACGGACCAGTGGGAGCCTTCAAACAGCCTTCAGCCAGTGGGAGCCTTCTTTTTTAACCTCTGAACCTCTTGAAGGGCATCGGTATATTATATATACCACTTAATTTTAATTCCGAAATGCCACATTGGCACCAGAATTTAGAAATTAAGTTTTGCTTTATATAATGTACTCGAAGAAAAGCCTTTTCTTTCTTTCATATATATTTGTTTATAAATACCTGTGTCAGTCATTAATTTTAACATTTTAACACCAGAAGTACTTTGCCCCTGAAAAGTTTAAGAGGTTCATTTTTTTTACTCAAGAAACTAAAATTAATAGACTATGCACCACTTTTACCGTAGTAAAATACAGTGCGTTGAGAAATTGTAAGACCACTTTGATTTTGAAAATTATGAAATAAATAAAGGTTCTAACGGTATCGAATGATCATATAACATAGTCTGATATTGCGCAGAGTTCATACGTTCCGAAAAATTCGGGTTAAATCGCATAATCCATCGTGACTAAAAGCTCCCAAAACCATTACTGATCCTCCTCCCATTTGTCGACTTAAGCATTGTTTCAGTTCCTTCGTCAAATCATGCAAATAGTGTTTATAACCATGCGGACCATCAAGATTATTTTTTTTTTAAATCTGAAAATATCACTTGTTTTTATTTCTTGTCCCATGACATGACATTTTTATCCGATTTCAGTGTTTCTTCTTTATGATGTTTTATTAACCTCAGTTTTTTCGAAAGTTTCATACCTTTTACATTACTATTTGATTTCAGACTCTTCCAAACTGTTACGTTTGAGGTGCTTTTGCTGAAACGGTTTGAAATTTCCCGAATTGAAAGTCCTTTTTGAGTTGATAATCGAAATATTTGTCGACCATCCCGTGCTGTCAAAATCTTTTTTCTTCCAGATCGTTTAATTTTATTTGAATCCTTTTTTCTAATGATTTCATTGTGAATGACAGTTTGAAAATGCTTCATTAACCGTGCTATTTCCCGTTCAGATGTACCAGCACCCATTTAAAACCAAATTTTTCTTACTTCGGTCGCAGAAAATCTTTACCCGGCGACATCTTCAAATACATCGAAAAAATAACTCTATCTAAATCTGCACCTTTACTTCTCTAGAATACTTTCATGATATACAAACGCGTACATTTTATAGTGATTCTGATGTGACGTATAATATGCTAATTTCCTGAAGTGGTCTGGTAATTTCTTAACAGTCAGCTTATTTACGTTTTAAAAAAGTAGAATATTTTAATAAAATGTAATTTTAATTTTAATGTAGCAATCACACGGCGATCACTTAAGTTCTACGATCAATTTTAAATACACACGCTAAAAATTTGCCTATTTTATCTTCTTCTTCAGAAGAGCAAGCACCAATTCGTTAGTCGTCTTATAATTTCTTAACGCACCGTATCAAAGCGATATAAGTAAGCGTCCTATCTTAAATGAGAGAAGTAACCGCAAGTTTAAAAGTGAGGTCACATCAATCGAGGTCATGCGCCACGTAGCGGATGGAGTGTGAACTACAGGTAGATACCTAACTGTTTTCTTACTGACACCACTAAAATTGTAAAGTTTTTTTCACCTTGATTAATAACTGAAGAGCTTCTGTTAAAGCGAAGAAAGCTTCGTAGAATTAAGTGAGTCTGGATCCTCCTCTCGCTACGCCGTTATTTTGCAATAAATGTGGCAAACAAAATTTATTTTCTTGAGTGACTGTAGGTTTAGAAAATACGCGCTGCACTAAAAGCCGGCGTATATGAATTATCACTCCGTCCACAAGGTGGCGCAACTGTGTTAATTTACGCCTGATTCCAGTATTAAGTTTGTTCGCTTACTTATAACGCTTTGCACCGTATAATCGAAATATGTCTGCCAATAAATAAAGCGAATACTGCAGTTTAAAATTAGTGGTGTCGAAAAGGTTTTAGAAACGAAAGAACAAACACTTCTTGCACGTATGGTATACGGGCAAACCTATTAGCCTATTATTAAGAATAGCATTTGATTGTTTTCAAATAAAATATTTCGTAAATTACGGTGTGAATTAATTATTTAAAAATTTTTGGAGCAGAAATGCCTTGCCCCTGAAAGGGTTAAGATGTTAAAGGATATGGAATGTATGATTGCCAAATGCCAAAATTGCACAAGAATTTTTGAACAGAAAATCTTTTTAACCCTAGATCTACCGGGAATTTTATTCAAGTTTTAATAAAACGTTCTACACCAGAATTTTTATTTAAAACTATTTAACTTATTTATTTACCTTATTTTTGTCTGGTTTATATACTTAGTTTATTTTAAAGAAATTTCTGGTTTGAATGAATATTTTGTATGTACCTGTCGGGTCCAATGGACCCGTCTGGTAGACGGAGGGTTAAAAAGTACGTAAATAAAGGTATTTATTTATTTTGGAATAAATTTGTTCTTAATTATTTTTTGGCAGTCAATCATTTCATCATTTTAGCAGCAGAATTATTTTTCGTGAGCAAGGGTTAAAAATACTTAAGGACTGTCAGGTGTGATATTATTTTTTCTATCACAATACCTGCTGTTTCTTTTTTTGTAATTCTAAATATGCCATGCAGGGGAAATAATAACATTTCTTCCAATGCGCGTTTTTCTTCAACTTTCCACATTTACTTCTATTATTATACTTTAGCTTAATACCTTTATCCAAATAAAACCATATGTCATATCTTTTTTTATTCAGATAACCCATAATATGACATACGAATAAAGCGAAATCTTATTTACTCGTTTTATGCATTTATTTTTGCCGGAGAGCTGAGAGGCTTATTTGGTAATAATAAATAATTAATGTATGAATAATCCTTCAGATTACATGCTAGTTTTTGTTCCTTTTGAGCATGCTTTTTTCTTTGTATAAACAATGTTTATAAAAATATACAGAAAGTGATTTATATTTATTTTATGCGCTTTCCCTTAGGATTTTTTTGATGCGTCAGCAGAAAATCCGTTAATCAATCTAAAAGTTTTATTCCATAATTAAATGCTTTCTATTCTAATAATAAAAAATCCAAAGTCAAAATTAGTCGTTTATCCTGAATAAGAAATCTTACATTAAAAATTTGAGAAAACAGCGAGTAATTGTTTTTATAAGTGAAAACATAAATAAAATAATTTTTACTCTTAAGTTTTTTAATCTTTGTTTTTTCTACTTCAATGGTAATTTTGATATTAAATATTATCTGCTAATTAGGATTTGTACAAAATTCGGTAAGCGATTCTTTATAGTGATTAGTTACTTTTGAAATATTAAATATTTGTGTAAACATTGCACCCTTTTTCACTCAAACGTCTACCGCTACAAACCTTTTTAAGCAGGAGTAAGCAGGTTGGAATTAATGTTATTTGATACTAAAATATCATATTTAATTTCAAATTTAGGGGCTATTAAATCAAAAAATGAATTATGTTTATACAAACGGTATGGTATCATTTATCGGGGCACATGGTTATCATAGGCGGTTATTTTTAATCATACTATTTCCAAATAATATTCCTTAATAAATTTGTTGTACACATATAGCGGTTTTATCGAGACACAGCGAAACACGTCCCCCCCCCCTTCCCCCTCATTTACACAATTAAAAAAAAAACAGCAATAATGCGTTCAATTAAAGTTTTGAAACGTATTAAACGCAGTGATATTTTCCTTTTGGGATTTAACCCTAACGGAGTAATTCTGTTTATAAACTGATGAATTAAATAATGGAGTGACACCGGAATTTATAAACGAATTTATTAGAAAATACGAACTTGCTGTTTTTCATGCACATTATAATAGGAAAATTTTAATTAAATATTCTTGGTGCCGTTAGTCAATTTTGGAATTAAAATTAGGTGTATTTTTTAAGAACACTGTCCTCGAAAGAGTTAACAACCGAAGAAATCGACAAAGGTCGCTACTTACACTCAGCCTTTTTGTTTCGGTTCATTTCAGTTTTTTAAGTGCAAAGTTTGATTACATGCCTTAAATTTGTGTTTTATTTATATTTTATTCTTTAACTTATTTAATAATGGATGTTTTAATTTTGTTATGGAATATAAGCTGGAAACAAATGATGAGCTATTTATATTAATTTAAGTGCATACGGATTTATATTTCACAATCGTCTGCACACTATAGAGATAGATTTGAAAAAAAAAATTCATGCTTGAAAACTATTTTTAAAACAATAAAAATTAAGTAAATGGTGATACAGTTTTGAAACAAATTGCGCTATAGTTTTCAAACAAATCGCATTTGAAAGTAGATTTTTCCCTATTGACGGTATGAAAATTGAAAATGTGCGATGCTTAGAAGTTTAAAAAGAGTAAAAAATTGCCCCAATAGCTAAATTCAATAGTTTGCTGTTGCCATTCACAAAATTAAGTCAGCGTTAGCACAGACACAATTGTCCTTTATAATATGGATAAAATCATTAGACTAAAAGAATATTTGTAAATATTTTCATTTAAACTTCATTAGTTATTGAAATAAGCTTTATTAATAAATGGTTCATTTTTTACTACAGCTAAAATTTCGAGAGAAAACGTTTCATTTTTCTTCAGTATTTTTTTCATTTCAAAATTTTAAACTGCTTTGTATGCCATGCCAAACATGTAATGCAAGGGTCACGCGACCCTATACCTAGTTTATTAAATATTATATTTTATGTAAAAAACCGATCACAGGAGACTGAGAAATTGAAAGATCATGTTTTCCTTTAAATGAATTTTTTTATGTAATTTGTATGCAGTCTTCTGAAATTACAGTAAAACATTACACAGAAAAAAATATAGCGGAAAAAACTGAACTGGGATTAGAAAATTGCGAACAATTCGATTTATTTCTAGATTAGATTAAATAAACATGTTTACACCTGAAATATTATTTGGAAATGATAAATAAATGCAAATTCTATGCAAGCTAGATGTTACTGAGTATAGTTGAAGGTTGGCATTAAATTCATGTTGCATTACTTCACTCCTGTCTCACTAGACGAAATAACAGCGGGAGTGAGATTTTTGGTACATGTATCATCGGTACCATGCTAAACTATCCAACATAAAAACCGTGTTGCCAGTTGGCTACTTTTTTTATATTCAGGTTTATTGATTGGCGCCAGTTTTCTGAAATGATAAAATTCCTCTTGTTTCCGCTTAACTAATCTGTCATTAAATAAGGGGAAATTTACTATTTGAAAAAAGTGGTGCCAATCAAAAAATCTGAATTCAAAAAAAGTAGTCCACTGCCGACACGGTTTTTATATTAGATAGATTGAAAATGTATCGACGATATATTTAACCTTTAACTGATGTGACTAAAATTTGTCCCACAACTGATGTGATCCGGTCTCTCAGACCTCTCGAATAAAATGAATTGAAAAAAATAACTCAAATAGTTGAATTTACTTAAATTTTATCCTAACAATATCGTTGTACTTCGTTTAGGAGCATGTGAATTAAATTGCATGAAAAAAGTATTTTATTCATTTCATTTAACTTCAGTACAGAAAAATAAAAAAACTGTAAAAGTGTTTACAGCTGGGAGTCGCGGGGTCTGGGAGACCGCGTGACATCAGTTAAAGGTTAATATAAAAGTTTGTGCATTATACCCTTTTAGTACAAAGCTATTTTAGGTGTAATATTGCAAAACATGCCTACATCCCTACGCTACATATTAAAAAATGCACAAACATCAAATTGTACAATTTACAAATAGTAACATAACTTTTTTCACTATATTTCAGTTCCTTGCATCGGGGCAGTCCGGAAAAAGATATCCTTCATAATATTTTTTTTTAAATCTTCTTAGAGTTAGAAGAGGTCAAAATTTGAGGATACTAATGTTAAATACGCATGTCCTATTCAAATGTTTATCTTTCCCCAAATAATCCGACTCATTTTTTGAATGACCTACAATGAATAGAACCAAACATACTCCAAACTTTATATTCGAATAAAAAGGGATGTTTTTTCATGAAAGTTATTAATAAAATCATATTCCCAAAAATTATGAATTATAACCTATATCGAGATAGAGATAGGCTATAAATCATAACTGAGTATAATTTTACTGAGAATAAACTTTACATTTCGATGGTCTAAAGGGACAGTTTCCTGTTATCAAATGTCCGCGGAAGAGAAAATTTTGATTCCAAAGTAGAAATTTGTTTTTCATTTTTCTTTCATAAAACGTGAATTTATTTAATATTCCAAAGTACTATATGTTTTTATGGTAAGTCGTTGTGGGTTTCAGGTACTTTTTACTTTGAGATCTTAATTTAATTTCTGCGAATTTAAGGATAGACCCCTAATGTATTTTATTTTCTAGCTTTGTAAAGATTTAAGATAAAGCCCATATCTATATTTTTTTCTGTCTGCCTTAATACAAGGACACTAAATACGATATCAAAAAAGGGTGCTACTTTTTGAAAATGCAAATTTAGTTCAATTTTTCATATGTAGACTATTGCAAGCACAGAATTCATGTTTGGAAAGTAGACACTATTCCCAATCAAAGGCTACCTGTTCCATCTCTGTGCGACAGTTTCGTGATGAAACTGCACAATGGGGTGCGGTTCTTTCCCGGAATTATACATATTCCAGAGTAAACCCTGTTTAGTTAATGGAGTTCAGAATAAGGAGGAGGAGACATATAGTGTACTGTCTGTCAGTTGCAAGTGAAGTAACTGAGGAAGTTGTCACAAGATGGCGGCTGTTTTTTTTTTTTTATTCGGATGAAAAGTTTCTGATTACCGCCGTGAGAAATCTTCCCACTAGTAAATTTGAACAGAAAATTTCCTCATATTTAAGTGCTTTATTAATGGAAATATTTTCTGACAAATATAGTAAAAACTTCTACTTATTTTTACTGGTGTCAGTTTGCCCAGGCATTATAATATTTTTCACCGACACTGACAGGAGGTTGTCTATTTTGTCACAATAGGGCGCAAAAGCAAGGTCTGACAGCAGCCAAAGTAAACTTCTACCAGTAAAAATGAATATATGTTTGTGCTATTATTTATGACTGATATTCTGCATTAATAACGGAGATCAATATCGTCATGGTCATTAACTTTATTTTCAATGGCACACGCGGTTACGTTTATCAAATGGAAAAGTTACTTTTTCATGAAGGCAGAAGGGGAGTGCATAGCTGCCAACATTTACGCTTTATTCTTACCGCTAAAATTTAATAGAAAATTTTCTCTTATTTAATCATCGAAATCTGCAAAATAATTAAGGCAAACATTTCAGTTTGGCCTGAAAATAACGTGAAAAAAGCGTAAGAGTTGGCAGCCATGGGAGGGATTGCAAATTTTCACATTCGTTTTTTATCGTCACTGCAAATGGCTGAAGTCATGTTCGCCAATTAGCGCCGACCCCTGCTACTAGCTAAAATGCGACCTCTTAAAGTCATACGTTCATCATCTGGAATTTATCACAAAGTTTTTCGTTTAATAAATTAAAACAACTGTGTAAAATCAGAGCTTGGTTATTACTGGGGCAAACCCTCGCCACTATTTTTAAATAGAAATAGTCCTTAATTCATATCTGAATTTCTGCCTTAACCCTTTATCTACTGACGATACTTATAAGAACCACTCACTTTAAGCTTTCATCCCATAGTGAATATTACTTATATTCTAAAGGTACTTTGCAAAAACACTCTTTTTACTCCAGTTTATCTGGATGCATGGCAGAAGTAGTTCTAGGTTCGTTATTTTAGCGAGGAAGGAGGCTATATTTGAAACAGTGGATGTGATTTGTGCCGATATTTTGTACAGATGGTCACTCTTACTTTTTATTGCTGCAAACATAGTAAAGGACATAAGATAAGTGTTGGATTTTTTATGCGCTCATTATGATCTTAGAACACAATTTGACTAGTTGTTTTGATTAGGCGGTGCATGTATTTGATCTAACACTAGAACTACCGTGAGCAGTCATTTTGACGGCTACGCTATGAATATGTTTCGGTTCAAACCAGAAATTTGATTATGAAAAATGTTTAAAAGATACAAAGGAGAAAACGTTAAACAATAAAGCTAAAGTGTTTTGAATCAAAATTCTGGCATGAAATAGTTTTATAAAACTTGAGTCAAATTTCCGACACTTATAAGTACCGCCAGCACAGTGGGTGATGGAAAAAAAAATCTTGCTCTCTTTTCATCTGCGTGGTTATCCATCGTTTTCAACTGTCTTATAATGTAATTACTAAATTGTAGTTTAGTAATGTTTTTTCTGGTATTTTTTTCTGTTTCATTATTGTTTTTTATAAGAAACCGAAAAGTTGTGGCAGCGGCATTTTTTTACTATGCTAGAAATGGCATATGTAAATTCATATATTGCATATGTGGAGATGAGAGATAACATGTTGCTCCTGGAATATAGACGTAACATAACTAAACGACGGCAAACAAAATCGAACCCAGAAAAAAGTTTTTTTTTTTTTTATACTATCGAAGTTGAATTTTTACTCATTTTTCACGTGTAAAATAAAACTATGTCAATTTAATTTTTTTATTGTTATCTTACGAGTGCCTTCTTGTTATTTCGCTTTTTTAAGAGTTTAAATTTTATATGAAATATCATGTGGGTTTTCATTTGGGTTCGAGAATATTTTAGGCATAGCGTACTGACGGTACTTCGAAATGCCACTTTAATTAATTACCTCTAGCGAATTAAATTTCTCACGGGTGAGTATTTTTTTAATGTATATCCTTTAATTTTCATCATAGTAACTGAGAAAAAAAAATTACATGAAAAAAAATTGCGGTAGATCATAATGCTGAAGATAAAGGGTTAAATAAGTCAAATATTAATATTTGGTAATATTAGAAATACTCGCAGTAATTCGATTGTTGACTGGAGCTCTCCTTTGGTCAAATATCCCAAATTTCCCAAATGCAATATTTAGAGCTTTCTCGGGTTGATTACGGTCTTTTTTTCTATGTACCACTACTTAATATTATAGTTGTCGCCTTATTTAATAGAAAAAAAATAATATTTTCTGTGAATTTTATGCCGGAAGTTACTATTCCAAAATAGTTGTTGTCAAATTAAGACCAGTACGCATTCTATTTCTGATTACTTTTTGTACATTTAATTAGCTCATCTCCATGGGGAAAATATCCATAATTAATTTCCAAATGTATACATAATATTTAACGTAATTAAGTATGTTAAAGAAATTAGTCTTAATGGCTTAGAAAGCAAACATTGTAAAAATATCTTTCAGCTCAGCTTGATCTTTAATAATGTAAAAAGCCGATCTTAGCAATTTTATTCTTTGAAAGAAAAGAGATAAGCGAATAAAGCAATGCGGGTTTTCTCATAAATAAAGTTAAACAGTATTTCGACAGCTGATATTAAAGTTACTTTATCCGATAAAGTTCAATAAAAAAAAAATTCCCGTTGGACATTAAAAAGAAAAAATATCATTTCATTCACATGCAATGGGATTTCTTTTTAAGCACACTCATTATATCTAAACTAGATTAGATAACTGAAGATTTGACCTTAGAATATAACCCTGACAAAATAGAAATGATAATTAAAATGAACACACATTCCCTATTAGTTAAAATATATAAATAAATATCCTTTATATGCAGTTTACATTGTTTCAATAAATTTTGCTCATATATTGTACGCAATATAATGTAAGATATATTAGTAAAGTATTAACACTATATAAGAAGAGAGTTATAAATAACATAAAAAACAATGTAAAATATTACATATATATATTATTTTAGCTATAACGATATATATGATCGACTGACACTCGTCGCGAAACAGGGTGAATCGCGGCTATTGTTGTCTGGTTTCCCGCGTACATCTGGGCTTCAAATACTCTGGGCAGCAGCATATTAAAATAATTTTCTTCGCCGTATCTAATGGCAGAATTATTTGTCCTTAAAAATGGCGAAATATACTGTAAGAAATGAATGGTGTCCAAAGTATTCGGAACCCTGGTTTAAGCGGGGCACTTGGCAACACTAACCGCGGCCCTTTCAAGACTACTTTTGGGAAAGGAACCCCGAACACAGAATTTTTCATCGGGAAATTTTTAAAACAGTTTTCATTAAATTAAATACATTAACCAGCTGATTAAGGCTGACCGAGTCCTCTAATTTATCGGGCGACAAGGAGGCGGCGACGAGCTCATTTTTTTCTGTCGGCGGTGGATAGGGCCAACTGCGGCTACACGCGGAAGTGACGGGTGAGAAAGGTAGGGGAGACTAGGGAGGGTTGACCCACTTTTTAAAAAATGATTTTTAATTTCTTTTAATATTGAACGTAGAATAAAGTTTTATATATCATTTTATTCGTTATATAATCAGTTATCAAAATAAAATTGCTACATAAGATTAATATATAAGAAATTTCAAAAATGATCGAATTTTAACCATGAGAAAATAATGGGTCAAAGCTCCCGACATATGGAAAGGTTGACCCACTATATGGGAGGCTTGACCCACTTTGCTTTATATTGAAATATTTGTGAAGATAAATAAAATTTGTTTTAAAAAGGTAATATAACTTTATGCTACATGCTTTAATTATTATAAAAAACATTTTTTTAAATATGATGCTCAAACAAACCTGTTTACACGCAATCGCAAGTCAGAGGAGAAAAATTTTCTTTTAAACAGAATTTCGTCTGAGCAGGTGTAATTGTACAGCAGAGGAAAATGAAATTTTAACATTTAAGACAGTGTTCCGTTACAGACAGGTTCCGTTTTCATAGGGTTTCATGTATTATTATGCCCGGAATTTATAGACACTGTCCCGCCTTTTTTTGTCTCCTTTTCTTACTTTTTGTGACACTTGACCTGACAACTCTAATTGTGACATAGTTTGGCTTCATCTCACTGTATTCATGCTGGTGAAATTTGTCTACATACCTTCCAAAAGTTTTTCGATCAATGCTATTATATGTTCTTTTGCAGCCG
Organism: Maratus speciosus; assembly: GCA_963932465.1. Lineage (NCBI taxonomy): Eukaryota > Metazoa > Arthropoda > Arachnida > Araneae > Salticidae > Maratus > Maratus speciosus. The sequence goes on from OZ010796.1 coordinate 550,691,942, forward strand.
CATGTGCACTTAACTGATCATTATCTTCTTTATCTCTTTCAGTGGCAAAGTACTTTCAGTACTAAAATGTTGAAATAAATGACTGGCACCGGAATTTACGAAAAATTTATTTGGAAATAAGAAAAAGCGTATATTTCACATACATATTAAATGGAAAAGATTTTAGCAAACTTCTAGTGCCATTGTGGCGTTTGGGAATTAAAGTTAAGTGGTTTCATAAGCATACCGCTGCCCCTGAAACTGTTCAGACTGCTGCTTTCTTACTTCCAGTCCTTTCTAGTCTTTTACACTGTTTCTATTTACTTATTGTAGTAATATTTAAATGGAAAAAGTTCCTATCAACTTTCCCGCTTATATTTCATTAAATTGTTTCTTGAACTGGATACTATAGCTGTTTTTCACATCTTTCTTTAATCTAAACATTTTGTTTTTCTTCACCCTATTTTACCATATGTTTACAGAATAAATTTACATTCTTTTTTACATATAACAATTAACCTTTCATTATGCATAGTGTATAATAAAAGGATTTCATCTGGTTAACCCTCCCTCACATTGACTGGGTCAAGCCTCCCAACATAGCCCTTTTCTAAAGAAAGGCACATTGTTATGTTAAGCCTAACTCACTGTGCAATCTTTATGGCTTGACGGAAAGCTCGATATTTCTACATTGCTTAAAACCTACTTACTTAAATTTCTATGATATATTTTATCTGAAAAAAGCTTACAAAATATTTCTAAAAAACACAACTTTTAGGTTGAAAACGCCTCACAATTGATTTTTTCCACACTTATTTCGATTATCTGTATGAAACTAAGACTGTTGTTTCAGCATTCTAGTAGCTTTGGTTGGCACTTAAAGATAAAACTCTGAAATTTTTTTTAATATGAAAACTGATGGGTGGGTCAAGCCTCCTGTATGGTCAACCGTCCCTAGTCTCCCTAAATCTATCACAGAAGGTCACACCGGAAACATTTATAAGCTATTTTCGTAAATTTGGAGAGTGCTGCCGCCCACTGCTACTAGCGAAAAAGCGGCCCCTTCAAGAGAGTAAAACTTAAATCTTCTCATTTTACATTTCTATTGAAATACAGATTTACCCTTTCAAGTGTTAAGAAGTTCTGTTACTGAAATGTTGAATTCATGGAATTGCACCAAAAATTAAATACAAATATATTTGGAAATATACCAATTCTTTTATTCATTTACATTACGAAACAAATTTTTATTTAAAAGTTCTAGGGGTCATCTGGCTGTTTGGAATTTAAATTAACTCTTTCAGGGGCAAAGTTCGTATGCTATTAAAATGATTGATTGACACAAATATATACAAACAAATGTATGTGAAAATAAGTAAAGGCTTTCCTTTACGTATAGTATAAAGTCAAAATTTATTATAAAATACTGGTGCTGTTGTGCCAAATGAGGACCAAAATTAAGCGGGATATGTCATATCCCTTCGCACTTGAAGGGGTTAGGTGCAAAAGTGCACACTTCCGCTTTTTTGTACGACAAAAATTTAATAGTAAATTTTATATATTTTAATCTCTATAATCTGCCGATTAAATAAGATAAAATACTATTAACCCTTAAATTCATAGTGATTCATATCTGAATTACTTTTTATTTAACTCTTAGAACCCACTATATTTATATAGAAATATTAATCCTGTAAAAATAACAAAAAAATATGCTGCTAAATAAAGTTAAAAATCTGTCTTCAAATTTTTGGTCTCTAATCCTTAATATAAGAATAAAAAACACAATTCTAAAAGAATAATTCATGCATTTAAGGATTAGGTTTTACAAAATTAAAATTTATATAAAATAATGTATTTAGATTCATACTTATGTAAATATTTACTAATTTGCAATATTTTAGTTATGACAGAACTTTTTACTTGTATTGCAGATGTGCAACATAAGAAAAGGTTCACGTATTATACGAAAAATGTATCTCTGGATTTTTTCATTATTTTTCGTGTGTAATAAACCTTTCTGAGAATTACATATAATTTTTTGGAAACAAAATAAAAAAAATCATGCATTTAAGAGTTAAACATTTGTAGTACAAAAAAACGTAAGAGTTGGCAACTATGGATTAAGTGTAATAAATTATGTGCAATAATATTTTAAGAGGTTAAAAAGAGGCTTATGTGTACTCTGAAAATAAAATTGTGGCTTAAAGAAACTTAAAGAAAAATTAATTTTCTTCTTTTAATTAGAATTTATGATGGCATTAGACATAAATAAATAGAATATATTTTCAAATAATTCCAATTTTTTAAACTTAATTTTCGAAATAAATTATTCTTTACGCCAAAGTAAATTACAGTATGTAGTGGATAGTGGCTAATAAGCAGACGCCCCCCCCCCCCCTTGATCGAGAAGATTATCGGTTAAGTACCAGTATATCTGTATAGTTACATTCACCTCATTTAATCGTAGATAACCATTTCAAATTATGAGGTTAAATCACATGAAATAACTACACGTAAGTAGAAGTAATCAACTTAGATAGAGTATGCATAGTGGGGGGGAAGGGTTGGTGGGTTGGTTTTTGAAGGCCAATTATCTACTCGAGGGATATAGGCCCAGGTGGGAGTGTGCCCTTCATGGGGGGGTCTTTCTAAAGGACCTAACCCGCAGTTACGCATGGAAATCCATGGTTCGAAGAAAACCACGAAAACTCCGAATGATTAGGCCGACGGGCACGATTGGGTTCGAACCCAGCACCTCCCGTCTACCAGCTTCGAGAACAGAACCTTTCGGGCACTGGTGGGGCGTTGGAGGGAAGGGAATACATTAGGACACTTTTTAATTTCTCTCATATATTTAAGTTTTTATGATTTAGTTGAAATAACTAATATCACTCTTTTGTAGGCTACAGTTTTGGTAATCGTTAACCCCTTGAAGGGCGGTGTTTCCTATTTGGACCACTTAATTTTAATTCCTAAATGCCACATTCGCACCAGAATTTTGGAGTGAAATTTATCAAGTACGTGAGGAAAAATCTTTTACATATTTTGAAATAAATTTGTTTTTAAATTCCGGTATCATTCAATGATTTCAGCATTTTACGCATAGAAGTACTTTGCCCCTGAAAGGGTTAAAACCTCCCACCAAATTGAAAAGTTAAATATTTAATTTTTATTTATTTAAAGAGTATAATGAAAAATATTGTCCCAATGTTCCCCTGCACGGGGTACATTTGGACATCGTTAAATTGGTATGGGGGCAAATTGGGTCTCTACATTGCTTTGAACTCTCAGAAAGAAATTAATGTCTATTTATGCACGGTAATTTTTAATAATATAAAAAAGAAGTTACAGCAGTTTTTGTAATATTATCAGACATCACAATTTTCTACATTAACTCAGAATTTCATGGTTGTTAATGCCCTTGATGATGTACCAAATACAGTTATGGACTGAGGAAGTTTTGAAACAACATTTTCTTTATAGCCAGCAGCTATATCGTCGGTACCATGTCAAACTATCGAATGTGAAAACAGTGGCCTACATTTTTTAAATGCAGATTTCTTGATTCGTACCACTTTTTTGAAATAGCAAAATTTGCCTTATTTAATCTTATTTAATGACATATTAATTCAGACGAAAACAAGGGGAATTTTACGATTTCAGAAAAGTGGTGCCAATCAAGAAATCTGAATTTTAAAAAAGTAGCCCACTGTTTTCACATTGGATAGTTTGACATGGTACCGACGATATATCTTCATTATTTTGGTAAGTAAAGTTCCAGTAATTCTCCCTTTTTTAACCTCCAGTCGCGGGAAACGCTATTTTCGCGTTCAAGTGGGCTACTTTTTTAAAATTCAGATCTCTTAATTACCACCACTTTTTTGAAAGCGTATAATTCGGCTTTTTCTCGGATTATTTTCATCCGTAATTACAGTAAACTCTGTCTAAGGCGGAATCAATCGGGACCGAGAAAAATTTCCATAGTAGACAATATTCCGCCTTACACAAACTTTACTCTGTGTCTTTGGATTCGCTGGGATTTGAAAATCTTTCCGAGTTAGACAGATTTCCGTCTTACACAGAGTCCGCCTTAAAGAGAATTTACTGTAAATAAAGTGACGATTTCTACCTCAAAAAAGTGGTGGGAATCAAACAATCTTAATTTTCAAAAAGTAACCCATTGAAAAAGTCGTACGCGGCTGGAAGGTTAAAAAAACATTATTTCTTTACTTTCAGCTGATTCCACATAGCTCACATAATACAAAAACTTAAAGCAAGCAGTGATTTTTCCCACAAACTTCACAAGAACAAAATAATTTTTCTCTGATTCATCAGTGGCAGGGTCAAACAAGTTTAACTACTTATCAAAATTTAGTTTACTGTCAAGTTCAGGATCAGAGTTGCTGTCTTTAAAAAACTAGAATCGGAATCATTGAGAAAAGGATTTTTACTTTAGATATTTTAACCCTTATAGCTGATAATTTACCAGTTATTTTTTCTCTTCTGTTGCTTTTCAACAATTGTTTTTATTTTCCTTCTTTTCTGGTTTTCTTTGGGGTAAAAGTTAGAATACAAGATTTTCCAGGTTTTTATATCCAATTGTTTTATTTTTCTACGGAAGGCCTTTTGATAGGGCCTTTTGGAGTGACTAGAGAAGAAATATGTCTGTCATGTTTTGATCCAGTAACAAAAATATTGCTAATGAGAGTTTGAGTAGAGTTAGATTATTTCGAGAGGGACAAAACACCACAAATATTTCGATAGTTTTCAAAATCTGAGTTTTGAATCCCCTAGATTGTCAGGATTGCCATTGTTGTTTCTGCAACGTGGGAAGCTACAAAATCACCTGACTGAAAACGCTTTGATTAAATGATCAAATTTCTGTATATTTAAATCCACTTGTAATGTTGCTAATGTCAAATGACACATTTTGCGCAATTATGACAAGACCTGAGAAAACTTTTTTCTAGAATCAGAAACAATTCAGCCATTGAAAGCTCTTTTGATGTGTGATTTGAATGGGCAAAAGACACATTGGGACTGCCCCAATGTACCCCACTTGTTCTTGTCCCAATGTGCCCTTAAGGCCAATTTTTAAAAAACATGTTGGACCTAATTATTGGAACTTGGTAGGATATATTTTGGAACTGTAAAAATAGCTCTCTTATATGTCTATTCATATTCTAAAAAGATCCTTAGAATAACTTTCATTAATTTTAAGATAATCTCATCATAAAATGACTTTGAAAAGTTACTTTTGATCATCAAAAATAAATTTGCTTACCTGGAGTGCTACTACTTTTCTGTGAGACATGGAAACACATGTGGTTCATAGGCAATACAGGTGCTATCTTCTGAGAATTTACTGAGAATTTTTTCACCATGGATATTGTGAGATAAAGGCTTTGTCCCAATGTACCCCCTTCTTCCCTATTATTTCTCAAAATTATGCTTTTCTGCGTAGTTAAAACATTTCAGTGATTATTCTCTTCTAGCAAGAGGAATACCATATCACAACATTTACACATATCACTTTTTTAATTATGCATAAATAGACATGACATGAATATGAAATTTAATATTAGTGGTACTTTTATATCTGCCTGTATACTTCCAAGAGGAATATTATTATGCATTTCGCCCTTAAAGGCACGAACGCTGTACCGTATCCAGGTAAGGGCTTTCGGAATAAAGATACCACTCTTTTTGTACATTATTCTTAGACTTTGTTTTTGAAAAAAACATCATAAACCTTTTTAAATTAACAAGGAGAAAATTACTATAAAAATGTGGTATGATGGTTCTGAAAACTCTTACCCTGGCTACTGCATTGCACAAATGTGATACATCGCTGCCATCGAAATACTCAAGGCCAGAGGACACGAGTTGTGACGCCATCACTAATCGACCGACTTCTCCCTAGTGTTGCAATTAACACCGGAAAATTTTGAATAGCAATTTTCTTTTTTTTTCTGGAATATCTATTACCTTATAAAAACAATAATAAATATTTAAACTTACTGGTGAGAATTCGGAATCCCTAAATGAAAATTCAGCTAGATGCGGAATGCCATAGTGTTGCCGCATATGGCTGATTTTTTATTGGGTCATTCCAAATTCTCACCAGTAATGCTTAAAAAGTTATTATTGTGTTATAAGAAGATCGATATTCCAGAAATAAAATAAAAGAAAAATGCTATTCAAAATTTTCCTGTGTGAATTCCAACACTAGTGAAAAATCGGTCCATTAGTGATGACGTCACAATTCGTGTCCTCTTGACGTGAGCATTTCGATGGCAGCGGTTATATCAACGTTTTGTGAATCCAATGTTTCAGAATCACTGGAATCATTATCAAAAGGAATTCAATCCAAATTCTAATAACAAGCTGTAAAAAAAGGGAACAATAACGAAATATATAGCTAATGATTTTAACGCATGGAACTTTTTATTAAATCTTCGGTATCAAATGCTTTGGATTAAAAACATTATATTTGATCATTTACCCTTATTCATATTTATTTCGGGGAACCAGTAAAATTTAGATTTCTTGATTGGCACCACTTTTCTGGAATAGTTAATTTCCTCTTGTTTTCGCCTTAATTAATGTGTCATTAAGTAACAGGAGTTTACTATTTCAAAAAAGTGGTGCCAATAAAGAAATCTGTATTTAAAACAAGTGGGTAAGTGTGATCACAGTTCGTACAGAGGGTTTCGTTTAATATTCATTTCAAAACACTTTATCCTTTTGAAAAATCTGTTAGTTCCAAATTTCGCAACCAGGGGCGCGCTCTATTCTAAACAAATCTCTATCCGAACGAAACTCCGTTTTACATACTATCCGTATATATATTAGTCGAAGGGATTGGGCCCATAACACCCGAGATAAGTATGCGCCCCTGGCGGTTAAAGTGGAACTCAAATATGTAATGCTATGGTGCATAATATGAAAGAATGGTCAAAGGGGTGTCGGCAAAAGTTGGAAAAGTGCTCCCCGGGTGAAAAGGGCGGAGGTTAGAAAAATTGCTTAAAATATACGTTAGAGCACGGAGGAGTAAATAATATAAGACTTTTTGAAAATTTTATGACTTGTCGTGTGGTCTGAGGTATTCAGCTATACGAATGCAAAAATTCATGTCTCCAACTTAATTAGGGGCTCTCTTAGAAAGAACAGCTTAAAATGCATATGTGGTAGCTCAAAGAGTTAAACGTAAGACTTTTTCAAGATTTTATAATTTGTCGCCTGGCCTCAGGTGTTCTGCTATAATGAGCATGCAAAATTTCAAATCTCCAATTTAATAAGGGGCTCAGTTAGGAAGAATTGCTTAAAACACGCATGTGGGAGCCCAAAGGGTTAAATGTACGACTTTTTCAAATTTTTATGGTTTGTCGCATGATGGTGTTCAGCTAGTATGCAAAATTTCACGCCTCCAACCTAAATAGAGTGTCACTTAGAAAGAATTGTTTAAAATACACGTGTAGGAACCCAAAAGCTTAAATGTACGACTTTTTCAAAATTTTATGATTTGCCGTTTGATGTGTGATGCTCAGCTATAAGTATGCAGAAATTCACGCCTACAACCTAATTAGGGGCTCACTTAGAAAGAATTGTTTAAAATACACATGTGGGAGCCCAAAGGGTTAAATGTACGACTTTTTCAAAATTTTACGATTTGTCCTTTGATGTGAGGTATTCAGCTATAAGTATGCAAATTTTCACGCCTCCAATGTAATTAAATGTTCACATAGAAAGAATTGTTTAAAATACACATGTGGGAGCCCAAAGGGTTAAATGAATGACTTTTTCAAAATTTTATGATTTGTCGTTTGATCTGAGGTGTCCATCTATAAGTACGCACAATTTCATGCCTGCAACGTAAATAGGGTGTCACTTAGAAAGAATTGTTTAAAGTACACATGTGGGAGGCCAAAAGGTTAAATGTACGACTTTTTCAAAATTTTATGGTTTGTCATTTGATGTGAGGTGTTCAGCTATAATTATGCAAAATTTCACACCTCCAACCTAAATAGGGGCTCACTTAAAAAGAATTGTTTAAAATACACATTGTGGGAGCCCAAAGAGTTAAATGTACGACTTTTTGAAAATTTATGATTTGTCGCTTGATGTGGGGTACTCAGCTATAAGTATGCAAAATTTCACTCCTCCAACCTAATTAGGGTTCACTTAGAAAGAATTGTTTTAAATACACATGTGGGAGCCCAAAGGGTTAAATGTACGACTTTTTCAAAATTTTATGATTAGTCGTTTGATGTGGGGTATTCAGCTATAATTATGCAAAATTTCACACCTCCAACCTAAATAGGGACTCACTTAAAAAGAATTGTTTAGAATACACATGTGGGAGCGCAAATGGTTAAATATACAACTTTTTGAAAATTTTATGATTTGTCGTTTGATGTGAGGTATTCAGCTATAAGTATGCAATATTTCACTCCTCCAACCTAATTAGGGTTCTCTTAGAAAGAATTGTTTAAAATACACATGTGGGAGCCCAAAGGGTTAAATGTACGACTTTTTCAAAATTTTATGATTTGTCCTTTGATGTGAGGTATTCAGCTATAAGTATGCAAAATTTCACTCCTCCAACCTAATTAGGGTTCACTTAGAAAGAATTGTTTAAAATACACATGTGGGAGCCCAAAGGGTTAAATGCACGACTTTTTCAAAATTTTATGATTTGTCCTTTGATGTGAGGTATTCAGCTATAAGTATGCAAATTTTCACGCCTCCAATGCAATTAGAGGTTCACATAGAAAGAATTGTTTAATATACACATGTGGGAGCCCAAAGGGTTAAATGTACGAATTTTTCAAAATTTTATGATTTGTCCTTTGATGTGAGGTATTCAGCTATAAGTATGCAATATTTCACTCCTCCAACCTAATTAGGGTTCTCTTAGAAATAATTGTTTAAAATACACATGTGGGAGCCCAAAGGGTTAAATGTACGACTTTTTCATAGTTTGTCGTTTGATGTGAGGTGTTCAGCTATAAGTTTGTAAAATTTCACGTCTCCAACCTAATTAAAGGCTCACATAGAAAGAATTGTTTGTTTGAAATACACATGGGGGAGCCCAAAGGGTTAAATGTACGACTTTTTCAAAATTTTATGATTTGTCGTTTGATGTGAGGTATTCAGCTATAAGTATGCAAAATTTCACTCCTCCAACCTAATTAGGGTTCACTTAGAAAGAATTGTTTAAAATACACATGTGGGAGCCCAAAGGGTTAAATGTACGACTTTTTCAAATTTTTATGATTTGTGCTTTGATGTGAGGTATTCAGCTATAAGTATGCAAATTTTCACTCCTCCAATGTAATTAGAGGTTCACATAGAAAGAGTTGTTTAAAATACACATGTTTGAGCCCAAAGGGTTAAATGAATGACTTTTTCAAAATTTTATGATTTGTCGTTTTATCTGAGGTGTCCATCTATAAGTATGCACAATTTCATGCCTGCAACCTAATTAGGGACTCACTTAGAAAGAATTGTTTAAAATACACATGTGGGAACCCAAAGGGTTAAATGTACGACTTTTTCAAAATTTTATGACTTGTCGTATGAGGTGTGGTGGTCATCTATAAGTATGAAAAATTTCAAATCTCCAACCTGTGTAGTTTCTGAGAACGGGCTCTGTGACGGACAGACAGACGGACAGACATACGGACAGACAGACAGACAGACAGACAGAGGAGCGAGACGAATAGGGTTTCGTCAGATGAACGAAACCCTAAAAAGTACCCCACAGGCAAAACTGTGGGAGATACTAGCAGGGTTGCCAGTTTAGCCTCCAATTTTAATCCGAAATTTAAAAAGCATATACTGGTGAGGAGCCGACTGCTTGTTGTCTTTCCTCCTGCTTCAAACAGGCGGCTCCAGTTGTAGTTAAATTGCATTGCAGTATTGTAAACACCCCCCCCCCCTTTTTTTTTCTTTTTCGCTAGTTTGTTTGACTGGCTTATTCTACTTAATCTCCAAAGTGAACATGTTAAATATTTCCAGTTCACTGACAAAGCACAGAGAAGAACTGTTCACTATATTGCTGCATTTTATTTATTAAATAAAGACTTGATGCTTTATGCTACAATTAACTATTTTCTGAGGAGAAACTCTGTTAGTTTCTTGCAGCCGGGGTTGACATTAATCGATATCTTTTTCAGGCGATTGATTAGTCGAATAACATTGATTTCTGCGAAATTTAATCATGATTGAAACTGTAGTTGTTTTATCCAAGGAACGGTAGTAAAAAGCCAAAGTTGGGTGCCACCATCAGAACAACCAATGTTGGTGTGATTTTTAATATGTAGACGACCCGTACTTCAAAAATTGCATTCATATTCTGAAAGAAGTCATTATTCCGAATTTAATAGACATATCTTAGACGGTCTGCGAATAAAGGTAGGAGTGTTTTTTCTTTTTACAAACTATTTTTATGTATTTTAAATATTTAATTTTTTTTTTCATTGACAAGAATGCATGTAAGTGTTTCTAAATTGCTATACAATTCCTATATAAATAACTATTCCACATCGCGGCAGAAAAAAATAGAAAATGTCTATGATTGGAATGCATACATAACTTGTTACTTAATTTAAAAAAAATCTACTTAGAAATTATTATTTATTCATAGTTTGTTGTTACTTATACTAAGATGAGATATTCATGATATATATTAACCATTAACTATAATAACCGTTATGTTTTCAATGACACACATTGTTTAAAAAATTCCATAAACAATAAAATGATTCCTGTTATACAATTAAATTGCAATAACGTTAATAGCAGTTGTTAAGCAGTTTATAAAAGTATTATGAAACAAGTTAATACACGATGTTTGATTTTCCTATTTTATTTATCTAAAGTTTGTAAATTAAGAAAAGATTTAATTTGTTTTTAATTGAAGTATCTAACTGTAATGTTACTTTTTGAAATTTCATATTTAAATACGATTATGTACTTCAAACAATTTCTAGGCTATTTTTTCTAAAAATATATTTTTATCGACATGTTAACCAGTGCCTAATTACCAATCGGAGAAACTTCCGCCTGTAAATTTGAATAGAAATTTTCCACTTATTTAACCCTCCGTCTACCAGACGGGTCCATTGGACCCGACAGGTACATACAAAATATTCATTCAAACCAGAAATTTCTTTAAAATAAACTAAGTATATAAACCAGACAAAAATAAGGTAAATAAATAAGTTAAATAGTTTTAAATAAAAATTCTGGTGTAGAACGTTTTATTAAAACTTGAATAAAATTCCCGGTAGATCTAGGGTTAAACGCCCCATTCATGTAAAATTACTGCCAGGAATAATGAGAAAATTTCTATTCCTTTTACGGGTGGAAATTTTCTACGTTGCTAATCAGGCTCTGTAGTTAAAGATTACGAAAGAAACTCTAAGAAATGAGTGATGTCCAGAGCATTTGGAGCCCTGATTTAAGCTTGGCACATGGCAACGCTACTTATGCGATGTGATGCTCATCAGGGGGTTCCCAATTACTTTGACCCAGAAATTTACTATACAAAATTTGATCTGATTTAATTGTGGGATATTCTGCGATTAAATAAGGAGAAATTTAGTTTGTAAATTTGCTGGTAGTAAAGTGATTGTGAAATCCCTGATGAGCCGCTACTAGCTTTTATCCATTTTGAATTAATATTTTTTTGTAAATTCTTGTGTCAGGTCAATCATTTTAAGATTTTTCCCCAAAAATGGTTAACTCTTTCGCGACCGCTGTCCATAAAAAACGGACACCTAATTTTTATTTTACTGGCACCGAGAAAATTTAATTTTTTTTTTTCTTTTATAATGTACTTGAAAAAATGCGAGCTCGTATTTTGTAATAAATTCGTTTGTAAATCCTGGCGCCAGCCCTTCATTTCATCAGCATACTTGCCAACTTTCCCTTAACACTAGAACTGCCAAGGCGGTCATTTTGACGGTTTCGAAACTTTCCTTCCGTACCAATTTGTTTCTGTTTATAGTATAACTTCCAGTTCCCGTGACTTTACCTATAATTCGAAAAGCTATGCCAGTGATAAATATTCCAGTCAGCTAAAATTTATGAAGTATTGCAGTAGTATACCTAGAACCGCCGAAACGGTCAAAATGACCGCCGTCAATTTTAATGCTCATTATATCTAGTAGATGTCACAACAGCCCATACTTCATACAACCATACTTCAACAAAGGTTACAACGTTACCACAGACAACCATAGAATCTGAAAAAAAGTCTTTGTACAGTAGCCAAATACTTGCCAGAGATGATATTACGTTGAGTTTATCAAGGGAAGAAAAATAAATATGTTTAAATTCTAAGTTCACGACATCCATCAGTTAGATTTGAAACTGGTGATAAGCACTTACGAGAAACTGTAAATTTCTATAATTCAACAAAATTTGGCGTCAACGTGCTCGACCAAATTAGTGGTTTTATACAACAATTTTTATCAACAATTTTGAACTGTTTTCAGAAAATAGCATGAATAAAGTTTAAAACACCTCATTATTTCTCTCTGGTCTGCAATAATGAAAGTTATCTAATTTTCATCATTTTGAAGAAATTTCATAAAATGCTTTTAAAATTAAAATATAAAAGTGGTGATATTAAAAAAAAAGATAGTGCGATCACATCTACAAAGGAAGAGCTTTCAATTAAATATATATATATATATTTGTAAAATTTTTTCAGCAAAAAGATCAGGGCAGATGACAAAAAACACACCTGTGTTTTAAATATATAGATTATGTAAAATTAGGAAAAAATAAATTAAGCAAATTATATTATTTCGAAAAGTTATAGTAGAATGTCCAAAAGAATAGCAATAAAATTTTATTATTCGAGAGAATTTTCGACGAAAACTTCAGGAACACGATATTATTTTCAACCACGAATTATTGGTTTGCTTGTCTAACTCGGCGAAGCAAATCCATGCTCATAGCTGCCAACTTGTACGGATTTTTGCTACCACTAAAATTTAACAGAAATTTTGGCCTTACTTAATTATCAACATTCGCTGCAATTCGGCGAATGAATTAGGCAAAATTTTCTATTAAATTTTAGTGGTAGCAAAAATCCGTACAAGTTGGCAGCTATGCATGCTGGCGAGAATCATCAAATTCTGTAATATTAATCGCTATTATTTACTTGTCACCTCTCTTTTATAAAGACACTCTAAATTTTTGTAAAGCATTGCGTTTTATCAGTATGTGATTTCGATTACATTATTTTCAAAAGTGAAGCATTTTCACCGGTGAAGAATTTCAAAGCAGCTGGGCTGTGAAAATGACGCACTTCTACAAAACATAATTCAGGTTTAAGAATTAAAATACACGCTTTGTTATATAATGACGTCATTTGCATCCTCTAAAGCAATCCACTGTTAAAATTCAGTCTTAAACTTCGTCTAGAGAAAAGTGTGCATATGACGTCATTATCACGGAATGGAATAACAGACAATATTCTTGGCGTAGCCCATATTTTAATTTCAAAATTTTTTCAGGTTTTATGAGAAAATGGCATAAAAAAATACAGTATCTGCTATTTTTGACTATTTTCCGTTTACTTTCAATGACTTTCAATAGAAATGGGGTACTTTTGTTGCCACGATAAGAAAAATGGTAATAAAAACTATAAAAAAATTAATATCTCAAAAGTAAATTTAGATACAGCTTTCAAACAAATTGCATTTAAAAGAGCATTTTTTTCCTTATACGACGGTGTGAAAATTTAAAATGTGCGATGTTTAGAAGTTTAAAAATTTGCAGTAGAGAAAATTGCAAAACCAAAATTTTATTTAAATTTCAAAGTGTTGCCATTCGCAAAATGACGTATTCGTTACGCACAGATATGTTTGTCCTTTATAATATAGATACGTTTTTGCCGGCGGTTCTAGTGTTAAACTTCCTTAAAATGTAAGTTAAATTAACCCAGGTTAAACACGTTTCGAACCAGAAATTTACTAAAGAAATTAATTCAAATAGATTTCATAGAGAACCATGATTTTAAATGTATAATGATACATTAACCTCTTAACCCTTTCCTGCACGGGCAATTTTTGTTGTAAAGTGATGAAATGATTGACTGACACCAGAATTTTAAAACGGCTTTTTTAGAAATTAAAAATATGCTACTTTAACTATTCATTGTAAAAGCAAAATTTTACTAAAATATTCTTGGTGCCGATCGTAAGTTTGGAATTAAAATTAGGTATCCCGAACCGGGCACACTGTGTCGGAAAGGGTTAATTCTCGCTCCCGTCATATTCACGTGCTGTGTGTCTTATTTAAGATTAATTAAGATTTGTTTGATCCCCACCAGTTTTATAAAATATTGTATTTACCTTTATGATGATATCATTTTAACTGTCATTAAGTAAGCTGAATATTTCTTTGTCATAAAAGTGGTGCCAATAATAAGTTTGAATTTTTAAGCCGTAATTTAATGCGACCGTTAATGGGCTAAATAAATTATCCGGTTCAATTTAACTCACATTTTACGGAAGTTTAGTTGAATGCTGGCAAGTATGTTTATAAACAGAATTACTCCGCTCCCCATCGGGAAGGATTAGCCTCAGATAAATCTGTCATTAGATAGAGTGAAGAAAATTACTTTTAAATACTGGTGTCTAGAGCATTTGGAGCCCCGATTTACGTTGTACGCCTGGCAACACAAGTTGCCTGGGGCTACTTTTTGTTAATTCAGATTTCTTGATTAACACCGCTTTTTTAAATTGTTAAAATTCCCTTTTTTTGCATCAATTAATGTGTCGTTAAAAAAACGAATTTTACCATTTAAAAAAGTGGTGCCAAACAAGAAATATGAATGTAACCCTTTAAGCGTCCTGCAGAATTTTTCCTGCACGTTTAACGATTTATAAAATTATAGCAATGAAACATATTGGTATGAGAATTTGCATTTGATAACCTTACATTTATATTTATCTTATGCATTTGAAAAAATTAAAATTAATATGAATTTTGTGTTAAATCAGCATTTGAATTCAAACATTGTGTGACGAAAAAAACACGGTTAGTACGCTTAAAGGGTTAAAAAAGTAGTCCAATGCGCAACACTACGTAAAAGCTTTCCTTCACATACAATCTAAATGAAAATTTTCATTATATAATACAGGTGCCATTATAGCATCTGATGATTAAAATTCAGCGGTATAAAAATGCAATACCGCCCTTCAAGATTTTGATATTAATTCTTTTCCGTCGAAAAAGATCAAATAAAAACTTCTGCATTTTTTAAATTGTTTAACATAATTTAAATATCTTTCAGTGCTATCTTTTCATATGTATATATTTATGTCCATATTTAGGCAAAACTCATGTATAGTTGCACAAATTTTGATAATTTTTTCTGGATTCTGGTGGTTTAATAACAAAACTAATAAATTGCTAACTTCAAAGGATAAAGTATATTAGTTTATTTTATGATTGTTCTATAACTGAATAATAACGTCAGCAGTAAATAAATTATAAATCCTCTGAGGAATTCGTGAAATGTTGATGAAGAAGAAACATTATACAAATTTTACTTCGTAATATTTGGAATAGATGTTAAAATACTTTCTCTACTAAACACAAATTTAAAAATAAACTTATATTGTATTACAATTTATTTCATTTATTTTACTATAAACGAAATAAGTTATGTGTTAAAAATTATAAGACCACCGGAAGAAATTGGCATACTATACGTCATTTCAGAATAATCATAAAGAGCATGTGTCAGCATTTTGTAAATTCATTCACTGAAGGAAAGATTAAAGTTTGTATTGTGATATCCAACGTTTATTTTACGATGCCGCGGGGGAAAGAGATACAAGTTTAGAAAACTGTTTATTCCTAAAAGCTGCTGGTAAATCTATAAAACAAATAGCGACGTTAATGAAACTTCCCAAAACTACCATTCACAAAGTGATAATTAATTAGATTCCCAAAGCAAAATAAAATGTTCTGGGAAGTATAAGAAGTTTATGGCATTTAACAATTGAAATTATTTTTTTTGCTACTTAAGAATAATAGTATTCTGACTCGTCAATTTTCAAAACGTAAAGCAAAAAACGAACATGATACAATTTGGTAGTGCATTAAATTAATTGCTAATATCAAATTCAGGAAAATAAGGAAATAAAAAACAAATTTATTGAAACACCATCGAAATGAAATACTAAAATGTGCAAATTATTTTTGTCATTGTACTATGAGAGAAGCAATTTTTATTTTGTGATCAAAGAAAAATTAATCTTGTTGGCCCAGATGGCTATAAATACTATTAGCATCACTTGAGGAAAGAATCAAATGATAGCTCCCGTCAACAAATGATCGGAGGCTCCATAATGTTTTAGGAGCATTTGTTAATGATGGACTGTGTGATTTAAAGTGAATTCCAGGACGTTTGAATTTTGAATAGTATGGTGTTATGGTACACGAGCATTTCTTATCGTTTGGGTATTTAGTTGGTATTTCTGAGAGGATGTTTCAGGAGGATAATGCTTCTTTACATGCATCTAGATTAAGAGTTCAAGACCGATGTCCTCGAGTTTCCAAGCTCCCAGTGTTGCCAGTAGGCTACTTTTTTTCAATTTCGACTTCTTGTTTGGCACCACTTTTTTGAAATGGTAAAATTCGCATTTGTTAATGACATATTAATTAAGGCGAAAACAAGGGTAACTTTAACGTTTCAGAAAAGTGGTGCTGTTGAAGAAATCGGAATTAAAAAATAAATAGCCGGTTGGCAACACTGGCTACCACTATTTTAGTTAAGGCTGTTATTCAGTCAATTTTCGAATTCCCTTCGCTAATGTTAAGCATATAGGCGTAGTATGAATTCGTATATCTAAAATAATTTCTCAGGAAATTAATATTTTTTCTTTGTACTCTTCTTAAAAGATGTTTCTTTTTTACTTAGTTCTCAAAATATTTCTAAAATCTATGCTTCATTTAATATTTTGTGTTTAAAAACCTGACGAAGTTTGAGTAAGATTTTAACACTTCAATTAAAAAAATGAACTATATACAGGGTGTCCAAAATGTATCTTTACTCTTAAAAAAGAAAATTATAAATAAGTAAACAATGATGTGTACTTACGGTTTTTGATGTTCCGTAAGGAAATATAAAATATTTATTTTTCAATGTTTTAGCCACCTAAATCCTCAGTGTTTTTGCAACCAGTGCCTTCTAGATCTCCAGACATGGAGATATTTGGACCTTTGGACTTCTTTTTATAGGGATACATGAAAAAATATTGTTTACTAATCTCCAATTCCTGACACTGATGAACAGAAAAATCGAATGACAGCGGCCATCCAGACTGTCGATTATGCGATTTTTCATAGAACGCGGTTAAAAACCTCGTATAGACCCGATGTGTTGCGCGCGACTAACGGTGAACACATGGAAATCGTGGAATAAAACACTGTAAAATAAAGTTTGAACTTTTCTTTATGGAACATAAAAAACTGTAAAAGCACATCATTCTTTGCTTACTTTTAATTATTTTTTAAATTTTAAAATATACATTTCGGAAACCATGATTTTAGATATATTTTGGCAACAAAGAAAAAAAAAGAGAGATTTTTCAAGAAGAGCACATAGAAAAAAGAAGTTAAAAATATTGAATACCAGAGGAGGTATTTTAATATTTTAAAAATGCATCACATTCCCATAGACTCGACATTAGCTAGCGGAATTCGGAAGTTGACTGACTAACAGCTTTAAGAAGAATTTGCATTGTTAAAGACGGAAAATATGTGATTAATAAAGACCATGATTACATTTCGGAAATAGCGGTGGCAAGCAACATGTAGACAAAAATGTTGCGAATTCTAAATCTAAATGAGTGTTGCCAGGTGTCAATCGGGACTCCAAATACTCCGGTCAGCAGTATTTTAAAGTAATTTTCTTCGCCTTATCTAATGGTAGAATTATCTGCGTTTAAAGATGGAGAAATAATCTACAAGAAATTAGTGCAGTGGTGGAATATTGGAACAGAGGTGGAGCCGCTGCAATCGATATAGTCAAGGCCAGAGGATACATGTGGTGACGTCATCAATAATCGAGCCACTTCTCACGAGTGTTGTAATTCACAACGGAAATTTTTGAATAACATTTTTTTTTTTTTTTTGGGGGGGGGGGATTATCTATCATCTTATAAAACAATAGTAACTATTTAAACTTACAGGCGAGATTTTGAAATCCCCCAATAAAAAATCAGCCAGATGCGGCAACACTGTGGTATTCCGCATCGGGCTGAAGTTTTATTTAAGGATTCCGAATTCTCACCAATAAGATTAAATAGTTATTAGAGTTTCACAAGATGATAGATATTCCAAAGATAAAATAAAAGAAAATTGCTATTCAAAAATTTTCCGGAGTTAATTCCAACACTCGTGAGAAGTCGGTCGATGAGTGATGACGTCACAACTCGTGTTTCTGGCCTTGAGTATTTCGATGGCAGCGGTGGAGCCTATTGACACCACTAAATTTTAGTAGAATTTTTCAACTTATCTTATGACAAAATTTTTGAGTTATTATTAAGGTGAAGAATACTATAAATAATTTGTGGTGTCAATAAGCTCAAACTCTGCGCCCATTGTCGACCACTGTTAGTGGTTCCCAGAGCATTTGGAGCTCCGATTTTCCGGTACACCCGGTAACACTCATCTAAATCCACTCACGAATGTTTTTGAAAGGAAAATGGTTGAGTTTAGCCATGGCACAGTTTAAGTCCATATTTGAACCCTATTGAAATCTATTGGGTTACATCATTACCGTCTCAAAACTCAAGGCCTCCGGACGGATTTCGTGACGTACCAAATGAAGATTAACCCCTTGAACATATATCCCACCGCCCCTCCGGGCGGCGGTATATGTTATATACCACCTACGATTAATCAGGATTTGCACCAGAAAAATTTTAGGAAATTTTAGTTTTCTGACTTTAGTGGAGAAAAGTCGTAAAATTGCTTTTCCTTATTTTGAAATAAAATTTTCCTAAATTTCCGGTAGGAATTAAGCATTGTACAAACGCAATTGCTTGCCCTTCACGGGGTTAATCTTCATTTGGTACGTCACGAAATCAGTCCGGAGGCATTGAGTATTGAGACGGTAATGGTTACACAGGGATGAGAGCGCTCC
Organism: Maratus speciosus; assembly: GCA_963932465.1. NCBI lineage: Eukaryota > Metazoa > Arthropoda > Arachnida > Araneae > Salticidae > Maratus > Maratus speciosus. Next base: position 550,711,107 of record OZ010796.1, read on the forward strand.
GACCCAAATGACTGATTTCTACCACTAAATTTTAATAGTATTTCTTGCTGCATTTAATGACAGAAATACTGAGATTGAGAAAAACAAAGAATACATTTAAAATTTAATGTTGAAAATCATCAATCTGGGTCGGAGTGCTCTCAACCGTGGTTACATGAAGTGGCAGATTTTATGCTAATAATAAACATTTTTTTCTATCTGCGAATGAACTGGCAGATACCTTTGTAAGTGAATTAGATGATCCGGAAACAGAACTTAATCACTTCAGTACAAGACAGAGAGTTTTAGGTTATAAGAAAACTCGGTGAATCGATATTCTTTTTTTTTTTTTTTTTTTTTTTTTTTTTGAATAATTGGACTTATAGTTTGTTAACAGTGTATTTTCCTCTATTTTTAATATTTTGATTCATTAATAAATTACTAAATTATTCAAATTTATCTAAACCTAAATGCCATAATTATACTTTAGCCAGTGGCGGCTCGTGACTGGCTCTTTGGGGGTCACTCAATGCATGGCAGGCAAATTTATTCTTTTCTTACCATTATTTTTTTTTTAATTTTTGCCTTTCTAATGGCAGAACGTTCTGCCAATAAATAAGACAACGATAAGATAAGAGTACTCTTTTAAACAACAGTAGTGACAAAAGAATAAAATTGTCAGCTATACATTTAGTGCCCCCAAAAATAACAGTCACGAGACGTCATTGGTTTTAGCATCGTATTTTAATTGTTTAAATTGCAATTAGATTAAATTATAGTTACTTTGAAAAGTTATAAGCATCATATCATTTCTTAACAGAGTGTATTAAGGTCATTTGTTTGACTAGATAGCATGATTAATTTTCATTGGTTCTGAATTTTTTTAAATCGTTTTCATTTCAAGAATGTGAAGAAGACAACAGTTGAAATCATTATATTTAAAAGTTATTATAATTCCGAATATTTTTTGTTTAGTCTAACACTAGAATAGCGGTGTTGGGCCATTTTGACCCATACCAAATGAATATATGTCGATTCGAACAAGAAAACTCTTTATACAATAATTTAAATATAAGCTTCATTAAAATAATTTAAATAAACAAGTTAAACAGTTTTAAATAAAAATTCAGATATCAAATATTTTTATAAAACTCGTGTAAAATTACCCGCGGTTCTAGTGTTAATCATCAACAAACTTTGAATAAATAATTAAATTTATGCACATAAATTCTGAGATTAAATAAAACGAAAATTTCTATATCAAAACTGAGGGTCTATAGTGACCGTAGTTAAACCACATTGATTTAATGCATAGCAGCCACAACGTTTGACCTCAGATTACCAGTATCACTACTTTCGAATAGTAATCTTGTACCTTTAACGCAAATTCCTGCCATGAAATAGATAATATTGAACAGCCATCCTCAATTACACAACCCATTTTGATTAGAATACAACATATTTTATCATTAAAAAATATAATGTATGCTCCTTTTAAAAGTAGACTTTAGTCAATATACCCAATGCACTATATTTATCAGTAATTGGTCATTTGGAAGATAAACGTAATTTACTTTAAAAGACAGATGAATCTGTAACGACCCCATTATAGTCAGTTCATGGGTAATTTAATTCCCGTGATGGGTTTCAATAGATAGCTACAGTTTAATACATATTCTAGGATATTTTACGTACATGATGGCCTAACTTGATATTTCTTATTACCGATTGTTTCATTTTTCCAAAGTTTACATCTTTTTATTAATAAACATAATAGTTTAACATTTAATATTTATGATATTTTCATCTTTCAGAATGTATCGTACTTTGAAAAAATCAAATGCAATTATATGTATATGAAAATGCGAATCTGTCACTAAATATAGAGGTTTTTTTCGCTGCATAAAAAGGACTCCACGCTTGCAAACCATTCCGCTTTTTCGCCATTATTTCCGGAATAGAGTTATGAATAAAGAGGAGGTGACATATGGTGTACTGTCTACCAGTCACAACTGAAGTAAATGTGGAGGTTGTCACAAGATGGCGACTGCTTTTTCTGAATCGAATCTACAGTTTCTGAATACCGCCGGGGAAAAATCTTCCCACCAGTAAAATTGAATAGAAAATTTTGTCTTATTTAAGCGTCTTATTCCTGGAAATATTTTCACACAAATATGGTAAAAACGTCTATTTGTTTTTACTGGCATCAGTTTGACTGGTAAAACAGTAAGTTTGTTTCACCGGTTGTCACAATATGGCGGAAACGAAGGGGCTATCTACCGCAAAAGTAAACTTACACCAGTAAAATTGAAAATATGTTTCTGCCATTATTTATGACTGAAATTTTGCATTAATAAGGCTTTTAAATACGGAGAAAATGTCTATATAAATTTACTGGTGAAAGTTTTTGCCGGAGGTAATCAACCCTTGCGAAAGCGGTTACAGTTGAAGCTTCACTATTTTAAGAACATATATCCTCTTTATTTAGTTCCATGATTTCCGGAAGAAAGTTTTCATCCAGTGGCGGCACGTGACTCTCTTTTTGAGGAGCACTAAATGCATGACTGCGAAATTTATTCTTCATTCGCCACTATTTTTTAAATAAATATTTGCCAAATATATTGGCAGAATATTTCGCCGATTGCGAGCAGCCAAAGGATTCATCTAGATGTGTAATTCGCGCACCAAAACTGCGGACATATCAAGCGCAAGAACTTCATGCTAGAATCTGGCGTAAATTAATACAGCTGCGCCATCTTGCGGGCGGAGTTCGTAATCCACGCACGCGGGCTTTTAGTGTGGCGTTATATATGACAGAACTAGGCTAACTAGAAAGAAGACGATGGAGAAGAATTGAAAGTGTGGGCTTCGGAGCACATAATTGCTGAAATTGTTGATTTTTTAGTAACCATTTGCACCCTGTAAGATTAGTAATAAAATGTATCTGTTTTTAATGATCAGAAGACATCAAGAAAGTAGAAAATTGTAGATTTTCGGAAAAACCTAATGAATCCCCCCCCCCCGTCCCTCTCCCTTCCATTCCACCGTAAAAATTAAGTTACCTGACTCAATATAATATATTTAAGTATTTTTAATTTATTACAAAATAATAATAAATTGAAACTAAAATATTTAAATAGTGCCCATGTGTATGGAAATTAATTTTTCATCAAAATAATGCATAAAACTATAAACTGAAATAAGATCAATTTCGATTTTAACCTTAGGACTTTATTTTTATTCAGGTATAAATAGTGAATCAGTTTCAGCAAGATACTCTATATTGCAAAAAAGTCAAAATCAAAAATGCGCTAAAAAATATAAATCCACGTGACCGGCGTTGAAATCGGATGTGAAACACGATGCATGACACTATACTAAAGTATTTTAACTAATTATAGAATAATTGAAAATAAAGAATATATATTATTATATTACCCAAACATGCGAAATATGAATTTTTACACTGCGTCCTTCCGGATCTGGCTGAATTTTTATTTAGGGATTCCGAATTCTCACCAGTCAGTTTTAATAGTTATTAATGTTTTATGAGATGATAGATATTCGATTAAATAAAGCGAACATCATCTTACAAAAAGCGAGGTGGCAAACGTTTTTTAGCAAAAAAGTTAAAATTTTCTATCTCAAGGTTGCCAGTTTGGCCTCTAATTTTAATACGAAATTTCAAATTCACACCGTAAACTCCGAAAGAAGGATGTTTACTTAATGGAATAACAAAATGTATCTTATTAAATATAGCATAAAAATCTATTCTTTATTTCTGGTATGAACTTGAAATTTCTGAATAAAAATGGAGGCCAAACTGGCAACCCTGCCCTATCTTATAGTTTCAGCCAGGGTTGCCAGTTTGGCCTCCAATTTTAATTATAAATTTCAAGGTCATACCAGAAATTCTGACAGAAGAATTTTTACATTATGTGATCGCTAAATGTGTCTTATTAAATACATCATAAAGTACTATTCTTTTTTTCTGGTGTGAACGCAAAATTTCTGAATAAAAATTGAGGTAAAACTAGCAACCCTGGTTTCAGCGGTTTAATGCGTTTGACCGTTGCCACTGAAATACTCAAGGTCTGAGGATACAAGTTATGACGTCATCACTAATCGACCGACTTCTCACTAGTGTCGAATTCCTAATCGGAAATTTTGAATAGCAATTCCCTTTTATTTTATTAGTGAAAAATCTATCATCTTATAAAACAATAGAAGCTACTTAAACTTACTTTTGAGAATTCGGAAACAATAAATAAAAATTCAGCCAGATGCGGAATGCCACAGTGTTGCCGCATCTTGGTGATTTTTTATTAGGGGATTCCAGATTCCCACCAGTAAGTTTAAATAGTTACTATTGATTTATAAGATGATAGATATTCCACTAATAAAATAAAAGGAAATTGCTATTCAAAATTTCTCGGTGTGAATTCCAACATTAGTGAGAAGTCGGTCGATTAGTGATGACGTCACAACTTGTGTCCTCAGGCCTTGAGTATTTCGGTGGCAGCGGTTTGATCCGATATCGGAAAGATTTTTATATTCAAAAGTACTTTTATTAAAAAAAAAAAAAAAAAAAAATATGGCAGATTTCTCTTTAAAATATCCTACTATACGTGTATATAAGAAATTATTTTCAAAAAGTGGTACAAATAGAATAAAAAAATAGTCTACTGGGACCACATAGATAACATGTCGAAGAATATTTTTTCCGAAAAAGTGTGTTCGCCGTTAATTGTACAGACAACGTAACTTGTTTAAACCACTAATGGCAAAACTAAATGGTGGGTTTTCAACTTATTTTTGCAGGAAGTTTTTTGCCACCACAAATATAAATGGTAATCTTCGCTTTTTTTAATCGCAAAGTTTTTGTCATTACATTAAAAAAATAATTAATTAATAGTGATAGCTTAGTAATTAATTTAAGCATGCGTATTTATTTTGACCGTTGCGTCAACACAACACCAACTGGGAAAGGTATAGATGCCTTGTTATAGCTATCATTTCGAGATTACGATAGGAAGAACGCATTTCTAAGTATTTGGAAAAACTTCAAACATTCAATGTATGACTGTTTAATTCATTAATGTCAGATTTTTTTAGGGATGAATTCAGACGGGTAAGAACTGAAATCGGGGGTAATTTGAAGACTCTTTGTAGTTGATACTGTATCGAAATATTTCGGGAGAGACGTTTCTTTTTCTTTTCTCAGAAACGACTCGCATAGAAAGATCAATCTGTTCCTTTCAAATGAACAAACGTCCTAGTCTCTACAATTATGACTTTGATGAACGCGGTAGATTTGTAACGTTAGTTTTTCAAAATCCGTTAATTTCTTTGTTTAATTCATTCATAATCAGGACAATATTTAGGACATGCGGCAACATATACATATTGTTTCAACTATTTTAGTGTAGTAATTTTGCATTCTGCGATTAAACAAGGCATAGATAGAAATTCCAAAATTGTAAAAGAAAATCCACGTGTTCTAAACAAGGACTTCTTCACCCTTTTTTATTGTGTAAATATAAAAGTTCATATAAAAAAAAATCATAATGAAAAATATAAATGTTTCCTTCAGATAAAATAAATAATTGAATGCTACATATTAATATGTTTTTCGTAAATGTCGATGATTTCTTTTCGGTTTGTTTGTGACGGGAACATTTGCATAGCTGCAACTGTTACGCCTGTTTGTTACCACTTTTTTCGGAAAGAAATGTTCGTCTTACATAATCGTAGAAATTCAGGGATTTAATAAGGCGAATATTGCTAAGAAAAAATCTTAAACTTTATGCTATGCATTTGCAGGGTTCCTACAGGTCATAGAATTTCACTGACTTTAGGTCAGATAAACACCAGTATTTTCTTAAAAACTCGCCTTTTGCAATCGCGCGATTATACAAGTCGAGTTTTTCTACGTAAATATACTGGTGAGTAGGAATTAACGTGTAGGAATCCTCATTTGTTGTACTAGGGGTCTTCATCATCTTTGACAAGTCACTTGCTATCAAAAATTCTGAAAGGCTTTGCTTTATTTAATCGCAAATATCTGTCATTAGATAAAACCAATTTCGTCTATTCTAAAATAGAGTGAGATTGGTGACCCTCCAGTCATAGGTTGATGATCGCAACTATATACAAAATAAGATCTTGATCTGCGAATACTTCTTTTTAATGCATACGTCTAGTTATCATATGTAACACCATGCGTGCCATTCAGCGGTTCGTTGATTTGAAAAGATTTACCGTATTTCCCGGCGTATGCGTGTATCAAAGAATAATGATTGGACCCAGAAATTTTATTTGATGAAATGAAACTTCTTAAATCGCGGTAAATATTTGACTTCAATTATTAACCCTATATCTACTGACGGTACATATAAGTACCACCCACTTTAAACTTTCATCCCATAGCGAATATTACTAATATTCTAATGGAACTTCGTAAAAACACTCCTTTAACTCCACTTTATCCGGATACATGACAGCAGTAGTTCTAGGCTTGTTATTTTAGCGAAGAAGGAGGCTATCTTTGAAACAGTCGACGCGTTTAGTTCCGACATTTTGCACAGATTGTCACTCTCGTCTTTTTATTGCTACAAAAACAGTAAAGGATATAAGATACGTGTTGGATTTTTTTATGTGTTCATTATGATCTTAGATTACAATTTGACTAGCTATTTTAGTTGAACGGTGTATGTATTTGATTTAACAGCTGAATTACATGGTGGTGCTTATAAGTACCGTCAGTACACTGGGTGTTGGAGAAAAACATCTTGTTTACTTTTCGTCTCTGCAGTTATCCATCGTTTTCCTCTGCTTTAAAATGTAATTACAAAAATGTAGTGTAGTAGTAATTTTCCTAATACTTCTTTTCTGTTTCATTATTATTTTTTACAGGAAATCTAAAAACTTGTGATACTGGCTCTTTTTTGGTATGCTAGAAATGGCATATGTAAATTCATATATTGCATATGTGGAGATGCGAGAGAACATGTTGTCCCTGGAATATGGACGTGGCATAACTAAATGACTGCTAATAAAAACGAAACAAAAAAAAAACAAAAACAAAAACAAAAAAAAACAAAAAAAAAATTAACACTTTCGGGTCAAAGCAGTTTCAATGCTACATTGTTGAAATAAATGATTGGCACCAGAATTAAACGAATTTTTTTTTTTTTTTATATAAATACGAAAAAGGCTATATTTAACATACTTATTAAATCGAAAATATTTTACCACAATTCTGATGCCACATGAAATACCTTGTGGGTTTTCTGTTACGATATTTTAGTCATAATGTACTGACGGTACTTTAAAGTACCACTTTAATTATTTACCTCTAAGGAATTAAATTTCTCACGGGTGAGTAGTTTTTTTTTTGTTTATCCTTTAATTTTCATTGTAGTTACTGAAAAACAAATTGCATGAAAAAAATTGCAGTAGATCAGAATGCAGTGGATAAAGGGTTAACCCATTAAAGACTGGCGTTGCGTTTTTGCAAAATTTTATGCGTCAGTTTTTTTTTTTTTTTTTTTTTTTTTTTTTTTATGCTCTAAAAGATAAAAGTAAAATTTGCCTTATTTAACCCTTAAATGCATGATTTTTTATTTTGTTTAAAAAAATTATATATGATTCTCTGAAAGATGTATGAGACAGTAAAAATAATGAAGAAAATCAAAGATACATTTTTCGTATACTACGTCAACCTTTTCTTCTATTTCACATCTGCAATACAAGTAAAAGTAAAATATTGCAAATTAGTAAATATTTTATGTTTCACATCTGCAATACAAGTAAAAGTAAAATATTGCAAACTAGTAAATATTTTATTAAGTATGAATCTAAATACTCATTTTATATAATATTTTACTTTGTAAAACGTAACCCTTAAATGCATAAATTATTTTTTTAGAATTACTTTTTTTACTCTTATATTAAAGATTAGTTTTTGTTCAAGCCATCTGGTACAAAATTTGATTAAATTTCGGTGGAATAAAAAAATAACGAACCACCTTTTAAAAAGTTAAATTAGTCGAAGAATATTTTTTCCGAAAAAGTAATTGCAATCGGTTTTCCGCACGCGTGTTGTCCGTTCCATTTATATACAATGTAACTTGTTTAAACCATTAACGGCAACCTATGAAAGAGTATTTTGACCTTTTTCGGATAATGCAGATCCAGTGGTACTGACTATAGTGACGGACAGAATCAATGATTTTACTATAGAATGAATCATTTGGGCATGAGCAAAAACATAAGTTTCCAATCTTTGTATATATTTTTAATTAAATGCCACCGGAAATTTAGTAAAACAAAAGAGAAACAAAATCACAGTTGCCAAATTTCATATATTTTTTAATCAATTCTCTTCAGAAATGTTGAAGATAAAAATATTTTTTATATTTTTATGGGTTTTTTAGTTAATTGTAATAAAAATAAAATTAGAAAATGGATTATAGAAATTGAATTTTAAAAAAAAAGTTAGGCCGCTATTGCGCATGCCCGAACGATTCATTCGAATCGTAAAATTATTCATTCTGCCCATCACTAACTGACTATGCCGTCTACGAGCGACTGAGTTATCACTTTTTTCTGATTAGAAAATTTCACGCTACATAATTACAGTGCTCAGCAAAAGTTTAGACAATGATCGATTATGCTTCTGTACTGAGACGTATGTAACGAATTGTTGTAACGCAACTGTCATATATTACTGGGGACTTATTTTTCATACACAAACAATAAATTTTAATTTATACACTTTACATAATATATAATGACAAAAAAACAAATTTAACATTGTGGCAAAAGTATAGACAAATTGTCTGTTAACAGAAAAATACCCGTAAATTAAAATCGAATGGACCTACATTGTCTGCTATTAATGCAAAAATGTGAGTTCCCATCGAAGAAAATAAATCCTGCATCGCTTGGGGTTCTATTTCGTACCAAACACGTTCAACAGCAGATCGATGTTCATTTACAGAGGAGTATTGTCAAAAAATTGCATAAACCGTATGAGATATGATGCCACAAAAGTTTTCGATTGGGTTCAGATCACGGCTGAACGCGGACCAGTCGAGAACAATAATATTTTGAGAGTTAAACTAAATTTTTAATTTGCATGCAACATGAATAGACACATTATCGTGATCAAATACATACATTTGAAGAGCTAAAAGTTCATCAAATGGCTGTAAATTGTTTTCCAATGTATGTACGTAGCCTTACGCTGCTTGGCGACCATTGAGAAACTCCAGAGATACTTGAGAATTAAAACAGAGTGAGGCCCAAATCATTAACTCTTTCGAGGGCGGCTAATTTTAATTCCAAAACTGACAGACGGCACCAAGAATATTTAATTGAAATTTTCCTTTAATAATGTACGTCAAAATAAGCATGTTCGTATTTTCTAATAAATTCGTTTATAAATTCTGGTTTCAGTCCATTATTTCACCAGTTTTATAAACAGAATTACTCCGCGACGGAAAGGGGTCAATTTGTTGTGAGATTTCTAGGCTGGTTGTTTTATCATTTTCATGTAAACTAATGTACATCTTTCTATAATTCATCTACGAAAGTATCCGTTGACACAGAAAGCTCTGACTCACTTTTAATGCGATTAGCAGTCATCATTTGTCTAGATGCCAGTTTATGGATCCTTCTATAATATCATTTTCTGGCCACACGAGGCCTTCCAGATTTATGTTTTGCTTTGCAAGAGTCACCCTTAGTCAGTACTTAATAGACAGACTTCTTTGAATGATTCAAAGTTGCTGAAATTTCTGCAACAGTCTTTCCTTTCGATTTCAGCTTCCATGCATTAATTACTTCATCTGACTGAAATTTTCTAGCTCGCGGCATCTTCACTAACCGATACTATCGCGAGGTGCACTTAAATACTTCATGCATGTGACGTCATAAGTTTGAAATTTGCGTTTTTCCGTGAACAGTTGACTAAAAATCACAAAAGTGTCTAAACTTTTGCAATATGCAAATTTCTATTTTTTCAGTTAAATTAAGTAATATCCTACATTAAAACCGTTATTTTTGTCATAAAATGTTTAAAATATATTAGAAAATAAGTACAGCCATTTGTATAACCCAAGTGTTCGTATTTTGTTTTCAAAGGTGAAAAATCACCAGTGTCTAAACTTTTGCTGAGGACTGTATTATATACAGCAGAATTTCTGATGCACGCGAAGGCGAATTAGATACGCCAAATTATTGGGCTTTTCAAAAATAGTGATTTGAAAAAGTTTTTCTCAATAATTAGTACATACAACTGGTTTAATTGCTTGTAGAATATCTTCGTTTATTTATAACTTAGAAAATTCCGTTTGAAAATTGTTAACACAATATGGACGGGATACGAAAAAAAAATTTTTAATTAAAAAAGTCATCGACTAATGACGTGGCTTCTTTCTTATAGAAAATGCATTTATATCATGTTTTCCTCATATTTTTTTAGATTATAAGACTTTTTCTATTAAATTCTTAACATTGTGTGAAAAATATTTACTGAGTCATAAACGTCAGAATCCTATTTCAGAAACCAATTTAGGAATTACTTTCAGAAAAGGGAGAATCTTCTACTGGTTTAAATTCCCGATTGCAGAAAAATATAACGCCGGTAATGTGTTAATACTGAAATTATTTCTTAAAATAATAGTAAATAGATGTAAAATTATTAATTCGTTTAATATCATTTGTTGTTTGATTCAGTTTTACTTATAAAATTTCAGGGACAATTGTTTTGCTTAAACGTTGAAATTTTGAATACCGCCAGAGTTTGAGAACAAATAGAATTGAAAAAACATTTTTTGAGCATAAATTCTAAGATGAAATTTTAGTAATGAATTCTGGGTGTCATTTCGCAGTTTGACATTAAAATTAAGAGATATAAATAATAGACCAATGCCCGTCAAAGGGTTAAATTGAAATATGCATGCATCCACTAAATAAAGGCATGTATTTCACTTTAACCCCTTGAGGGGCAAGCAATTACGTTTGTGAAATGATCAATTCCCGCCGGAATCTTTGAAAAATTCTATTTCAAAATAAGTAAAAGCAATTTTGCAGTTTTTTTTTCCACCAAAGTTAGAAAAGTAAAATTTAATAAAATTTTTCTGGTGTAAAACTTCATTAATCGTAGGTGGTATATAATGTATACCGGTGCCCCTCAAGGGGTTAATTCTTCGCTTGATCTGTAAGAATACAGAAAATCAATAAGATAATACGAATAAATCTTTAAAGATACATTTAAATGATTCATATAATATTTACACAAAATAGCAACGTAAAAGTCTTCAAATAAATATTTTTTACGAAGAATGTATGTGATGTTTTGAAATAAAATTGTTACTACACTCTATTCCACCTCAACTTGGCAGCACTGTGAAAGGTAGAAACAGTAACATTCCGCCTTAAAAATAGTTCTCTGTTATTTTTTAATCTTAAATAGTGAAAATGCGTAGAAATTTATACGGTTATGTTTATAAATTACAAAATTCGGGATTTTGAAGCATATATTTAAAGTAATTCCTCTGTTAAAAGTATTTAATTTAAAACTAAATTGTATTTAAGCAAACGTATATAGTAAAACTCCTGGCGAAAAAAACTCTCCTTTGGCGGGGAACCAATCTCCAAGGCTAAATATCTGGCGCGCTTTTTGAGCTTACGTTCCCATTGAATTTTACTCCTCCCATTCTTATTGTTCTTATGAATGGTTTTAACCCCTCAACCTACAATGACGGGCATAGCTCGCGTACGATGATCGAGCCAAATGTAAATTCTTCTTACCACTAAAATTTCACAGTAAATATAGTTTAATTTAATCGTCGAAATTCCATGATTAAACAAGGCGAAAATCTCTATTAAATTTTAGTGGTAGCTATGGATTTGCCAAACCGTGGAACTGTTTAAAGTAAATCGTAGGTTAAGGGGCTAATGATACTTGCTGCCTGCTTCCGCTTTTAATTTTCATTTAAACGTGTTCATTTTTTTAAACTGTTAATTATTGTTATTATTTGTTCGTTTATTATTTGAGTATTTGTAAAATTTGTTACTTTTAAATTTGAATTATAAAATGTAGGATAAAGCGTCATCTCTATCCACGTTTTACATAGAAAATGACAAAGTCCTGTAAGGGGCCGTCCACAAATGATGTCACGCTTGGAGGGGGGTGGGGTTTATGACATTGTGACAGTTTGTGACAAGGGGGTGGGAGGGTGTAAGAAGAAATGTGACATCACACATTTTGGTTAAAATAAAAGCTTTAAAAATCAGCAGATTCAATTTTGAAATTATTTTGAAATTAAGTACTTTGTGTTGATAAAGTAAAGATAAAATTTAAAGCCGAATATATTAAATTCCATTTCAGACTCCAAAATACTACTATTTTCAATTGTTCTTTCATATTAATATTTTATTACCATTTTATATTAACACGTTCACGCCGGCGCGGTGGGTCACACTCGACTGTCTCAGATCTGCAAAGTCTCCGACTTTTTGGATACCAGTATTTTAATACAGATAATGTTGTTTTACTAATTAGAACAATTGGGCGATTTAAAGGAACAACATTTTCTCTAAAATAATAGTGGTGTGAAAAAAAGCCGGAAAAAAGTCGAGCGTGACCCACCGCGCCGGCGTGAGCGTGTTAATTATGTTTTTTGTTGTAAACCTTAATCTTACTTCATACAAAATAAGTACACGAATCATTTTTATTGTTATGCTCACAAATGTCATTAAAACACATAGTTAAAGTTTAAAAATAAAATTTGAAATATAATCTATAACGTAGTGCTTTGTTTCTGAACTGCAAGTATATGTTTATTGCCGAAACGTCAGTGAAGGCTTACTGTGGAGACACGAAAAAATTTGGTTTCTGTTAGTCTGTCTGTTAGTCTGCGATAACTGCCGCAAAAAGCATCCGATCGGCTTGAAATTCACTGGGCATTCTGATGAGGTACCCGGACTTAGCTGTATAGTTTTTGGTTAAATTTGGTTCATTCGTTCGGGAAATATGGAACATTTTATTTTGCTCTATAATGCTGCTCTATGGCAAGTCAGACGATTTTCAGATTTTCATTTGTTGAAAAAAATGGCTCATATGAAAAATGGATTTAAATGGTAAATTTTTGATGCTGAAATTTTTAAATAACATTATTAAATTATTCCAATAAATTTTGTCAATATATTTGCGAGATTTTTTTAATTAGGTTTATAATATTGGGGGGAATTTTATACATGTTTTCCAATAATATAAAGGATTTTGTTTTATCAATTTCACATAATGCATATTTCATTTTTTTCCTTTTCTTTCGCTGTTGCCTAGCAACGTATTTGGTCCTAATAATATTAGTATAATTGCGTGTATAATGTTTGCGTAAAGCCAACGTCAAAACGGACGAATTAATGCATTTGTATCTTTGCATATAGATGGATTTTAGCCTAGAAATAAAAATAGGCAATATTTCATTTATTTTATTTATTTTATTGAAATATTTTGCTTAAAAATACAAAAGTTCATTATTTTCATAGAGAATAACGAAACATTTTTCCGTAACATTTACCAATATTTCTTTAATTGTTGCCAAGAAAATCAAAACCCGGAATAATATTTTCTTTTAAATAATTTTCAATTGAAATGTTTTGTCGTGAAACAGGAAAATGAAAAATAAAATTAAGAATAGAAAAATTAATATGGCGGCATATTGGAAATAAAAAAAAAACTCTCGAGTATTTCTTAATATGAATTTTGAATATGATGAAAAGTTTTGAGTAAGTACGCATAGCAGGTGAATTAGACGTCATTTATCGAAAACAAAGATGCTGGAATAAAAAGATCTTTGGTAAAATAAAATTAACTATTGTTCACGGAGGAAAGAGATAGATGGAGATGCAGTATGCCGTAAAAACAGTTTGCAATACGATGTGCGTTATCGCTCAGATTTAAATGCCCTCATTCGGCCCAAACAAAACAAGTACGTGGAACAGGGACCAAATTCTTTGACTTCATCCTTTTTTTTTTTTTTTAAGCACGTCGTTGTATTGTGCCGAATGTAGCGGATTTTAGGGTTACATTTTTGGCGTCACTTCAAGATTTATTGTCTGTGTACGGTGAACATGAATATTTTATTTTAAATTTAAATTTTATTAATTTATAAAAAAAAAAACAAACTTATGCTTATCATTATAAATCACAGCGTAAAAAAAAAACTAAGATATACTATAACCATCCGCACAATCAATAAAAAATTACGAATGTAAATTTAAATAGACTACGGGGGGATCAGGGGGGCAGAGCCCCCCTGAAAAAATGCAATTTTTGATTTAAAAAGTTACCAGAATATGTAGCTCATCAGAATTTCAGAACATCAATGTATAACCACTTATTTAACACTTTTAATTTCTGAAACTTTACGAAGTATCTTGTATGCTCATAAATATTTATGTAATTTGAAAACTTTAAAAAGCGATTTGTAGGAAGTTGAATATTATGCAATGAGTGTTAAAAAACAATGACTTGCAAAGATGACGTTGAGGCTCCTGATCTGCAGATTTACTAGTGTAATATAGCGTAACATGTGACAATTTCGGGGGGGGGGGAGGGGTATGGTGAAGTGCCACGCTTCCGACAAAGGGAGGGGAGTCAAAAATATTGAAAAAAGTGTGACATCATTTATGGACAACCCCTAAGTAAAGGAATAAATAGGCAATACTTTTTTTTTATCCTTCTGCTTTTGGAATAATAAACTTATAGCAAATTGAAGCTAAAGAAGAATGAAAGAATGACATCGGCTGATTAAACAATTATTACTTTTTTCCCTTATATCGTTACTAAACACATAATGGAACTAGCGTCCAGCCATTTTCTTCTTTCAGTAATGAATAGTAAATTATTAATTATCATTTTAGTAATTAAAGCATAAAATTGTATATTACGTTCCTAATTATAGAGTCAATTGTTTAATAATTATTAAGGTGCTACTTCACTCATGAAAACACCCGCTAGCTAATCTTAATCCTATGGAAATTTTTTTTTAAATATCTCATTCGCAATTTAATATATATTTTTTTCCACATTTGATAGCTGAGGTCGATCTCTACAAAGACCTTTTTTACTTTTTCGATTTTGTTTTGCTTAGAGGTTTTTTTTTTTTTTTTTTTTTTTTTTTACTAGGATAATTTCACTTTTGAAACCTGTTTTGAAAATTAGAAAATCAAAGAACCTGCAAATAAAAAAAAAAACCTGCAAATAAAATTGAAAAAGTAAAAAAAGGTTCTTTGTAGAGATCGACCTCAGCTATCCAATGAACAAACAAACAAACAAAAAAAATAAAATACTGAAATGCAAACGAGATATTAAAAAAATTCTTGCATAGGATTAACAGTAGCAAGCGGGTGATTTTGCGTGAGTGAAGTAGCCCCTTAATTTTAAGCAGTGTTAACGATTTAATATTAAATGCAGTTTTTAATTATTTTAATAAATGTAAATATCTGTAGAATTTAATGTTGTTTTCCATAATTATTATACAATTTATATGTACGTAATGTTATTATATACTACTAATACTAAGTAATGAAATTACTCATTTTCAGTTTATATAATTTTTGTAATTTCTAATTAATAATTATAATTTTATTATTTAAAGCATAAAAACGTGGATTATATTAGCAATTAGAGATGTAATTGTTTTGGAAACATCAAATTCTTGGTAACAATTCTGTATTTTAAAGCAGAAGGGAGGTGCGGCAAATCATAAAAATTTGATTTAAATTTTTAAAAAATCTGATTTTAATGAAAAAAATTCAGATTATTTTATTTTTTTAAAAAATCATGACTTTTTTGCGCCCTAATATCTATAATTATATGTATATTAAAGATGAGACGGGCTCAGTCTGAGGGCCTGAGACCTAGCCTTTTCCAAATGTCTGCCAGTGATTTGGTATAATAACAGATTTTCTGTTTTAAATAGATTTTCAGATAATTTGTTTTTAATCTTTTAACCCAATATCAGAGCTGCCAAGTCTGCGGCTTTTTGGATACCAGTATTTTAATACAGAAAATGTACTTTTATTTAATTGGAACATTTGGGCTATTTAAAAGAAGAACCTTTACTTTAAGATAATAGTGGTGTGCAAAAAGCCGGAGACTTGGCAACTCTGCCCAATATAGATAATGCTGTCCTGTATTCAGTAAAATTCATTCGGCATTCGTACAGCAATTTTTAAAATTTTCTCGATTTTTTAATGCGATTTTCAGAATTTTTTGCTTTTTGCGGCAATTATTTTTACATTTGTAAGAGGTATTCGGTTTATTAATTTCGAGCTTAAATATAGCAAATTTTGTCGTTTGCGATTTCAAATTTTTTAGAGCATTTTCAATGTGATTTTTTCATTCCGATGCGATTTTTTGACATTTATGCATGGAATTCGATTTCATATTTTTACATTATTAGAGTAATTTTTGCCATCTTTTCAATACGGTTATTCCGGAATTCGTGCAATGTTTTTTTTTTAAATTTTTCACAATTTTTAGATATTTTTGCATTTGTGGGCTGCACAACGACGGGCGGGTCAGCTAATGTAATATAAATAGTGCTGCAATCTATTTAAAAATGGTAAACATAAGAAAAGAATAGTAATGCCATTCGTTATTTTAATAAATAATTATATAATAAAACCAATTCCACAGGAACTTTAAAATGTACTGATTTTTCCACACGCATTATATTTTTCCGCCAAAATGGCGCTTTTTCTTGTTTTTTAGAATCCCCTTTCCTTCGAGCAACCCCTGGTTACTACGGCAACGGCTGCAAACCGGCTTTCGTAGCGTTTCCAGCACTGCCAACTTAAGGTGGAATCAAGTATACATAATAGTTTATTTGTTTTTAAGTATTTATATCATATTTTAACCCTTTCAAGGGCATTGCACTTCCTCTGCTAAAATGTTGAAATGAATGAGTGACACCAGAATTTATGAACAAATTCATTTGGAATTAAGAAAAAGCTATATTTCATATGCATGATAAATGTAAAATTTTATACAAAAATTCTGGTGCCAGTGTGGCATTTGGGAGTTAACATTAAGGGATTTCATAAACGTACCACCGCCTTTGAAAGGGTTAAAGAAAACTGTGTGGATCTGAAAAATCAGTTTTATGCACCACAATTTAGTAAGCATATTTCCGTTTTCATTTATTCTATTGCAGTTGGCAGACCTATTCTTCACTAAGAGTATCATGCTCATATTGTGTTTGAAAGAGTGTGCAAATTAGGAGTTGCTCCTATATTTGTGCAGGGAAAAAATTATGTGGGAAGAAACATTAGAGGTCTTCAT
Organism: Maratus speciosus; assembly: GCA_963932465.1. Taxonomy (NCBI): domain Eukaryota; kingdom Metazoa; phylum Arthropoda; class Arachnida; order Araneae; family Salticidae; genus Maratus; species Maratus speciosus. The sequence goes on from OZ010796.1 coordinate 550,728,451, forward strand.
ATTCAAATGTGCAAGTCCCTATCAGGGTTTCCTGTTTGGCTTTCTTTTTTATTCAGAAATTCCGAGCAGTAATTTTCACTTATGAAAGTCACTTCGTGATTCCATAAATTAAAATATCTTCTTTCCTAATATCCTGTATGAATTCAAAATTTCAAATTAAAAAAAGAGGCTTTTCACGCAACTCTGGATTCAATTATATCAATATCTTAACACTTACTATGGGCCGGAACATATACTTCACAGTGGACTATTTTTTATTCAATTTGTACCTCTTAAATACTTGAACTATATATGCAATAAAGTATTTTCAAGAGAAATTCGTCGTATTTTTCTTATGTAAATTGTGGTATGATTGAATACAAAAATAATTGCCAGTCCTGCCCCGGAAACTTGAACTGAAAATTCGTGTTATTTTAGCGCCTTATTCATGGAAATATTATCTCACAAATATGGTCAAATTTTCATTTTTTTTTTTTTTACTGGTGTGAGTTTGCCCATGTGTTATAATCTTTTTCCGTGACACTGACAGAAGGTTGTCTAGGTTGTCACAATATGGCGGAAACAACGGGCCTGACTACCGCCAAAGTAAATTTCCACCAGTAAATATGAATAGCTGTTTCTGACAATTTATCGCTAAAAACATTGCATTACAAGGCGTTTAAGTGAGCAGAAAATTTCTATTTAAATTTACTGGTAGAAGTTTCCCTCAGCGGTAATCAGCCCCTGCGAAAGCGATTACAGTTGAAACTTCACTATTTTAAGAATACGACAGTTCCTCTTTATTAACAGTCCCATGGTTTGGACACCATTATATTTCGAAGTTTCAAATTCACGCCAGAAAATTTTATAGAAGAATTTTTTATTTAAGTTATCACGAAATGCCTATCATTAAATAAAACAAAAAATACTAATTTTAAATTCTGATCTGAATTCAGATTTTCTGAATAAAAGTGGAGGCCAAACTGGCAACCTTGGAAGTGTGTATTTAAGACTGCGTTCTAAGCAGTGCTCACACTCGGTCGTTTTTTTAACATAAATGTTTGCAAAGAAAAATATTTTTATGTATTCCTCTTAAAAAATTTTTAGAAACGAACCTCGAAGATTATTATTGTCGCCATTGTTCTAAAACACCACCAAAATAGAAAAATCCGGAGCGAAAAATTTGTAAAAACTGAAAAATCCGGGACGAAAAATCTGTATAAATTGAAAATACGGAGCTAAAAATTTGTATAACATGAAAATTCCGGTGCTAAAAATTTGTATAAATTGAAATATCCAGAGCTAAAAATTTGTATAAATCGAAAACTCGGGAGCTAAAAGTTTGTATAACCCGAAATATCCGAAGGCAAAAAAAAGCTAAACATCTGTAAATTGCTTAAAGCTTATTGTGCGGAATGAATACTTTGTGAATGAAATCTTCACTGGAACTGTGTAAGTAGAATATGCCGAAAAGCAGGCCTTGAGATTGGGAAGAATTTCGACGTTTCGGAATTCTCGGTTGGCACGCGTGGGTGATTGACGCGTGTTTAAACATCGCCAAAATCGGGTGTCTCATTTGTTCTAGGATTGTGCAAAAATTTTTTCTTAAAGTGTCGTTTTTACGAAAAACATTTTTCTCTTTTATTGCAACGCCCCTCCAGAGAGCAATTTTAAAGGTACAGATAAACCAAAAATATGTTCTTAAAGTTGATACATTTTTTTTCCAATCGATGGGGAAATCGGATTTTAAAAATATGAATTTTAACCCTTTTAAATATACCGGCTAACACAAGTCACTTCGCGTCCCACGGCGACGCTATTTTTTCAACGCTAAAAGTAACTAAACGTCCGTATTTTAACACAATCTATTTAGAGAATCTTAATAAACCGGATAGGTAGAAATAATTTTTACAAAATAAAATGTTCGAAAATTTGGACGAAATCAGTAAAAACCTGAGTGTTTCGTCACGGTTCCGCTCGCTTTCGGTACGCATAGACTTTAAAAATCAAATTTCGCAGAAAGTAAAATACAAAATAGCATGTGGTTTCCATTCAATATTTTGTCCTGATAACTTTGTTTAAAAATATAGATTCAGGCAAAATGGTGTTAAAATATAAAACCATACAAATTTGAAGTTCATTTAAAGTTATTATCATGGGCCGGGACGCTGCCATCGAAATACTCAAGGCCTGGGGACACAAGTTGTGACGTCATCACTAATCGACCGACTTCTCACTAGTGTTGGAATTCACACCGGGAAATTTTGAATAGCAATTTCCTTTTATTTTATTTGTGGAATACCTATCATCTTATAAAACAATAGTAACTATTTAAACTTACTGGTGAGAATCTAGAATCCCCTAATGAAAAATCAGCAAGATGCGGCAACACTGTGGCATTCCGCATCTGGTTGAATTTTATTTAGGGTTTCCGAATTCTCACCAGTAATTTTAAGTAGCTGCTATTGTTTTATAAGATGATAGATATTCCACTGATAAAATAAAAGGGAATTGCTATTCAAAATTTCCGGGTAGGAATTCCAACACTAGTGAGAAGTCGGTCGATTTTTGATGACGTCACAACTTGTGTCCTCAGGCCTTGAGTATTTCGATGGCAACGGCCGGGCAATGCAAAGCGGGTCTGCAAGTTTAATAAATAAAGTCAAATGATTATGAAATAGAAATAAGTTGCATTTTATTTAATAAAATTTTTGGTCGGAAACAGATTTATTTGAGACTTGGCTTATACATTCGATATTACGGTAACATTAACCCTTTCAGCTGTGGTGGTGAATTTCTTCAAAATGCCCAAATGTCACATAGGTATCAGTATTTTTTAAATAAAAGATTCGGATTATAAAATACACGAAAAAATGCATTAATCTATTTTCAAATAAATTTGATTGAATATTCCGGTGCCAGTGTGACATTTGGAGATTAAAATTAAGTGGAAAGAAATACACCCATCAGAGTTCAAAGGGGTAGCAGGGCTGCCACAGGCGACTATTTTTTAATTCTACCTCACACCACTTTCTCAAAAAAAAAAAAAAAAAAACTTAGGCTTAGTTTTCGAGAACATTTGCAAGAGAAATATACTACAAAACTTGTTTTTTTTTTAAATAGTGGTGCGAATAAAATAGAAAAATAGTAGCCTGTGGCAGCTCTGCATTAATAAATGCTAATCTCAGTAGATCTGATTATTTTGTAGTAACACTATTTCCAAATATCGCATTATTTAATCGCAGAGCTCTGCGATTAAATATGATGATACTGTTAAGTAATGCAGCTATAGTATTCATAAATAGCAGTACTCGTTAATAAGCATATCACCGCACCCAGGATTGAAGACAAATGCATCTCACTGCACCATGGATGGAAGACATATAGCATATTTTATTTTAACACACAGTTGACCGGCAATTTCCTATGAGCTATGTGTTTCAAGACAATTTATGCCCTGCATTTTCTGAAATTTGGTTGCCTAGTTAGGCTTTGCAAGTTTTTCTATCAATAAAAGTTTGGATTTTATATGAAATTTCGTATAGAGACGTAATCTTTAAGTTAAAAGTTTGCTATTATTTTATTTAACACCATGAAGGGCGGTAGTTCATTTTTGGACCACTTAATTTTAATTCCTAAATGTGACATTGACACCAGAATTTTTGACCGAAAAATTTCCTTTTATGAAGTACGCAAAGAAAAGCTTTTACTTATTATTAAAAAAAATGTTTTCAAATTCCGGTATCAATCAATGGTTTCAGCATTTTACGCATAGAAGTACTTTGCCCCTGAAAGAGTTAAGAAGAATGGCGTGGGCGGAACTAAGAATCCAGTGCAAGTCCTTAGTCAACAACGTATCGTTTTAGAAGCACGATTATATTCGTGACCGGTCAGCAGAGTGTTAAAATGTGTGAAAAACTATGAGTAGGTCAACATTTAGGACAATGCAATGAACTGATCAAAATTTGTGCTGATTTCAAAGCAAACATAATCAACATAAAATTCATCCATCCAATATCATGGACAAGTTGGACGCAGGTTGGATTTGTCTTTAAAAAAAATAAAAACGCGGCCAACTCGGTCCGTTAATTGAACACGATTTTTTTTCAAGGAAAAATATTCTTTATAAATTTCATATAAACTTACCGGTAAGTGTGTTTTTCTTGCAATTGTTGCAGAAATCTACCACATTTTTTTTTCTTAAAAATTACTGGTTTCCAAAAAATGGACCAGTGGACAAGTCATGTAAATTATGTTCTTTAGCCTCCTCGGTTCTGAAGTATACCATGTGACACTTTTAAACCGAGGGGGATATAAACTAAACTCTTCGATTTTTTTACATTTTTACTTTACATCTATATAGCTGAATGTTTTTGGCTTTGGATCAGAACCAATAAATGACAGCACTGATGCTTATTTTCTCTTAAGGTTACAATGGATCTGAGTTTGGAAAATGCATTCCATGCAGTGTGTCCAAAAAAGTAAGAAATTTTCATAATTAAGTAACTTAAACCTTTTACAATAAAAAAATTTGAGGATTTGCAATTCGTTCAGTTAATTAAAGGCCTTCAATTTGGTAGTGTGTAGTTTAGGTTATCAATAACTAAATCGATATTTTAATGGTGTTAGTCATTTTAGATCCGTATTTGTGAACCTAAATTACAAGCCCCCAAAAGTATCAATTTCACAAAAAAGGCTAATTCTGTCATCTATGGCGTCTTTTTGTTTATGCAAAATTACTGAATGTGTATTCACAATGTTTGTTAGCAGAACAACAGTAAATCGAAACTAAAATATACTACTGCTGTCTGCTTTTAACTAAATAAAACTACCAGTTTTTAAGGGAAAAGGGGACATCTCTCTATTTTTATACTGAAACTTTCACTTTAAATAATTCGTTAACACTTCTCACCTGCTCATAACGAAAGTTAAACAGAGACAAGGAAATTGTACTTACGTGGATAGCCGGCACTGTTCTTCAATAAGAAATAATTAACACTCACAAGTAATCACGAAAATTTCACATACATCAACTATTTGTATTAACTACGAAAAAAAAAAACGATTACAGTGTAAAGGGGACTTTAACACAAAGCTTCGCCCCATATACATTTTTACCTTCATATTTTCATCTTTCTACAATTTTACAGAACAGAATCTTCACTTACTCAAAAACTCGCGAGCAGACAAAATTACTTGTACATTTATATACATGATTCATGAATTTTTTATGCCATCTATCGGCGGAAACAAAATATTTTTATATCAGATAATCACATAATTAATTAATATCAGGAAATAAACTAACAGAATATTAATCATTATTAAATTTACACTGAAAACAAAAATAGGAAACCTTAATAATACAAGTTACACAATTATTCAAAATATATAAAAAGATATAAGAAATATATAAGAAATAAGAAATATAAATCAAAATTGAAAGAACTGCAAGGGCAGTTTTGGTGCTGCCATCTTCATGCAATATTTACAAATAAGAAAGAAAACACAGTCATTTCAAAACACTCCCACCATTTGATTTGTGAGAGTCAAATCAAAAACTAATTTTTGTATCTCTAGTACAGGCGCAAACTTCTAAAGGATAAAGCGTACGCACAGGAGGCACCAAAGTGCCATTTTTTTGCCTTAACTTTAACAACTCTTACACGTCCGTCTTGACCCGTGCAAAGTTCCTGAGCGATTGGCTAACTGATGCGTTTGATGTTCTCTGAACCGATAAGCACAATGTCAACTTCCTTGATATCACAGTCCTTTTGACCATGTTTTTGTGCTAATTGGCCAAGATATTCTTATCGAAACATCATTCGAAATTGTTCGCGAAGTTCTTGACATTGATGTTGGCGAACAAGCAGTTTGTTGTTATCGACGAAGTCCAAATCCACTACACCTGATGTTCGAAGTTAGCGTAAAAACATCGGCGGAGTCAATGGTGCAAGATCTTCCGTATGGTATGAAACGTAAGTGAGTGGTCTACAGTTAATAACGTCTTCGGCGTCACAAATAATTGTGAGCAATTCCTCATAATTTACTGAATTTACCCTAGCACTCTGACAAGCAAATTTTTGGTGGTCCGAATTGTTGCTCCCACCATCCGCCCAACCATGCAGCAGTAGGCGGAATAAATTTACATTGTATTGGATTTAAAGTTTCATGAGTGATTACCTTCTTACTATCAATTTTCTTCAGTGCTGCAGAAGTTCCTACAAAATTGGTGCCATTGTCCGTGTACACTATAGAAGGGCGGCCTCTCTGGGCAATGAATCGGCGAAGAGCTTGTCTGAAGTACTCGGTGCTTATAGAAGTGACAAGTTCTAAGGGTACACATCGGTACACAGCACACGTAAAAAGAACTACTCACGCTTTTACTTCATTTTTGAGAATCAGAGGGCCACATAAATCGATTCCTTTTATTTCAAAGCTAAAGGCATCACAAACTCTGTCTAATGACAATTGGATGGGTGAAGTAGTTGGCGGCTTTATTGTAAATCTCTGGCATTGTATGCACTTCTTAATTACTGCTCTAATAGTGCGTCTATCAGCTATGATCCAAAACTCTTCACGTAATATGACCACAAGAGCCTGGATACCAGCATGGGAATTTTTCAAGTGATAATATCGTATCAAACATTGAACAATGTAATGTTTTGAAGGTAACAAAACAGGATTTCTGAAAGCGTGATGATCCGCACGTTCTATAATTTTAGTCTTTACTTTCAGTAGGCCCCTCTGATCTCTCTCAGTCAGGAAGCTATGAACTGAGTCTCCAGTCTCTGAGAAACTCCCGCCTGAACAAGTGAAAGAAGTGTGCTCTTAGATTCCTGAATTTCATAAGCAGATAGAAAGGGTTCTTTATTAACGTTACGTTTTAAACAATTACTGATAAACCTTTTCACCCAACTTAAAACCCTTATCATCTTTGAAAATTTAGAGAATCTCTCATACCATTTAATTTCTTTAGGATCCTTTATAATATTTAAACTTAAAACTTATTTAAAAATTAATATTTAAACTTTACACCTTTCTTGCTTTCAGAAAAAACTAAAGTCTCATCTGGCTCTATTTCTAGCTTTGGCCAGTTGTCTTTATGCTCTTTTAGCTAGCTAGGCCCATACCACCATTTATATTCCATAAACCGAAGAGGGGAGCAGTCGCGAGAAGGCAAATCTGCCGGATTGAATTGGCTCGGAACGTAAGACCACTGATTTACTTCTGTGACAGCACAAATTTCCTTCACCCGATTACCCACGAAAGCCCCCAACTATTGTTTCCTTTAATTCAGGATAACGCGGTGGTGGAATCGGTTCAAAAATATTTTGAGCAGCCCTGTAGCGAAAGAGCTTCTGTGACACATTTAGAAAGATGCACCCCTAATACACACGCCATACGTTCGAGTCTTGGTATTGTAATCTTTTTTAATGGTACGACCCTCGCTTTAGCCATAAATAATCTTACGACTATTTCCCCGTTGTGTTCGCATCTCAAAAAAATAACGGTCGCATAGGCATGTTGGCTTGCGTCACAAAAAACATGGAGTGACCAGGAACTTATATCTCCAAACCTTATGCGCCGCGGCAACTTCAAATCTGTAAGTATTCCCAAATTACTATACCACTTTAAGAATTTAACTTTAATTTCTTCAGGTAAAGGAGTATCCCAATCAACTTTTATATTCCAAATTTCCTGAAAAAATGACTTTGCAGTCAATAAAACAGTTGTCAGGAAACCTAATGGGTCAAAAATAGTCTGTGTTAGGGACAAAATCTCTCTTTTTGACAAATTTTCTGAAATCGATGATCTTTTAATACTAATATTCAGATTATCGTCGTTCCTGTCCCACATAATTGCTAAAACTGATAACGGATCCTCTAACACAGATACTGTACCCAAAACATGTGGCATTGCACCGATATCTGTCCCTACTGAATTACATGTCTACATGCGTAGCTCCATCTTATCTTCGGCGAGAACCTCAGTAGAATATTTTATAATCTCTTCGAGTTCTTGCTGTTTATCAATGGATGTTACGCAATTATCTCTGTATAAAGATTTATCTATTTTTTGAGTTAAAAACCTAGTTTCGGGTGGCATATGTCACAAATGGTATCTTATAACCGCTCCTAATAAAAAGGGGCTGGAGGTAACCCCAAAGACTACCCTAGTATGGCGGAACACTTTTATAACATTCTCTCTCTCCCACCATAAAAATCTCAAAAAATCCCTATCTTCTTTTCTTAATTCTATTTGCAAAAATGGGCGTCTAAAATCGGAAGTTACCCCAATGCATTTTTCCCTAAATCGCAACAAAATCGAAGGAATTTCTTCAATTAAATTTTGTCCCTTAAATAAACAGTCATTGAGAGAGGGAGCTCTACCCACTTTGCACGACAAATCGAAAACATGTCTTATCTTAGTTGTGGCACTATCTAATTTAAACACTGGGTGATGGGGAAGATAATACCCCTTACTATCTCGTTCTGCCTTTGGTACTACTTCAATTACACCCTCTGTCATCCACTCGTCAAAAACCCTATTATATTCCTCAAATTTATTCAAAGATTTCAGTTTTCCGGAAACACTGAAAAGTCTCTTTTCGCCCACATGACGATTGGATGGTAACTATACATTTGTTCTCATCCATGGTAAACCCATAGAGTAACGACCCTCTTCGTTTCGAGTAAGAGAAACTAAGAATTATTCCCGGGTTATTTCTTCTTCCGCAGCATTAGTCAAATTTTGTTTCGTATCTAATACTCCGATTGTTTCTAAATCCAAAAGATCAGAAATTTGAAATCTCTGATAGCCAAATTCGTACACAAATGTGTAGCCCATTTCTCTTTAGGAGAAGAAAAATCATCCAATGCATACAATCATCCAAACGGCCCAACCCAACTTCGTACATACGCGGTCAATCCTCCTTTTAATTGCTGAACCAGACCGGTGAAATTTTCCCCATATATATCACTACCTATAAGCATCTCAATTTTAGGATGATCTGCACCCATATCAGATAACCAAATTTTATTACGTTTCAATTCCCTTAAAATTGATCCTCTAGGTAAACGCAGAATGTCACCGCAGATTACGTCTTGGTCCAAAAAATCAAACTCTAAATCTGGATATTTCTTTTGATTTAGTGAACATAATTTTACCCTATATTTCTTCATGGAACTATTTATAAACAGAAACTGACATATCCTTAAAATAGCGAAGCTTCAACTGTGACCGCTATCGCGGACGTTGTTTACCGCCGGTGAAAAGTTCTACCAGTAGATTTACATAGAACTCTTCAACTTATTTAAACGCCTTATTATTACAAAATTTCAGTCATAAATAAGGGTAGAAACAGATTTTCATTTTTACTGGTAGCAGTTTACTTTGGCGGTAGTTAGCTCTTGTGTTTCCGCCATATTGTGACAACCAGGGAAACAAACAGACAGTTTTACAAGGTATACTGACACCAGTAAAAAACAAATAGAAAATTTTACGAAATTTTTGAGAAAATTTTCCATGAAAAAGACGCTTAAATAAGACGAAATTTTCTATTCAATTTTACTGGTGAGATGTTTGTCCTGGCGGTAATCGGAAACTGAAGATCCGATATAAAAAAAGCAGCCTCCATCTTGTGACAACCCCCTCAGTTACTTCACTCGCAACTGGTAGACAGTACACTATATGTCTTCTCCTCCTTATTTATAACTCCATTTATTTGCTATGCAACTTCGGTTCAGTTCTAGCACCCCCGAATAAAGTATGAGCTATTTTTTCTTTAGAAATAATTGGTACACCCAACTTGACTGCCAGAGACTCTAAAATATATGACTTTTGCGAACCGCAATCTAGAAGTACTCTTACATTTTTCAATTTATTCGCAAGCGCGACTTTTACCTGCAAAGTCGTTAATGCTACTTCCGCGTTGCAAGTTTGCCTGGCAGCGGTTATTTGTACATGTTCTGTTACCGCCTTTTCCTTCGGTGGTTCCCCTTTTTTATGTATTTCTGGGCAAAGTGAAATCAATGAGGTCTGCCACAAGAATAGCAACGCACAAATTGCTTAGAAAATTTGGCGACATGATTAGGTTCTAAACACTTTAGACAACACCTCTTCTCTTTAACTTTAGCGATTTTTTCCTCTAGAGTTAATAAAGGAGCTTCGTAACAATTTTTGCTATCATGATTTTTATCCCAAAAATGCACGAACGCTCTATAATAGTTAGGAAATTTGATTCAGTAGGAATATTAGGTTGTTTGAATTTATCCCTTACCTAACCTCTTACTTTATCATAATATCCTTCTCTACGATTGTTATTTTCAAAACCGCTGCGTGCTAGTTTTAATCACTATTCAACTTTAACTTCGGCTTTTAAAAATTTCATTAAATTATTGAGGCGAGAGAGATCTGTTCCCTCGGGTTGATTGAAAAATGGACTCCTCTGCCACGCTTTCGGGACATTTTCGGTGGGGCTCGACTCCACCATCGGGTATAACCATGATGTGTTTCCGCTCGATTCCAGACCTAATGAATCTAGATCCCTCAGCTGGGCTTCAATTTTATCGTGCAGCTTATCAAGGGGCAATTTTTTTCTATTGTCTGCTTTCACATTCGAAATAATTAATTTAATCAACTCCCTTACATAGATTTCAATTAGTAAATCAGGCTTCCCCAAACGCTCTGTCAGCGCCATAACTGCATTTTTATAATTATCGTAAGTAATCGGGTAACTATCAATAAATTCCTTAGCGCGTGACCCTATTTTCATATTTTGTACTAAATAAGAAAAATTATCACTGTAATGTAAATCAGGGACCTCGTGAATTTTTTGAAACTAGGACCAAAACACGCAGCCAATTAATTAATTCTCCGTCGAATTTGTTTAATTAAATTTTCGGAAGCTTATAGGACTTCATCTTATTACCCGAAACGCTGAATCCATCGTCTGGCTTCGACTCTGTGATTATAAATTTTTCATTAAACTGACTAGTCAGCGTGATGAAGTCATCGGAATAAGCTTCCCTATTTTCTATTTCATTGGAAACAATTTGTTCCGCGGCGGTCCCATCGTCGGTTATCAAATCTAAAATTCTATTATCTAGATCATTCAATTATGTTTGTATGTTTCGTAATTTTGCATATTTACCTTTAATTAAACTTATGTCACTATCATCCTTTACAAGTTCTGTTTTCAGAACATTTGCCGTGCATGTGAAAGACGAGCGCACGCTAATTTTTTGAGTTTCAAAGCATCCATAATACAATAATACTCTTCAAAAAATCTTGTATAAAATAATCACAAATAAATTTAATGAATCAACTACCTTAAAAATACATAGAGAGACTTAGAATACTTAAAGAATAACCCAGTCCCTGTTCAGGCGGAACAAATGTTAGCAGAACAACAGTAAATCGAAACTAAAAATATACTACTGCTGTCTGCTTTAAACATTTGCTTTTAACTAAATAAAACTACTTGTTTTTAAGGGGAAATAGGACAACTCTCTACTTTTATACTGAAACTTTCACTTTAAATAATTCATTAACACTTCTCACCTGCTCATAACGAAAGATAAACAGAGACAAGAAAATTGTACTTACGTGGGTATCTGGCATTGTTTTTCAATAAGAAATAATTAACACTCACAAATAATCACGAAAATTTCACACACACCAACTATTTGTATTAACTACGAAAAAAAAACGATTACAGTGTAAATGGGACTTACATACAAAACTTCGCCCCATATATATTTTTACCTTCATATTTTCATCTTTCTACAAATTTCAGAACAGAATCTTCACTTACTCAAAAACCCGCGAGCAGACAAAATTACTTGTACATTTATATACATGATTGATGAACTTGTTATGCCATCTATCGGCGGGAAACAAAATATTTATATATCAGATAATCACATAATTAATTAATATCAGGAAATAAACTAACAGAATATTAATCATTATTAAATTTACACTGAAAACAAAAATAGGAAACCTTAATAATACAAGTTACACAATTATTCAAAATATATAAAAAGATATAAGAAATATATAAGAAATAAGAAATAGAAATCAAAATTGAAAGAACTACAGGGGAAGATTTGCTCAGTTTTGGTGCTGCCATCTTCAGGCAATATCTGCAAATAAGTGAGAAAACACAGTCATTTCACAACAGTGTTATTTTACCTTGGGGTCTAAGAGGTTATTCTGCGACCAATGGCATGAAACCAGGGTTGCCAGCTATGCCTCCATTTTTATTCAGAATATCCGAATTCGTACCAGAAATTAACAATAGCATTTTTTGCTTCATTAAACAACAGAAATTTTGTGATTACATAAAGTACAGATTATTTTTTCAAAATTTCTTCTATAAGTGTGAAATTTGGAAATAAAAATAGACGTCAAACTGGCAACCATGCATGCAACAATGAATAAAGGGGAATTGCCATATTCTCAAAATGCTGAAGATTCAACTGTAACCGGTTTCGCAGTGGCTAATTAACTCCGAGTGAGTCAAATTTCCACCAGTAAATTTCAATAGAAATTTTCTCTTTATTTAAACACCTTATTAACTCATTAACCGCTGGTGTGGCGTTCATGCAACGGTCAAAATAAATGCACATGTTTAAGTTATTTACATTAACAGCACTATTTTTCAATTAAAATTGTTCTTACTCAAAGGCATAAAATTTTAAGATCATATAAAGCAAAAATTATCTTTCAGAGTTTCGGTTGGCAAACGACGTTCTGTGAAAAAGTTATAAATTTCAATCATATACTTTTGGCGGTTAATGGGTTAATGCAGAATTTCCGTCTTAATAATGGCCAAAAGCAGATATTTACTTTTTACCGTGGGAAGTTTAGTTCGGCAGTAGTCAGACCCTGCGTTTCCTCCAGGGCTTTCAGCTTGGCCTCCAATTTTAATCCGAAATTTTGAAAATGAAATTTCACATTACGTGATCGCTAAATGTATCCTATTAAACAAAGCATAAAATACTATACTTTATTCCTCGCATGAACTCAAATTTTCTGAATAAAATTGGAGGCCGAACTGGCAACCCTGGTTTCCACCATATTGAGGCAACCTAAACAACCACAGCGAACTATTAATAAAGAGGAACATACATATCCTTAAAATAGTAACGCATCAACTGTAACCGAGTTGATTATTTGGTTGGAAATTTTCACGAGTAATTTTGTACAGAAATTTTCTCGTTATCTAAACGTCTTATTATTGCAAAATTTCATTCATAAATAATGGCAAAAACAGATGTTCATTTCTCGTGGAAGTTTACTTTGGCGGTAGTCAGGCTCTACGTTTCCGCCATATTGTTACAACGTAGACAACCCCTGATAGTATCAGTGAAAAAGATTATAATTTTTGGGGAAACTTACATGAATAAAAACAAACAGAAAATTTTACCATTTTTGTGAGAGAAATTTTCAATGAATAAGATTAAAAAATAAGGCGAAACGTTCTATTAAAATATTACTGGTGGAAGTTTGTCTCAGCAATAATCAGAAACAGTTCATTCGTTTTAAAAATAAACAGCCGCCATCTTATGACAACTTTCTCAGTTACTCCACTCGCAACTGGTAGCCAATATACTATATGTATCCACCTCTTTATTCATAACTCCATTTAACCGCTTCCCTGATTATCTCGGGTTCATATTATTGCAATTAATTATTAGCAAGAGGCCGTTAACCGCCCTTGAATGGGCTATAGCTCGTACAGAATTTTATTTTATCCAATTAATTGACTCATCACGGTGACCACGAAGAGGAAATTTCAACCGTGTAATTAAGAAAAGGTCGTGCCACATCAGGTGAATACGGTACATGTGGAGCCGTATTTGTTGAATGTTTGGTTAAAAACCCACGAAAAATAATTCACTGTGACAATGAGCATTATGGTGGTTAAAACCTATGAGCTTTTTAGCCACATTCTGGGCCGTTTTCAACGAATTGCTGCACGCAAACGGCACAAAACACTCAAATAAAATTTTTTATTGGCTATCTGACCGATCGATAGGAATTTATAATGCACAACACCACGACAATCAATGAAAACTCTCAACATTACCTTGATTTATGAGCAACATTAATGTGGTCTCTTACCTTCTAAGCATGAGCTGTTTACGTATCAAAAGTACACAGTGGTGAACAAAATTGTGGTCATTTTTTGAAATTTCCATTTTCTATAACCTGTGTGCTTGAAGAATATAATAAATTTCATTTAAATACAAATGCTTATATATCAAATTCAAGGAAATTTAATGTAGAATTTAATTAAAAAAAACATATATATTTTTTCAGTATTATCAAAGATAAACAAAATAACGAATTTACATTTCACGGAAGGAATGATCCTCTTCTTAAACTCCCTGAATTCCCTCTCTCCATCTTGTCCACGGTATATACAAATGTACTTTTCCAAATTTTTGATTTTTAAATTAATTTGCACATGTACCAATATTATAAATGTAAAAAAAAAATAAATAAATTAAAAAAAAATAAATTAAAGATAAATATACAACATTCACTTTTAGAGTTTAAAGATGGATCTATTGTGTTACATATAAACTTAATCTGAAATAAATGCCATATTTTTTTTTTCATACAAATCATATGCTCGCATAAACCCATAACATGTAACAAATAAAGAAGAATTAAATCAAAGGATTCCAGTAAACAGCAAAATACTAAAATAAATTGAAGAATTTATGTAAAACAATTTAATCAGTTTTTAACACTTGAACTACCGGAAACTTGAGTCAAGTTTTATAAAAATATTTCACACCAGAATTTTGATTTAAAAAGTTTAACTTTATTATTTAACGTTTTTCTTCTTTGTAACATTTTAACTTATTTCATAATCGAATTTCTGGTTTGAACCGAAACATATTCATATGGTAGCCGTCAAAATGACGGCTCACGGTAGTTCTAGTGTTAATTTTTAAATAAATGTTTATATAAAAGATATCTCAGATTCAGCTGAAATAAATTATCATTATTTATTCAGCTACTTTTATAAATTCAAAAATTTATAAATACTGCAATATATATAATCTACATGTAAAGTGCGTATAGAATGATTATGAAGAAAACGTTGATATAGTGACCGAATTGGTTGTAGAATCTGGCTGAAATCTGAAATTTTGGCATAGGCTAAATACAGCAATAACCGGCCACCCCCCCCCCCCCAGTGTTCGGCCACATAGAGATAAAATCCGTTATGAATAGCTTATTTTTGGTTTCAAATGAAATATTATACTTCCCCTATATGCAGACAGCCTTCATAAGTCATAAGCCGTCAGGAAAGAATTGTAGGTATTTTTATTGCAATAGTAATTAGCCCTTTTTTATATTGGGTTGTGATCAAATAACCTTTTTTGTTATTTTTTTGTTAACCGATAACAAAATTTTTAAAAGACTAATTTTAATTTATCTTTTATTATTTTGAAGCGAGATAATGGACGCTATGAATTCAGAATAGTAATATACGCCTTATTTAATGGCAAAAATCTTGCCATTAAATAAGTTAAAGATTATTTTTCGGAAATTCTGTTCACCTCTTTAACCCCTTAATTCTCGCTCCCGTGATATTCACGGGCTGTGTCTTTTATTCATGTTATTCTTTTTTGTTTGATTCCAACCAGTTTTATAAAATAGTGTCATTGGCTTTATCATGGTATCATTTTACCTGTCCTTAAATAGGGTGAATATTTATTTTTCAAAAAAGTGGTGTCAATAAGAAATTTAAATTTTTAAACCGTAATTTAATGCCACCGTTAAGGGGTTGATAGACTGTTCAACAGTGATGGGCGGAATGAATCTTTCGGGCATGTACAAAAGCATAGCTGCCAACCTTTTTTTTTTTTTTATTCACTTTCTACCAGAAATTTTGTATAATTTTTTTTTCTTATTTTAATTAGAATTTATTTAAGAAACCCAAGAAAATATAAAAATTATTTTTATCTTTAAAATTTTCGATGACAATTGATTAAAAAGATTATTGGCATCTGCGAATTTTTACTGGTGGCATTTGATAAAAAATATATACAAAGGTTCGAAACTATGTTTTTGTGCTTGCTCGAATAATTCGTTCAATATTAAAATCATTTTTTTTCTGCCAATCACTACTGTTTAATATTTTTAGATAAATATGTACATTAATTTAAGTGAAAACAAAATTAGAATTAAAAAAAGTTTGATTGTAAAAAACTAAAGCCAGCAAAAATTCTGCAATTCATACCATTTCTTAGGAAATTCGTTTCTGATCTATTGTACTGTGTCCTATTGTTTCTAATGCATTGTTTTAAGAGGAATCGAATGAGATCATTCGCAGGTCGATTCGACCCACAGTGGAGTATTTGACCCAAAAAACTGACTAAAAATGCAAAAATTAAAATTTGCGCAACAATTCTCAAAAGTGCGTTCGTAATAGCTGACTAACTGGAGCATCCATCTATGTCTATTTCAGAAGCATGAGTCCTATCTGGTGGCTCCTAACCTAAGTTGAACAGGAGGTTTCTTTACGAGAAGAATTGCTTTATTGTTACGTTTCAACTTTCTAATTACTATGTTTAATTCGGTTTAAATGTGTATAATTTTTTTTTGGCTTCATAAATTTTTGGACTCATTAGCTTTATATTTAATATAATATAAAAAACTTAAAATTAAAAATGTGTTATTTTTAAGCCTTTACAGCTTTAATTTAGGCATATTGATTTAGATACAGGCATAGCTGCCAAGTTGTACGGATTTTTGCTACCACTAAAATTTAATAGAAAAAATTCCCTAATTCAATCGCCGAATTGCAGTGAATTTTGATTATTAAATAAGTCAGAAATTTCTGTTAAATTTTAGTGGTAGCAAAAATCCGTACAAGTTGGCAGCTATGCACAGGGGAGACTAGGGAGGGTTGACCATAGGGAAGCTTAAGCCACCCATCGATTTTAATATTTAAGAAAAAATTCAGAGTTTTATCAATATGTAGGTGCGGAAAAAATCCATTGTGAGGCGTTCTCAACCTAAAAGTTGTGTTTTTTTAGGAATATTTTGTAAGCTTTTTTTAGATAAAATATATCATAGAAATTTAAGTAAGTAGGTTTTATATAATGCAGAAATATCGAGCTTTCATGCTAGGCATAAAGATTGCCCAGTAAGTTAGGTTTAATATATGAATGTGTTATCCTTTTGAAAAGGGCTATGTGGCGAGGCTTGACCCAGTCAATGTGAAGGAGATTTGACCCAGTCAATGTGAAGGAGATTTGACCAGATGCTCAAGGCTCCCTTAATTAAGTGGTTTTTGAAATAATTTTATCATACGCTGAGTAAATGAAAGGTTAATGGTTATACATAAAAAACAATGTAAATTTATTCTGTAAAGCTATAGTAAAATGGGGTAATGGAAAAGAAAACGATTAAAACTGATTAAAGAAAGATGTGAAAAATTGCTATAGTATCCAGTGTTGCCAGTGGGCTACTTTTTTTAAAATTCAGATTTCTTGATTTGCATCATTTTTTTTTTTTTTTTGAAACGGTAAAATTTCCTTTGTTTTCGCATTAATTAATATGTCATTAAATAAGGCGTATTCAAAGACTTTTAACCCTAGATCTACCGGGAATTTTATTCATGTTTTAATAAAACGTTCTACACCAGAATTTTTATTTAAAACTATTTAACTTATTTATTTACCTTATTTTTGTCTGGTTTATATACTTAGTTTATTTTAAAGAAATTTCTGGTTTGAATGAATATTTTGTATGTACCTGTCGGGTCCAATGGACCCGTCTGGTAGACGGAGGGTTAACACTAGAACGGCGGGAAAATTTACTCAAGTTTTATAAAAATATTTCACATCAGAATTTTTACTTAAAACTATTTAACTTATTTATTTAAGTTATTTTTGTGCAGCATATATTAATTTTAAATTATAAAAAGTTTTCTGGTTCGAATCAACATGTATTCGTTTGGCAGGGGTCAAAATGACCTCTTGCCGCCGTTCTAGTGTTAAGATACATAGACCGGCAATTCCCATTTAAATGCATGCGGAATCATGGCAGTCATCGGAAGTAAATTGAAACATCTGAACCGCAAGTTTTGTACGTCAGCTGCGAGATATTTACCATTAAGTGCTATAGCTAGAATGAGCTTTAAAAATGAATTTTTATCGAAATATGTGAAGTTTATGGCATATTTTCTTTACATGAAGCTATTGTTTATATCTAAACATGGGTTATAAATATTGAATTTTTCAGAAATAAAGTTAAATAAGGCGATTTATTAATAATTTTATGGATGGTATGCTTGAAAAAGAGTATCTACTTTTAACATGCCTTACAAACCGAAATAAAGGTGAAATTTATATGGAAACAGATTGATAAGATTATAATTCCACCTTTTTTTAAGTTTGACTTACAAAAGTAACTGGCAGGGAAGTTTAGATTAAAGGTAGCAACTGTAACATAATATAGTAATTTACAAAATTTTAAATTACTTGTAAAGAAATCTAAGTTTCTAAACTAATTTTTATGCAAAAAGGTAATTAAAAAATGCATATTAACACTAGAACCGCCGGAAATTTTACTGAAGTGTTATAAAAATATTTTACACTGGAAATTTTAATTGAAACTACTTAACTTATTTATTCAACTTATTTCTCCGAAGTACATTTGAAACTTATTTTAGAAAGAAATTTCTGGTGATAATCGAAATATTTTTAGGTCAAAATGACCGCTACGGCGGTTCTAGTGTTAACTAAAGTAACACTATATTTTTATCCTTGGAGGATGTTCATTGAAATACTTAATATGCGAAAAAAAATGATGAATAATAAAGTATTTTTTTAAAGGCCTAGGTGAAATGCGGTAAACTAATACTTAAGGATCTCAAAAAAAAAAAAAAAAATACGCTGATAAAAGCATTTTCTTAGGTAAGTTAAAATAGAAAACATATATACTGCCGTACAACAGCTGTGATCAAAAATACTCAGTTAAACTGCCAGTTTGTCGGTCTATGTATCTTAAAAGTCTTTGGGCGTATTTTAACATTTCAAAAAAGTAGTGCCAATCAAGAATCTGATTTTAAAAAAAGTAGTCCATCTGGCAACACTGATGGTATCCATTGCAAGATATAATTTAACGAAACATAAATGGGAAACTTGATAGAAACTTATTCACAATAGGTAAACAGAAACAGCGGAAAACACTATAAAGTACGAAAGCAGCAGTATTAACCCTTTCAGGGGCAGTTTTTTCTAAAATCTTTTCCGTTTAATTCTCGTGTGGTATAAGCGTTTTCTTGTTTCAAAATAAATTTGTTCGTAAATTCCGGCGTCAGTCATTTATTTCAATATTTTAGTATTGAAAGTACTTTGCCCCTGAAAGGATTAAAATAAGTTAATGGTAAGTTAAATGCTCATGCGGCTGCAAAAGAACATATCATTGATCGAAAACTGTTAGGAAGGTATGTAGACTAATTTCACCAGGATGAATATAGTGAGATGAAGCCAAACTTTGTGACAACAAGATTTGTCTCAAAAGGTAGGACAAGGGGACAAAAAAAGCGAGACAGTGGCTCCTAAATCCGGACATAACAATACTTGAAACCCTATAAAAACGGAACCTGTCTCTAACGGAATACTGTCTTAAATGTTAAAATTCCCCTTTCCCCGCTGTACAATTATACCTGCTCAGACAAAATCCCGTTTAAAACAAAATTTGAACAATCTGAATTAAAACAATCTGAAGAGTTTTGTTTATGAGACTCCAGTTGACCCAGACGAAAATCTAGTAGCTTTCATATCCGAAGCTCCAGCACGTGTGTGGGAAATGCCTGACATCTTTAGAAATGTAGGCCAATCGTTCCACCGATGCTGCCAAGCATGTATCACAGTTGGTGTGCGCAATTTTGAACACTTATTGCAATATTATTGTATGCATTATTATTTACTTGTAAACTGCATTGTAAATAAACATTTTAACTTTTCTATTCATGTATTTCGTTTGATAAGTTTGCCAGTTTTGCGCTTTCTTTTAATTCAAAAATTTCGATTTAATACCAAAAATTTTCAAGGAAGAATTTTATTGTTAAGTAATTAAGAAAGGACAAGAAAAGGGTAGCATACATATTTTCTGGTATGAATGAGAAATTTTGAAAATTAAAAAAGGGGCCTAATTGCCCACCTGGTGTTTTTACCTTAATGCATCACTAGGTCCCATATATTCCTATACAATAAATTATTCTTACTGTGTGCTCTACCTACCCTTAAAGTTTGTACCATGAGTTTAGAAATACCCTGTATATATTAATTCATTTGTTTACATTAAGAATTAAAAGTTTATATCCAGTAAAATTAACCACGTTTAACCCCTTAATTATCGCTCCCGTCATATTCTCGGGCTGTATCTTTTACTCAAATTGTTTGATTCCCACCAGTTTTATAAAATAGTGAAATTGGGTATATTTTGGTATCGTTTTTACTGTCATTAAATAAGGTGAATATTTCTTTTTCATAAAAGTGGTGCCAATAAGCAATTTGAATTATTCAACCGTAATTTAATTCGAGCGTTAAGGGGTTAATTAAATGTTACTTGTAAGTAAAACAACTCTATCAGCAATTACTTTAATCTTGTAAACAGTAAAAATTAAGTAAACTTTGTATTATATATGTTTTTTTGAATCTCAAATGCATATTTTTATGTATGTATAGCATTAATTAAGTGTATTTGCTAATAGTAAGTCAACAGCAATGATTTGAGCTGTAAAACACATGAAAAATATTTTTGTCAAGAATTTTGCCTCAAATACTCCATTGTACAACGTATAGGTTACATGTTAAAACCACTTTTCTGACAATATTTGATAATTTGAATTCTTGTTTATTTCAGGGCACTAAAATATATTTCGTTCTGACGCATTTTAGTCTTGAATCTTATGTAATTTCTTTCACTGAATCCACTGAAATACCCGCAGTTCAATACGAGCTATAGCTAATGAGTTATAAAGATTTTTCTGCGCACATTTGGCTACATCAGGGAACAATGATTGTGTTGAAAGGGATAAAAAGCTCCAATTCAAGCTGTGAGGATGTACTTGTCCTAAAAGTCTCAATTTGGCCTCAGAACGTGTACAGAGCTGCCAAAAGCGACGATTTTTATATTCTGCTCGCATCAGTATTTTTCTAATATAAATTTTGAAGAATATTTCTCTTGCAAATTTTGTCATAGTGTCTGTTAAGGATTTCTGGTTTGAGAAAGTGGTGCCAGTTCCAATTAAAAAATAGTCACCTGTGGCTGCCCTGATCGTGTATAGTCCATAATATCAGCATAGATGCCAACATCTCTTAATTATTCCGGAGTCTGATCCAAGGCGAACATATTTCCAACCGGAAATTTTATTTATTAAAAATTATAAAATGCAATATAAAACGTGACTTATAGGAAGAAGCCACATTTCTTTGTGTATGTTTTCTGGTTTGAAACATGTTTATCTTGGATCAGACTCAGGAATAATTAACAGAAGTTGGCATCTATAATATTAGTCGTGTTATATCACAAAAATTGGCTAAAACAGGTAAAGAATGTATTTATCGTGTATACTCGCGTATAAATCGACCCCTACATTTGAGAAAAAATATATGTTGAAGACTAGTATTTTCGACTAGTTATCTTCACCTTATTTAATCTCAGAAAATTCTCGCAAATTCTGCAGTTCGATAAAACAAAAATAACTTTTTTCAAATATTGGCAACAGCCTATTATTCCTCTCGAATTTGGGGTCGACTTATAGGCGAGTATATAGGGTAATTAACGCTAAATATACCAATAAGCGGTTATTTCACAGGTAACCAATTAAAATTATTTGATTTGAACCACAAATTTCTTTATAACAGAAATAAAGTGGAAATCACATAGAAATGAGTTACTTAAAAATGTTAAATATGTTAAATTAAAATTATGGTGTGAAACATTTTTATAAAACATCTGTAAAATTGTCGGTATGTTTAGTTTTAACCCCTTGAAAGGCACCGGTATATTATATATACCATTTAATTTTAATTCCCAAATACGACCTTTGCACCAGAATTTGGGAATTAGATTAAGCGAAGGAAAGCTTTTCCTTACTTTCAAATAAATTTGTTCTTAAATACCGGTGTCTCTCAATTATTTTAACATTATACCAACAGAAGTACTTTGCCCCTGAAAGGGTTAATGAGACATTGTATTTTTACCGACGTATTCAAAAATGTTTCTTTGTTGCAGATTTGTCTGCAAAATATCCTCATACATAGCATAGAAGAAATTAACTTTCAAAATGCGGTACGAATAGTATAAAAACGAAGTCATTCGACGCATACATCCCGAACCCTTACTGAAAAGGCTAATAAATAAATTCAGTACTAAGATACCACTACATTTAAATAAAAATTTTCCCCTTACGTAATCACAAAAGTCTCCTATTAAATAAAACGTAGCATTACTCTTTGAAATTTGTGATACCTAACAAAAATTTAAATATAAAAAAAATACTTTCGTAAGAAATATTCGTGCAGTGTAGGGTAAATGAATATTAAATAATAAAGTAAACCATGAGAATTCTTTCGTTCAGAAATTGATTTCTAGAATATTTAAATATGTACCTGCAAAATTACAGTTCATTCCGCCAAATAGCTTTTGAATTATGCTTGAAAAGCTATAAGCATCGCATTTTGTTTTTCAAGTATTAAAAATAAATTTAACATTTTAAGTTCAAAACTATAAACCTGCATAAATTCAAAACTATTTCACTGACTAGTTTACCGTTTGTAATCCAAGAGTAGCATTTCTGAAAAATCTCAATATGAGGTCAAAATTAGATGTTCGTATTGCAAATTTTACAGTTTGGTACAATGTCTCTAGGAGTCGCCACTTTAACCCTTTCCGAAGCAGTAGTCCCTCGTCGGGACCACCTACTTTTAATTCCAAACTTACAAACGGCACCAAGAATATTGTAGTAACATTTTGCTTTTACATTGAAAATTTAGAAGAGCAAATTTCTATTTTCTAAGAAGTTCGTTTGTAAATTCTGGTGTCAACCAAACATTTCACGAACAGAATTGTTCTGTGCCGGAAAGGGCCCCTTTCAGGGACAAGATACTCCCATTCGTAAAATACAGAAATGATAGGTTGACACCGGAATTTATAAATAAATTTATTTGAAAGTAAGTATTTTTTTTTTTTTTTTTCACGTACTTAATAAAATGAAAATTTTCTATTCAAAATTCTGGTGTCAATGTGTGATTTAGGAATTAAAATTAGGTGGTCCAAAAATGGACCACCGCCCTTGAAGGGGTTAAGCTTTATTAAAACATAAATTGAATAAAGACATTATTTTCAATGGAAGGATTCTTTTCGATTTCTTTCTAAGAGATTTTGGTGATTAAAATGCCTGAGGGTGTCGCATTTTTTTAGTTTTTATTTATTTATTTATATATTTTTTTCCGATTGTACAATGCTTAAAACAAAGCACAGTAACATTTTAGGTAGCAATTGTTTTGCATTTTGAGTCTACTCTTTTAATATCGAATTTATGCATACTACGGTAATGATAATTATGCACTGAATTCATAATAATCATATAAGCACATATACTATATCTATGGAATTCAAAGATCGAACCAAATATTAATGACATTTCTAAGAGCTTTCAAATAGTCACTGGAATATAACTGGGTTAGAACGTATATTTAATGGTACTTACGTTCATAAGTAAATGCAAATTTGATACATATTTCAAGATGCGTACACTCTTTGGAACTCCTTAGGATTTTGTCCCCATTATTTAACATAAAATGTTTTTTATTTAATATTTTAAATGCATATTTCGTAATTGCGTCGTTTATTTACAGAATTCATAATATTTTTCTGTGTCTAAATCAGGCATAAAATTATATTTAAAAATAGTCGTTAAAATGTACAGTCGTGGAAAAAAATGTAAACGCCACTTTCTAACTCTGCAACTAATTATAATAGAAGAAATTTACTGGTACCAAACGAGTGAAAATAAAGTCTGTTTTTAAAGGATGTATATAAAATTTGGTTAGGGAGGGCCACCTACAAATCAAAATTAGACTAAACTTTGTTTTTTTTCAAAGGCAATACCCAATTTTGACAATATATTTTAAATTTTCGGTTCAAATTATGCTTAGAAACGAAATTTCAAGTCATTTGGATAAGTTTTTGAATTATAAACGTTCAAAATTTGGAATTTCTAATGTTAAATTACATTTTCCTATTTTAATTCATACCTCCGGAAATTATAATCGTAATGTGATAATTTTTTGTGTGGACTATAATACTAAAAAATACAAAAGTAAATACATTGAATTTGTAATTTTAAAAATTTTGTAATATGAATTATGAAATTAATATTCAAGA